>WNWK01000905.1:0-110000 GCA_009830355.1 Cherax destructor
CCCACAAGGGTTGTACAGCACTGATAGGATTTTCTAGAAAATTTGCTGGGGTCCAACTCGGACCAACATCACTGCCAGCAGTTGCAGAGTCGAGAAATAGAGGAATATTAAAAATAATTTTATACAAGGTAAATGAAAACCTCTTAATCTGCAATATTTTATTACTGAATCCTAACCTCACTAAATGTCTAGACGTGTGTGCTACCGCGTGGTCGGGTGAGGACTGGGTGGTGAACTGACGTCAAGAGTAATAATGATAATGACCATTGCACGGGGCACAGAGACACTTTGTACTGCTGAGGACCGCCACCAACACTAGCCCAAACTTAAAGGGACAGACCACTTAACCCTAGTGCTGAAATACCTACAAAATTTGTTCCTGTTCCAGCCTGCCCTCAAACTTGGCTCTAGCTGCCCTCTGATTTAGGACACTTTAGTGCCTAAAGATTTCTAGATTAAAACTCAAATAAAATATGAATACTACAACTAATCTACACTATCACTTATGCAGTTACCCAGTAAGTGGGATTTTTGAACAAGGAGTAAGTAAAACAGGTTACAGTAAAACTTTCCTAGTTAGGAATGATAGCCCTGCAAGAGACTTGAGTGAGGTCATGGTTGAGGGCTGGCTCGGACTGGCCATGGAACCACCAGAAAAATAAACCTTTACAGAGAGTGTTACCACAGCCTTAACTATAATGCAGGTATTTAGCCCAAACTACACCGACATTTTAAACTTAATGTTTAGAAAATATCTTTAGTGAAGATAAATCATGATCTTTCTAAAGGATTTGAGTAAAAGTGAATACTACTAAGATATTGAAAAAAAATTACATATATATATATATATATATATATATACACACACACAATAAGTACTGTACTATACTAACTTGGACTAATATATTGAGGTTTGTGCAAGAGAATGGTCTTATCTAAGACAGGTTGGTTTAATGACCTCTGAAAATTTTTTAATGACAGTGGATTTATATTGCGAGCTCCATAAAAAAAAAATATCGAGGTCACTGAAAAACCATCCTCAATCTACAAAAAATGATATGTAACATATGAGTGAGAGAACCCATGATCTGTAAAAAAATAAATTTAAATCAGATGAAAATGTGGTATGGGCTGCCAGGGTAGGTGGGACTGTTACGGTTGGGCGGTCATGTACCAAGTCGGCACAAGCGGACTCACTGGAGCAGACTAGCCTCCAGTGTTATGAAGGACAGGACACATCTAATCCAAAACCAGTTACAAACATTCTCACTACACATTATGCCTTACAAAAACAACAAAGAAGGTTGTAGGCTACAAATATAAAGCAGTCAAACATTTGTTCATATGCCTCTATAAGAGGTCCTGTGTATATAAAACTTTACTCGAGACCTAACATTAGAAAATCTCTAACAAAAGGTTGACAATTTTGATGGCAGTCATTTGTAGCCTGTGTTATTTTAGAATAGTTGCAAACTGTCACCAGAGTATACCCGAAGATCTGCTGACTAGGTGCTTCAAGAAGCCTCTCAACAGTTACAAACAATCCGTAACCTTCATATAGCTCTGTCTAGATTAATTACACCAGTCTTTATATAAAAAATAATTTGTTTAATGAAACAGGAAAATTACCACAAATGAGAATAAGCTAAGCATAGCCCCTCTTTTTACTAAAAGCAAACAGTTGTAGAGAAACTTTTCTTTCAAATCTCCAAATTTAAAGAGTATCACCAGGTGATCACAACGCCTGCTGGCACTGGACAATGATGCACAGCTACAATACTGGCTACGCTCTACTACCCAGGAAAACTAGAAAATGCATCCTGTTAAAATGCATCCATAACTACAATATAAGGACAAAGTACCATAAAAGCCAGTCTTCATACAATTTAGAAATTAAATATACAAGCCATACCCTTCCCTTGCTCCCAGAACAACTTCCAATGGGTAATTTAGATTTTCTGTAGGGAGTAGCCAGTAGTGGTTGTTGGTATTGTGTCAAAATAGTGAGAAATAGTGCATCTATCACCTATGTTGTATGGAAATTGAACATATCTTTCTTCCTCAAACACAAGCCAGACTCTGGTACAACCACTTGCATAAATTTAAAAATTAATGAAGATGTAAATACACTTTAGTACATACCGTTGACAGCTTCAGTGTTATTACTGACACTAAGTATAATATATTCTACATATTCCAAAGATATAAAAATTGTGAAGCTGAACAAAAACATCTGATGTGTACCTGAATATCATGTAATCCAGGTTAATGGGTGATTAACTCTGATGGTATATTCTCATTTTAGGAACACATTCTAAAGACAAACCTTAATGACATTTATTTTTCCTGTTTATAGTATCAATTGTATGATAAGCATATTTACAAACTTCACTATAATTAACAAAGTCTATTAGTATACCAAGAAATCTGATGAAATTTGTTAAGTTACATAATTTGCAAGTTAAAATTTATTACAGAGCCTCTCCAATGTTTCAAGTTCAAAAATTATTGGCAACTTTACCAAAAAGTATTGATCACAGAGGGAATGCCACAGGGAACAAATGACAAACCGTAATGTGTACACAACAAATAAAAAAAGGTGGAGCTGTAACTCAATGCTGAATATCAAGTTGAGAAAATGCATCAAATATCAATCAGTTGAACAAAAGCATCATAACGCGTTTTCCTACGCAGCCAAATGCATCAAAGCTGATAAATTTGGAAAAGGACTGGTCCAGTATTGTACAGGGAAATCTCAATCTTTGGTGCTTGTAAGTGTCAGAAAAGTGGTCTAAAACATGCAATTACTATATTATAAAATGTTGAAGATCCATTCACATTTCATGGAAAGGATTATTAAAAAATAAAAAGCCATAAGTTGCCCTATTATAGATTCTTCTCTTGTCTTTCACTGAAAGCAAAACAATCAATCATACTCCCTTTCATAATTGCAGATAATTATGTAAACTATTTTATCTATCAATAGATATGTCAATTGGTACTTTATATAACATGTCATAAATAAAGGAGTAAACTGTATTTTTGCTATTTTATAAATAATCTAACCTAATCTAAGAAAGAACTGAAGGGCCACTCATGGCTGACATTGAATGACACTTCTAAGCACAAATGATCAGAGCAATTTGTAGCACACCTGCTGACACATTCTTGAAGCATTCAACTAATCCCCAGGTACACACAAAAGATGAAATATAACAGAACAGCAAAGCAGCAAAGAATGCTGTATGTCCAATGTTCACAGTGCGTGTTTCAGATGTTTAAGGAATGAGGAACAGCCCTGTGGAAGGAAAAGTGGCACAAGAGGCATGGGCTGGATATTTTCTTAATATAACTACCAGATGAAGAGTAAGCGGGCTGAAAAAAGACAATGCTGGAAACTTTGTTGAATGTCAATGCAAGTCGAGTAACTAGTTTTTTTATGATGTGTAATTACTATGGGATGTACATTATTAAGTTTTGATCTGTGGGAGGAAGAAAGTGCAGTTGCAAAGAAAAAAAAAGTGAGCGATGAAAACAGCCAACTGTACAGTGGTGAAGAGGCTGTGGGTGGCTTATGCTAGGTATGACAAAGTGGAGGTGGTGGTGAATGATGCAGGTGGGTGATGTATAATGCAGGTTGCAGTGGTATTGATTATGGCAGTGAGGCAAGATACAGATATGAAAAATGAGAATGGTCCCAGCCCCAAAAACATACACTGGAAAGTCTAATAATGTGGCAAAATAATGATCAACTTTAGAAAATGATGGTGAGCAGGAAAAGCAAGCCAAAGGTATTGGGGATAAGTGGAAGGTTAGGAGGTAGGGAAGCTGGGCCCATTAAAACACACGAATGAGATCGGGGTGGCTAAAGCTCTTGTGCACGTCCTGCAGGCGACACAAACAAGCCTGGAAGCCAAAGGCGAGTTAAGGGGCACAGATTTTTTCTTTTATCAGACCTAAATATCAGCTCTATTTTTGTACAAGTTCCAGCCCCACTTACTTTAAAATCTGTTTTACTATATCCATTCATGCATAAAACCTCATACCTTAATGCTTTTTGTACAGTGACACCCATAAAATGACTATTATCTAGGCTCATTAAAAAAATGAAAATGTCCCAGTGCCACAGAAAATGCTCTTGTAGTGTGTGCTCCTTAAAACACATGAACAAGGCCTCATTGGTCTGGCAGGTGATAGGGGAACTGCTGCATGGAGCACAACATATTATGAAGGGACCTACACAGTTTCTGGTTTTCATGTCCCTCAAGATGAAGATCCTGAGGTGAAGCCCAATGTTCATTTTTTCCATCACAATTTATAGCCAAAAATGAATCTGGGCAAATTTCCATCAGAGGATGTGAAAATCTTAATGGAATCACAGGTATCCCTGTTGTAAACTTCTGGTACGGACTTGGTGTGCATCTGGTAATAAAGCTTCAAAGACCACTGATGAGTGGACTGTGCCCCCAAGATGTGTAGTTTGGAGGAATTGCTTGCCACAGGCTACCTGTGGAGGAGGCCATTTGGGTGGTTATTGGCCATAGATACGGGTCGCATCTCAAGTTGTACTAGTAGAGAAAAATGATCTGAAACAAAAAGATCATATGAATAGAATACTGACATTAAAAATATCTGTTGTTTTATTAAGTATGCTACATAACTGACAAGATAGAGAAATCACCTTAAGGCAATAGAGGGAGATACTGCAGGTCTCCTACCTCCAGAGCCCTCATTCTTTCTCTTCAACATGTGTCAAGTCCACCGAGGAGTGGGTGGCCAGGAAACGAAAGTTCCACATTTAGTAATGTATATACAGGAGAAGGGGTTACTAGCCCTCATATCTACATTATAAACAGTATAATGTAGATATTGTGTGAGTGGGTGGGCGAGTGTGAGAGAATGCGAGTGCACATTCGAACATGTGCTCTATATACACATACAGATATACACAGATATACATCTCTATATGTACATCTCTATATATACAGGAGGGCCCCACTTATATGGCGAGTTATTATCCAGGCTACTGCCGTAAAGTGGAAATTGCTGTGAAGCAAATTACACTTTTTTCACCTATAAATGCTTCATAACATGTTTACACTATCATATATTAAGTTAGCAATAGTACTAGGCATTAAAAAACAATAAAAAATTAAAATACACATCTTTCTTCTTCTTTCAACAAACTGGCCGTATCCCACCGAGGCAGGGTTGCCCAAAAACAAAAACAAAAGGTTCTCTTTTTAACTTTAGTAATGTATACAGGAGAAGGTTACTAGCCCCATGCTCCCGGCATTTTAGTCGCCTCTTACGACACGCATGGCTTACGGAGGAAGAATTCTGTTCCACTTCCCCATGGAGAAAATACACATACAGTATACTAATTACTTACCTTAAAATATTTGTATGTAGTCTTAATGTAGGGTGGGAGGCGAGTATTTATTGTAGAAAGTCAGGTGTACTAGCTCGCCCGGCTACCACACCTACACGAAATATACGACATTTAAAGTGCCCCAGAGCAATTATTACCATTAACATGCCTTGTTCACTGCGTTTAATCATATCTAATAACTACCCTTAGATGCCATCGTAAACGAGAGAGACGCGGAGAATGTAAACAGACTAACGCGTATTAATTCCTGTCCACTTACAGTTCACGCACATTCATTTCGATATGTTTGTGAAGCTTTTACCACAATACAAACACCTTACATTGTGTACAAGGTGGTTTCACATTGGTACATTAGAATAAATAAACCAACATACCATTTTTAGAGTGAATGATGCTATGAGTGAAAGCATATGAAAGGAATAATTTTCTTCAGTTACCCCCAGTAATACTACTATACCTCTGGTGTTGGACTAGAGAAAACTTAATTCTTTCCCTCACTCCTACAAGCCACCTGGCTACCACATCTCATATTTATGTCAATTTGTTCTACTGTGGGTGTATGTATTATAAGTTATATAAAGTGCTTCTTTTATAATTGAAAAAAATATATGTAGATGGATTAATGAAAATGTCTATTAAAGTAATATATGACATTTAAGAATGATAAGAAAGAGATGATTGCTGATGTTATGAATGAAAAGAAGTTGGATGTCCTGGCCCTAAGCGAAACAAAGCTGAAGGGGGTAGGCGAGTTTCAGTGGGGAGAAATAAATGGGATTAAGTCAGGAGTATCTGAGAGAGTTAGAGCTAAGGAAGGGGTAGCAATAATGTTGAAGGATCAGTTATGGAAGGAGAAGAGGGAATATAAATGTATAAATGTGTAAATTCAAGGATTATGTGGATTAAAATAAGGGTCGGATGCGAAAAGTGGGTCATAATAAGAGTGTATGCACCTGGAGAAGAGAGGAGTGTAGAGGAGAGAGAGAGATTTTGGGAGATGTTAAGCGAATGTATAAGAACTTTTGAACCAAGTGAGAGAGTAATTGTGGTAGGGGACCTAAATGCTAAAGTAGGAGAAACATGTAGAGAGGGTGTGGTAGGTAAGTTTGGGGTGCCAGGTGTAAATGATAATGGGAGCCCTTTGATTGAACTTTGTATAGAAAGGGGTTTAGTTATAGGTAACATGTTTTAAGAAAAAGAGGATAAATAAGTATACAAGATATGATGTAGGGCGTAATGACAGTAGTTTGTTGGACTATGTATTGGTAGATAAAAGACTGTTGAGTAGACTTCAGGATGTACATGTTTATAGAGGGGCCACAGATATATCAGATCACTTTTTAGTTATAGCTACAGTGGGAGTAAAAGGTAGATGGGATACAAGGAAAATAGAAGCAGTAAGTAAGAGAGAGGTGAAGGTTTATAAACTAAAAGAGGAGGCAGTTAGGGTAAGATATAAACAACTATTGGAGGATAGATGGGCTAGTGAGAGTGTAGGCAATGGGGTCAAAGATGTATGGGGTAGAGTTAAAAATGTAGTGTTAGAGTGTGCAGCAGAAGTTTGTGGTTACAGGAGAGTGGTTGCGGGAGGGAAGAAGAGCGATTGGTGGAATGATGATGTAAAGAGAGTAGTAAGGAAGAAAAAGTTAGCATATGAGAGGTTTTTACAAAGTAGAAGTGATGCAAGGAGGGAAGAGTATATGGAGAGAAAAAGAGAGGTTAAGAGAGTGGTGAAGCAATGTAAAAAGAGAGCAAATGAGAGAGTGGGTGAGATGTTATCAACAAATTTTGTTGAAAATAAGAAAAAGTTTTGGAGTGAGATTAATAAGTTGAGGAAGCCTAGGGAACAAATGGATTTGACAGTTAAAAATAGGAGAGGAGAGTTATTAAATGGAGAGTTAGAGGTATCGGGAAGATGGAGGGAATATTTTGAGGAGTTGTTAAATGTTGATGAAGATAGGGAAGCTGTGATTTCGTGTATAGGGCAAGGAGGAATAACATCTTGTAGGAGTGTGGAAGAGCCAGTTGTGAGTGTGGGGGAAGTTCGTGAGGCAGTGGGTTGAATGAAAGGGGGTAAGGCAGCTGGGATTGATGGGATAAAGATAGAAATGTTAAAAGCAGGTGGGGATATAGTTTTGGAGTGGTTAGTGCTATTATTTAATAAATGTATGGAAGAGGGTAAGGTACCTAGGGATTGGCAGAAAGCGTGTATTGTTCCTTTGTATAAAGGCAAAGGGGACAAAAGAGAGTGCAAAAATTATAGGGGAATAAGTCTGTTGAGCCTAGGTAGTAGGTTGGTAGACAGCAACCGCCCAGGGAGGTACTACCGTCCTGCCAAGTGAGTGTAAAACGAAAGCCTGTAATTGTTTTACATGATGGTAGGATTGCTGGTGTCTTTTTTCTGTCTCATAAACATGCAAGATTTCAGGTACATCTTGCTACTTCTACTTACACTTAGGTCACACTACACATTCAAGTACAAGCATATATATACACACCCCTCTGGGTTTTCTTCTATTTTCTTACTACTTCTTGTTCTTCTTTCCTCTTATCTCCATGGGGAAGTGGAACAGAATTCTTCCTCCGTAAGCCATGCGTGTCGTAAGAGGCGCCTAAAATGCCTGGAGCAAGGGGCTAGTAACCCCTTCTCCTGAATAAATTACTAAATGTAAAAGGAGAAACTTTCGTTTTTCCTTTTGGGCCACCCTGCCTCGGTGGGAAACGGCTGACGTGTTGAAAGGAAGAAGTCTGTTGAGTGTACCTGGTAAAGTGTATGGTAGAGTTATTATTGAAAGAATTAAGAGTAAGACAGAAAGCAGGATAGCAGATGAACAAGGGGGCTTTAGGAAAGGTAGGGGGTGTGTAGACCAAGTGTTTACAGCGAAACATATAGGTGAACAGTACAGTGGTACCCCGACTTACGATGGTCCCCAAACACACCCTTTTATGCAAGTTGATTTTTTTAAATGCTTTTGTAAGTGTAATTTTGGGGGTCTAAAAGGACTAGTCTATTTTACATCATTTCTTATGGAGATAAATTCATTTGGTAATGGCACTTGAACAGCATTCTGAAATGAAAAAATATCGTAAGTCGGGGTACCACTGTATTTGGATAAGGGTAAAGAGGTTTTTGTGGCATTTATGGATTTGGAAAAGGCATATGATAGGGTGGATAGGGGGGCAATGTGGCAGATGTTGCAGGTGTATGGAATAGGAGGTAGGTTACTGAAAGCAGTGAAGAGTTTTTATGAGGATAGTGAGGCTCAGGTTAGTGTGTGTAGGAGGGAGGGGGACTATTTCCCAGTAAAAGTGGGCCTTAGACAAGGATGTGTGATGTCACCGTGGTTGTTCAATATATTTATAGATGGGGTTGTAAGAGAAGTGAATGCGAGGGTCTTGGCAAGAGGTGTGGGGTTAAAAGATAAAGAATCAAATACAAAGTGGGAGTTGTCACAGTTGCTTTTTGCTGATGACACTGTGCTTTTGGGAGATTCTGAAGAGAAGTTGCAGAGGTTGGTGGATGAATTTGGTAGGGTGTGTAAAAGAAGAAAATTGAAAGTGAATACAGTGGTCCCTCGGTTTTCGTGCATCTCCAAACTCGAACATTTATGTAAGTGTATTTTCGTAAGTGCTGTTGCAAGTGTATTTTTGGGGGTCTGAAATAGACTAACCTACGTGACATTATTTCTTAAGGAAGTAAATTGTTCAGTAATGGCACTTGAGCAGCATTCTGGAACGAATTTTCGGCGAAAACCGAGGGCCACTGTATAGGAAAGAGTAAGGTGATGAGGATAACAAAAAGATTAGGTGACGAAAGATTGGATATCAGATTGGAGGGAGAGAGTATGGAGGAGGTGAATGTATTCAGATATTTGGGAGTGGACATGTCAGCAGATGGGTCTATGAAGGATGAGGTGAATCATAGAATTGATCGAGGGAAAAAGGGTGAGTGGAGCACTTCGGAGTCTGTGGAGACAAAGAACTTTGTCCATGGAAGTAAAGAAGGGAATGTATGAGAGTATAGTTATACCAACACTCTTATATGGGTGTGAAGCATGGGTGATGAATGTTGCAACGAGGAGAAGGCTGGAGGCAGTGGAGATGTCATGTCTGAGGTCAATGTGTGGTGTGAATATAATGCAGAGAATTCGGAGTTTAGAAATTAGGAGGAGGTGCGGGATTACCAAAACTATTATCCAGAGAGCTGAGGAGGGGTTGTTGAGGTGGTTCGGACATGTAGAGAGAATGGAACGAGACAGAATAACTTCGAGAGTGTATAAATCTGTAGTGGAGGGAAGGCGGGGTAGGGGTCGGCCTAGGAAAGGTTGGAGGGAGGGGGTAAAGGAAGTTTTGTGTGCAAGGGGCTTGGACTTCCAGCAAGCATGTGTGAGCGTATTTGATAGGAGTGAATGGAGACAAATGGTTTTTAATACTTGACGTGCTGTTGGAGTGTGAGCAAAGTAACATTTATGAAGGATTCAGGAAACGGCAGGCCGGACTTGAGTCCTGGAGATGGGAAGTACAGTGTCTGCACTCTGAAGGAGGGGTGTTAGTGTTGCAGTTTTATAACTGTAGTGTAAAGCACCCCTCTGGCAAGACAGTGATGGAGTGAATGATGATGAAAGTTTCTTTTTCGGGCCACCCTGCCTTGGTGGGAATCGGCCGATGTGTTAATAAAATAAAATGACATTTAAAGCGTCCAAGAGTGATTATTACATGTTAGTATTATTATGGCATCTCCAACACTAGTGAGAGAGTTATTTTAATGTGTACCTGCACACCAGCACAGTGTAAGTTTATTTAGGTACAGGTACACAAGTATAATTATCAGAGTACAAGTATATATAAAATACGCAATAACTTTAAAACTTGAAATTTTGCAAAGTTTCCATACATAATCGAGAGACGTGGAGCCCACGGAGGATGTAAACAAACAGATTGGCACATGGACAATGTAATAATGAATCAGGGAGGGAGCCATATGAACGAATTTTGGTCATAATTTGAAATGTCTGTATTAGCAAATTGCCATAAAGCAGGGCCCTCCTGTATCTCTCACATGCACACATGTATACGTGCCTATGCAATCCATTTCCTTCCTGCCTTACAAATCTGTAGTACAAACAATGTTTTATGTTTCAAGTGGGAAGGAAAAACAATGTAAAATATTGGCCATATATTCTTAGATAAAAATCAATGAAATTAGACATGGAATATTATGGGTCAGGAATGTATTTCCACTCATAACTTGCATGTCCACAAAAAAACAGGTTCTGAATATTGAACAATCAACTTAGAAAATGTGTTTCTGACAATTGCTTCTGAGTGAAGGACCTGCTGTACTTAATTTTGCTAGCACTCTCAAATCTTGTTTTGTTCCATCCATCATGCTATCTTTACTCTTATAAAGCACATTCTGGTGGGGCAGCAATAAATTCTTTTGCACAAGATCACTAAGTTGGCATGTTTTGAATCATGCACAATCAAGATTTCTTACCTGATGGGATATGAGGGTGAGGACAACCCATAATCTTATTCGCTCTGAACCAGTCAGGGTCAATAGGGCCTAAAACACCTAATGACGACATAGTATCAGCACTGTGGAAGATGTAGTCTATAATTCCCTTGAAGTCGTACCTGAAAATCACAATTAAATATTTTTTTAAAACTATTAAAAATCCTCTAAAATTAATGATAAATCTGAATTTTATATACACAGACTCCAAAAATCCAAACTCCATGAATAATGCAAGAAGCAGAGAAAAGCTCTTTTCCTTTAAAGTAAAAATGCTTAAATGCAAAAATGAGTCACAGTTCTTTTGGGAGATTATGAAGAAAAGCTGCAGATTGGGGAAGGAATTTGGGAGAATGTGTGAAAGGAGAAAATTGAGAGTGAATATAGAAGAGTATAGGTAATGAAAAACTGGATACGAGATTGAAGGAAAGGAGTATAGAGGAAGTAAATTTATTCAGATACTTGAGAGAGGACATGTTGACAGATGGGTATGTGAAAGACTAGGTGAACCAGCATGGATGTAGGGAAAAAAACATAGGTGGTATTGAGACATCCGTATAAAGTTTATCCAGGTACACAAAAAGGGAAATGCACTAGTGGTAAAAATACTTTTACAGGGGTGTGAGGCATGGGTTTTAAACAGTCCAGCTAATTTTGAAGGCACTGACATCAGTGCTGGTGGGTATCAGCTAACTGTGGTGGCATTGGTCTAAAATTGGGTAAGGGTATTGGCAAAAATTTTGTTTTATGCATAAAATTCAGAGCAGAGGAATCAGATGACTTGAGTGGGGGTTACCAAAAGGTAGGATATATGTAATTACCGTATTTTGCGGCTTATTAGACGCATTTTTTCCCATAAAATGTTTCCAAAAACCACCCTGTGTCCTATAAACTGAAGGTCAGTGACAGGAGCTATAAGTCTGGGGTGTGGGGTGGGCTGTAGCTCTCCCAGTTATGTCCATGCCGAGCCATTGAAACTAAAACAAGTCCAGTGTTTCAAAATTACAGTAAATTAATAACTTTTTGAGACAAGCTATTTATGAAATACGGTTGACAGATATTGACAGAAAACGAAATTCCTCCTTAAGTAACACCTTCCTTTCTTAAACTACCAGTCACAAAGCAGCGTCATTTATGGTAGGCACTTTAAAATAATGCTACCGTATACTACGCTATTGTTAGCACATGCTGGGTATTTTTACTATTACTAGGTACCGGTAATCATATTTACCATATGTTATGGTACTTATAGTGTCTCAAATATTGCCTAGCAAATACAGTGGCCCAACAACAGCTGAAGCACCCATTTTTGTTTATACCGATAGTCACTGACAAAGACGCATCAGTATGCACTCTGGGACCTTCACTATACTATAGAGAGTTGAGCACACAGCAGCAACTCAGCCACCAGTAACTGTTTCAAATTGAGAGATCATCAGGGTGTTCAGGTGAGAACTAGGCCTATCGTATGTTTTGACCTAGCCATAAATTGAACATAACCTTATTTCTGCATATAAAATTACCATAGGTTTCAGTTGAGTAAATATTACTTGGTATTCGGCACTCTTAACCTTTTTTCTGATTAATTGGGAAGTGTCTAATGCATCGGAGCGTCTTATAAGCCGCAAAATATGGTATGAGGGCCAAGTGGGGGTGGTAGTTGTTTGAGTATTTAAAGGATAGAGCAGTATAGGATGACCAAGAGGGTGTATAAATCTGGGGTGGAAGAGTAGACGGTCATTGTAGGAAGGGTTTGAGGAAGGAAGGAAGAAAGGTTTCAAGTATTAAGGGCTTGAACCTTTCAACACACTTGTGTGAGCATGTTAAATCAGAGTGAATGGAGAAGTTTTTTATGGCTTGAAATGATGTTAGTACGAGAGCAAGGTAACATTTACAAAGGGATTGAGACTAGACAAAGCTTCGAGGGAGGAAAGAACAGTGCCTGCACAATGAAGTAGAGATGTGGATGTTGCAGTATGGAGAATCACTGATTTCTGTATTCTTCTGGCAAGACAAACCTAAACAATGAAATCTCACTGTATAACAAGAGACTTAGCAGATGGTGCAAAACAGCTCCACTAAAAAGCAGGGGCACAACGAACACACTAAGGGAACTTAAGAGTGTCAAGACATCCCCAACTCTTTAATGCCCTCTCTCCATACATACAGGGAATTACTAGCAAACCTCTAGCAGTTTTCAAGAGGGAACTGGACAAGCTCCTCAAATCAGTGCCTGACCAGCTGGGCTGTGGTTGGCACACTGAACTACATGCAACCAGCAGTAACAGCTTTGGTTGATCGGGCCTTGATCCTGGTCTGGGACTGGGGTGCAGGGGCACTGACCCCTGAAAAAGTCCTTCAGGTAACTTTTTCAGGGGGAGAGGAGGGTTACTCTACATCGGGAAATAGCTGGTGTTAAAAATAATAAAATGGATACCCACTCTGAAGGAGGGGTGTTAATGTTGCAATTTTGTAGCTGTAGTGTAAACACGCCTCTGGCAAGACAGTGATGGAGTGAATGATGAAAGTTTTTCTTTGTCGGGCCACCCTGCCTTGGTGGGAAACGGCCGATGTGTTAATAAAAAATAAAATAAAACCCACTCTAGGGTACAGCTTTTCATTAATGTCTTTGCTTGTATGGTTGATAGCTATACATACAACCTTAACAATGATGAAAAACATTTTCCTATGAAATGAAGTTCTTGAGATACTGTGTTCCTCCTCATTTTCATGTTTACTCTATAAAATTTTTTACCGAGTAATGCAAGTATTTTGCACCACAAGAGTTAATCATCCATTTAGGCCTATGTGCATTTTCTTTTGCTAACAGGAATCACACATAAGGAAATGGAAAATATTTCCAAAATAAATATAAGGAACCGTTTATTATTTATGAGAAAATGAAAGTTAAAGAGTGCAGGCGATATTCCATACTATTAGTTATAGATATATAAAAAAGGAACATAAAAGTACTATTGTTATCCATGGGAGAATTACAATCAAGGATGGAAAGAGTACTATTGCTATCAGTGTTCACCCTCCTTATGGTGAAAGCCAACCCTCATTGCTGTTTTCTCTCATACTATGAACTTTGTGCCATACCAGACATTTAGACTGAACTGATTTGGGGAAAAGGTAATGGACTCAGTTTATTTTATGCAATTATCTTCAGTCATAGAAGGGAACAATAGAATGCAATCAGACTAAATTAGAATGTTCACTACACAATTAGCCACTACCACAGGCTAACTTCTACCTATGCAGGAGCTTACCTGTTCAACAGATATGCAATGTATGAAACTTACGTATAATTGGTATACGCCATAATAGAGAAGTCATACGCTGCAGCAAGTCGAAAGGAGTGGGTGTAGATATTAGCACTTGAATTAACCAAGGAATTATTGCTCTTGGTCATTGCTATCTTCTGCAGGCAGGTTTTGTAGCCAAAGCCCTTGAAGTCTTCATGGTCCATAGAAACACTGCCTTTTGTTAAGAATTCAACAACACCTGAAATGTCAATTATTTGGATTTAGAGAGTATTGATTTAAATCTTGCTCTGCCAGGAAAAAAAACAGATCAGACATGAGCCTACTAAACTTTTCTTCATTTCCTGTCAGATATCTGATCCCTAAGATCTGGTGATGAAAGTCTCCCCCACCTTCACCAGTATGCTATGGCAGTCAACATGCATGCATATTATATACATGTATGCATGTTCAGGGACACTCCTTAACTAGATCACCAGAGCTGTTTTCTGCATCAGTCATTTTTTGCATCATTAATTAAAATGCAAGGTAGCCACAGCTAATGTTTATATGAATTGCTTATCATCCAGGGAGTTATATTCTGGTCATGACTCCCTTCAGACTGGGGGGATCTCCCAAGGGGGTGATTGCAGTGATATACAACCCACAACAGAAGCAGGAGGCTAAGATTCTACTAATGGCAATATTATTGTACAAAATATTGCTCAAAATTAAAAAAAGAAAAAAAAAAAGATACAGAGAATAGTGGATACATGTATATCCTATGTTTTTTTTGGTTATTGAGCTGCAGGGCTGTTATGACCCAAGGGCTGTTGTTTGTCGACTTTTTTGGGATGAAAAGTGAGTCCTGCAGAACCCTTTATTTTAACCATAGGGAATCTATGAACCTTTACAACCCTTTAACCAAACAATAAAAACACTAGGTGATGTATTTTGAGTTTTCTTGATATTTTGAATTTTTTTTTTATATTCATGTTATGCACTAACTTAAGAGGCATAAACACCAATATTCCTCTATTAAACAATGGACTCGTCTCTGGAGACTACATATTTTGAGTTTTATATAGTGTTCCTTTTGAGTTCTTCATTCTTTCCATACCTCAGCAGCTGGAACTTATCACCATTGAACGTCATGTTGTTCTCCACTGCCCACTGTCTTATGTCTTCCTGTAATTTTTCAGCGTCCTCAACCGTAGTGACTTTCATGCTTATTTTAGTGTCGTTTGCAAATGATACAAAAGTGTGCTGGGTGTTTTTATCTATCTCTGCTATGAGGATGAGAAACAGTCAGTGATATCTCAGCTAAGGCTATATCTATTCTTCGTTGCAACGTGTGTGTTTTTAAGCAATTCAGTAACCTGTTTTCTTCTCCTACTCTCTCTATATCTGATCTCCTGGGCTTCCTCAATGGTATGTGTTTAACAAAGACCTTGTAGGCTTCTACATTCAGCTTTGCCAGGCACTGGTGGGGATTGGTGCTCATGTCTGATTCCCAGGATATATCTGATAGTTCTTTATTTTTTTTACCAGTCAGCTCTATGGTTGTTAAAATTAAACTTACTGAACATCTCTTCTCTTACATTAGTGCTGCAGTTCAATAACCCTGAGTTAATACTAGTTTGTACTTTATGATGTTGTGGTCAGAGTGTATTGTTTTTGTCATTGTTGTGTGTCTGATTAGTTCCTGATTGTTGGTGTATATCAAATCCAGGGTATTTTCATTTCTAATGGGATCAGTTATCTGTTGGTTTATGAGGACTTTTCACAAAGCCTCATTAGTTCCCTGGTATGTGTCTGGTGAGCCAGAGTGCTTCCAGGAGATATTTCTGGTATAACATTGTGTTGAGCCATCTTCCACTTTACATGTGGGAGATTAAAATCTCCAAGGAGTATAATATTTGGCGTGGGATTTTCTAGCCTATCCAGACAGCTATCTATCTTCCTTAACTGATCTGTGAATTCCTCCAAAGTTGATGATGGTGGTTTATATACTAGGATAATTATCGAATTCCTAATTTCAACTTTAATGCCTAGAATTTCTACTGTATCATTCGTAGAATTCAGCAATTCTGTGCAGGTTACTTGTATATTGTTCTAGTCATGGTACTGTACCTTTTTGTTCTCAATAGGACCAGATATTGGTCCAGAACAATGGAATAGGTTACAAGGGAAGGTAACATGTGCTACCTCCACTAGATATTAAAAAAATTAGTATACAACATATTCAATACAGTACTGAACATGGAACACCACAGACTTAGATCTGCTCCCTCCTGCTGCTACAAACAGGTGCAAAAATATTTTCAAATATCCTCAATGTGTATATTTATCATTTTCTGCTAGAAGTTATTAAATATTTATTTCTTACACAAATTCATACCCCCTACACAATCTTGCTTTAAGCTCAAATAATTATATTCATATGCATATAAAAACCATGAGATTATACAATCTTTACCAATTCAAAATTTTTTTTTTTTTTTTTATTAACACATCGGCCGATTCCCACCAAGGCAGGGTGGCCCGAAAAAGAAAAACTTTCATCATCATTCACTCCATCACTGTCTTGCCAGAAGGGTGCTTTACACTACAGTTATAAAACTGCAACATTAACACCCCTCCTTCAGAGTGCCGGCACTGTACTTCCCATCTCCAGAACTCAAGTCCGGCCTGCCGGTTTCCCTGAATCCCTTCATAAATGTTACTTTGCTCACACTCCAACAGCACGTCAAGTATTAAAAACCATATGCCTCCATTCACTCCTATCAAATACGCTCACACATGCTTGCTGGAAGTCCAAGCCCTCGCACACAAAACTTCCTTTACCCCTCCCTCCAACCTATCCTAGGCCGACCCCTACCCCGCCTTCCCTCCACTACAGA
This sequence comes from Cherax destructor, assembly GCA_009830355.1. Classification (NCBI taxonomy): domain Eukaryota; kingdom Metazoa; phylum Arthropoda; class Malacostraca; order Decapoda; family Parastacidae; genus Cherax; species Cherax destructor. The sequence continues at coordinate 17,056 of WNWK01000905.1, forward strand.
TTTATACACTCTCGAAGTCACTCTGTCTCGTTCCATTCTCTCTACATGTCCAAACCACCTCAACAACCCCTCCTCAGCTCTCTGAACAATCGTTTTGGTAATCCCGCACCTCCTCCTAATTTCCAAACTCCGAATTCTCTGCATTATATTCACACCACACATTGACCTCAGACATGACATCTCCACTGCCTCCAGCCTTCTCCTCGTTGCAACATTCATCACCCATGCTTCACACCCATATAAGAGCGTTGGTATAACTATACTCTCATACATTCCCTCTTTACTTCCATGGACAAGGTTCTTTGTCTCCACAGACTCGAAGTGCTCCACTCACCCTTTTCCCTCATCAATTCTACAATTCACCTCATCCTTCATAGACCCATCCGCCGACATGTCCACTCCCAAATATCTGAATACATTCACCTCCTCCATACTTCTCCCTCCAATCTGATATCCAATCTTTCGTCACCTATTCTTTTTGTTATCCTCATCACCTTACTCTTTCCTATATTCACTTTCAATTTTCTTCTTTACACACCCTACCAAATTCATCCACCAACCTCTGCAGCTTCTCTTCAGAATCTCCCAAAAGCACAGTGTCATCAGCAAAAAGCAACTGTGACAACTCCCACTTTGTATTTGCTTCTTTATCTTTTAGCCCAATACCTCTTGCCAAGACCCTCGCATTCACTTCTCTTACAACCCCATCTATAAATATATTGAACAACCACGGTGACATCACACATCCTTGTCTAAGGCCCACATTTACTGGGAAATAGTCCCCTTCCCTCCTACACACTCTAACCTGAGCCTCACTATCCTCATAAAAACTCTTCACTGCTTTCAGTAACCTTCCTCCTATTCCATACACCTGCAACATCTGCCACATTGCCCCCTATCTACCCTATCATACGCCTTTTCCAAATCCATAAATGCCACAAAAACATCTTTACCCTTATCCAAATACTGTTCACCTATATGTTTCACTGTAAACACTTGGTCTACACACCCCTACCTTTCCTAAAGCCCCTTGTTCATCTGCTATCCTGCTTTCTGTTTTACTCTTAATTCTTTCAATAATAACTCTACCATACACTTTACCAGGTACACTCAACAGACTTATTCCCCTATAATTTTGCACTCTCTTTTGTCCCCTTTGCCTTTATACAAAGGAACAATACACGCCTCTGCCAATCCCTAGGTACCTTACCCTCTTCCATACATTTATTAAATAATAGCACCAACCACTCCAAAATTATATCCCCACCTGCTTTTAACATTTCTATCTTTATCCCATCAATCCCAGCTGCCTTACCCCTTTCATTCTACCCACTGCCTCACGAACTTCCCTACACCCACAACTGGCTCTTCCACACTCCTACAAGATGTTATTCCTCCTTGCCCTACACACGAAATCACAGCTTCCTGTCTTCATCAACATTTAACAAATCCTCAAAATATTCTCTCCATCTTCCCGATACCTCTAACTCTCCATTTAATAACTCTCCTCTCCTATTTTTAACTGTCAAATCCATTTGTTCTCTAGGCTTCCTCAACTTATTAATCTCATTCCAAAACTTTTTCTTATTTTCAACAAAATTTGCTGATAACATCTCACCCACTCTCTCATCTGCTCTCTTTTTACATTGCTTCACCACTCTTTTAACCTCTCTTTTCTCTCCATATACTCTTCCCTCCTTGCATCACTTCTACTTTGTAAAAACCTCTCATATGCTAACTTTTTCTCCCTTACTACTCTCTTTACATCATCATTCCACCAATCGCTCCTCTTCCCTCCTGCACCCACTCGCCTGTAACCACAAACTTCTGCTGAACACTCTAACACTACATTTTTAAATCTACCCCATACATTTTCGACCCCATTGCCTACACTCTCACTAGCCCATCTATCCTCCAATAGTTGTTTATATCTTACCCTAACTGCCTCCTCTTTTAGTTTATAAACCTTCACCTCTCTTTTACTTACTGATTCTATTTTCCTTGTATCCCATCTACCTTTTACTCCCACTGTAGCTATAACTAAAAAGTGATCTGATATATCTGTAGCCCCTCTATAAACATGTACATCCTGAAGTCTACTCAACAGTCTTTTATCTACCAATACATAGTCCAACAAACTACTGTCATTACGCCCTACATCATATCTTGTATACTTATTTATCCTCTTTTCTTAAAATATGTATTACCTATAACTAAACCCCCTTTTTATACAAAGTTCAATCAAAGGGCTCCCATTATCATTTACACCTGGCACCCCAAACTTACCTACTACACCCTCTCTGCATGTTTCTCCCACTTTAGCATTTAGGTCCCCTACCACAATTACTCTCTCATTTGGTTCAAAAGTTCCTATACATTCGCTTAACATCTCCCAAAATCTCTCTCTCCTCTACACTCCTCTCTTCTCCAGGTGCATACACGCTTATTATGACCCACTTTTCGCATCCGACCCTTATTTTAATCCACATAATCCTTGAATTTACACATTTATATTCCCTCTTTCCTTCCATAACTGATCCTTCAACATTATTGCTACCCCTTCCTTAGCTCTAACTCTCTCAGATACTCCTGACTTAATCCCATTTATTTCTCCCCACTGAAACTCGCCTACCCCCTTCAGCTTTGTTTCGCTTAGGGCCAGGGCATCCAACTTCTTTTCATTCATAACATCGGCAATCATCTCTTTCTTATCATCCGCACTACATCCACGCACATTCAGACAACCCAATTTTATAAAGTTTTTCTTCTTCTCGTTTTTAGTAGATTTGTACAGGAGAAGGGGTTACTAGCCCATTGCTCCCGGCATCTTAGTCGCCTCATACGACACGCATGGCTTACGGAGGAAAGATTCTTTTCCACTTCCCCATGGACAATAGAGAAAATAAAAAGAACAAGAGCTATTAAGAAAAAGAAGAAATATTGTTCTCAAACTTGCCTGAATCAGGGAGAGAGTTGAGATCACCACACAAAAGAAGCTGGATTGAATTAGGCTCCATCTTCCTACCCAACCTTGATCTATGTTGAGAATCTTCAACAATCTGACCAATTACTTGCCGGATCTCACTCATCAACATGATAGTCTGAAAGAAATTGCTGAAGTCAATATTATCCAACAAGTTTCAGTTGTCAATGCAGAAGAACAGTCTTATTGATGCACATGTATGATAATGAAGCAATCATAAATACGGTATATAAGGATCAAATTGAAAGCATACCTGGATGAGTTTGACATCGCAAAACTCTGGGTCCCAATGGATATGGGCCGTACACACTAACACAGCCTGGTTCACTTGGGACTTGTCTGGCTGAACCCCTAGAAAGACATTACACTATTTAATACATACCATAACATTCTTTATCAGAGCAATGAAAAGTGTAAATACAAATAAGGTTTGAAGATTTTTTTTTATTTTTTTAACACCTGCCATCTCCCATCAAGATATGGCAAGAAAAAAAAAAATTAACCATCATTCACTCAATCAGTGTCTTGTCATGAGCATGCTGTTATCACTATTGGATGACCCCCAACCCCCCCAAAAAAAAGGTTGGGTTTGAACCCATAGCAAGCGAGTCCTAAAATTCACAGGCCAGTGCGTTAACCACTCTGCCACCTGCCTCTAATAAGATTCATCCAACTAGTTATGTTCCTATACATCATAGGGAGTTAGCATAGGCCCCACTGTGACCACAAATTCAGGTTTTTATGGATGAATCCTACACCAGCATGGCTTTCGCAAACTAGTGCAAGTCCCATCAAAGCTGCCATCGAAACCCCACCCCTACTTCAGTGCTGACACCATACTTACCACCTACAGGATTTTAGTCCAGTTAGCTAATTTCCCTTAATCTCTCTATAAATGTTACTTTGCTCACACTCATCATGTTAAATTACAAAAACCATTTTCCTCCATTCACTAAGACTCATACAAGCTGTTGGATGTTCAAGCCTCCAGCACTAAACCTCCTGTACCCCCTCCCTGCAACCCTTCCCGGCAAAAATGTCCATGATTAAGCTATCAACTGCAATTTTGGAGAATGCATTTAAAAGGCAAAAATTATTTGATATCCATTACATCTTCCACTCACTCTCCTACACTCCTCTCACCTACATGTGCATGTATTCTAAACTGCCCAATTCAAAAACCATTTATACCCCCACTTTTGTGACCAATAAACTGAGAATACAACTATAAAAATCATACAAAAATACACCGCAAAGTCGCTGTTTTAAACCAAAAACAGTGTATTTTTTTTCTCATTATGCACTGTGTGATGCAGGATTGTTTTTATATTGTGCACACTTACCGTACAGACCCTATCCCATATTTAGGCCCAAATTTACCACTCACAGCTTATCTGAATCAGCCGAACTCATGTTGTAGTACTATGGCAGTGACCTCAGATCTACCTACCTACCTCTCTCTCTCTCTCTACCCTCCTAATTCTCTCTCTCTCTCTCTACCCTCCTAATCTATCTCTCTCTCTACCCTCCTAATCTCTCTCTCTCTACCCTCCTAATCTTCTCTCTCTACCCTCCTACCTTCCTCTCTCTCTCTCTCTCTCTACCCTCCTCTCTCTCTCTCTCTACCCTCCTCTCTCCTCTCTCCTCTCTCCCTCTACCTCTCTCTCCTCTACCCTCCTCTCTCTCTCTCCCTCCCCCTCTCTCTCTACCCTCCCCCTCTCTCTACCTCCCTCTCTCTACCCTCCTCTCTCTCTACCTCCCTCCCTCTCTCCTCTCCTCTCCCTCTCTCTCTCCCCTCCCTCTCTCTACCCCCTCCCTCTCTCTACCCCTCCTCTCTCTACCCCCTCCCTCTCTACCCCCTCCCTCTCTACCCCCTCCCTCTCTACCCTCTACCCCCTCCCTCTCTACCCCCTCCCTCTCTACCCCCTCCTCTCTCCTCCTACCCCCTCCCTCTCTACCCCCTCCCTCTCTACCCCCCTCCCTCTACCCCCTCCCTCTCTACCCCCTCCTCTCTACCCCTCCCTCTCTACCCCTCTCCCTCTCTACCCCCGTCTCTACCCCTCTCTACCCCCGCTCTCTCTACCCCGTCTCTCTCTACACCTCTTTTTTTAAACTCAAAGGCTCTTTCCAGTAATGCAAAGGTTGTAAGTCATTGTTTAAATGGTAAAATAACACTCAAAACTAAGATTAGCAAACTACAGTGAAACCCCGAGTTTCGGCCACCCCAAGTATAGGCCGTTTCGAGTTTTGGTTGTTTTTTTCGGCCGAATTTTGTCCTGACTTTCAACCGTTGCCCCGAGTTTCAGCCGGCGTACCAGACCTGTCTGCCTGCCTGCGCTTGAGCGCCTCGCCACCCAGGCATCGTGAGCCAGTCTAGCATTGTTTACCCTTGAGTTAACATTACCCTGCGCACTCATCCAAACATTTCACAATAAATTCATTGTGTTTAGTGCTTGTTTACCGATTGTGACTGAAATAAGTCACCATGGGTCCAAAGAAACTTCCTAGTGGCACCCCTGTGGTAAAGAAAGTGAGAAACACCATAGAACTGGAGAAATAGATAGTAGAAAAATATGAGTGGCGTACGTGTGGGGGGAGCTTGCCAGGATGTACGGAAAAAACAAATTATCACTTCTATCCTGGCAAAGCGAAAAGAACTCAAGGAAGCTGATGCTGCGAAAGGTGTTGACATGTTAGCCAAAAATAGATCGAAAACAGTGAAAGAGTGAGAAGTTGTTGATGGTGTGGATAAACAATAAGCAGATAGCGTGTGATAGTATTTCGAGGCCATCATATGTGAAAAGGCAAGGCAGTTGCACGCAGATCTTGTCAAGAAAATGCATGGAACCAGTGCTGATGTTAGCGAGTTTAAGGCCAGCAGAGGCTGCTTTGACAGATTTAAGAAACGTAATGGCATACACAGTGTGATAAGGCATGGTGAGGCAGCTAGTTCAGACAAACTTGAGGTTGAAAAATTCATAACTGAATTTAAGGGGTACATAGACAATGAAAAATTTGAACCCCAACAAGTATTTAATTGTGACGAAACAGGCCTGTCTTGGAGGAAAATGCCAAACAGGACCTACATTACTCAGGAGGAAAAGGCACTGCCAGGACACAAGCCTATGAAAGACAGGCTAACTCTTTTGTTTTGTTCTAACGCTAGTAGGGATTTTGAAGTGAAGCCTTTACTCGTGTATCACTCAGAAAATCCCAGTATGTTCAAGAAACACAATGTCAAGGATAGATTGTGTGTGTTGTGGATATCTAATAATAAGGCATGGGTCACAAGGCAAATTTTCATAGAGTGGGTCCATCAAGTGTTTGGCCCCAGTGTGAAAAAATACCTCCAGGAAAAGAAATTGCCACTCAAGTGCCTCCTGGTACTGGACAATGCTCCTGCTCATCCTCCAAACTTGGCAGACTTTTTGTCTAGGGACTTCAGTGACCTCGGACACTGAGTTGACCCAAAGAGAGTTCTGGAGGAATCGCTTCAATATCTACAACTGCATAAGCCTTATAGGTAAGGCTTGGGAGGAAGTGACTTCCAGGACTTTGAACTGTGCTTGGAGAAATTTGTGGTCAGATTGTGTCCAACAGAGGGATTTTGAAGTGTTTGAGACTGACCCTCACCCTGCCGAACCCTCTGCCTGTTGTGGAAGGTATTGTGGCATTGGGAAAGTCCCTGGGGTTGGAGGCGAGTGGCGAGGATGTGGAAAAGTTGGTGGACGACCACAGGGAAGAGCTAACCACTGACGAGCTGCAAGAGCTTCATCTGGAACAGCATCAGACCACAGTTGAGGAACTTGCTTCACAGGAGGAGGAGGAGGAGAAAGAGGGAGCGAAGGAAGAGCCTTCTTCAGTGCGGACATGTGTAGAATGTGGAATAAGTTGAAAAGTTTCGTGGAGATATATCACCCTGAGCAAGCTGAAACAACCCATCTCTGCAACATGTTCAGTGACAATGTCCCATTTTAGGGACATCTTAAAGAGGCGCCAGAAACAGAGCACTCTTGACAGTTATTTTGTGTGACAGGGGTCTAGTGACTCAAGCTGGTTCTAGTGGCATTAAAAGACAAAGGGAAGTAACCCCAGAGAGGGACTTGTTACCTGAAGTCCTTATGGAGGGAAATTTCCCTTCCAAACAATGAGTGCTCCCTCCCTCTCTATCTTCCAGATGCCAGCAAGTCTCTTTAATAAAGGTAAGTAAATGTTATTTTAAATGTTTATTTAAATGTTTAATTATAAATTTATTACTTTATATATATTTATATGTGCTGTGTGAATGTAAAACTATAGTTAATCTTTAAAAAATGTATTTTTTGTGAATATTTTTGGGTGTCTGGAACGGATTAATTGTATTTTCTGTACATTATTTCTTATGGGAAATATTGCTTCGACTTTCGGCGGCTTCGACTAGGCCTAGCTCCTGGAACGGATTATGGCCGAAGCTCTGGGTTCCACTGTACTAATTTTACTACCCAACAAATGTTAAGGTTTAAAAAAAATGGATTCACAAAAAACTGTAAGTAGACATGCAGAGGCACATGCAAACAAGAACCAGGACAACACAACTACGTATTTTCATTTATTTTAACATTACTTACCAGTATTTTCCCAGGCTGCTTCCTTAGTCTCCAACAGTGCAGCAAGGCCAATGTTGTCCTTTGTCATGACACGGTTCAACATATCTTCTGATCCATCATGATTAGCCATTGCTAATTGGTTGAACTCTATCAATCGCTCTTTGACCAGGGAAAACCTGAAATATAGTGGAAATTATTTTCCCTGTTATGCAGGCTACTGCCTCATTGTGATAAATTGCATTATAAAATAAGGTGTAGTGTGAAAAAAGTGCTCCACAAATTTATAATTTTGGAGTTTTGTGGACACTTCACGAGTGACATTGTGGTGTTACGAGAGGAACATTGGGGACATGATGCCGAGGTGATGTAAAGTGCGTGTATTTTGTGGTGATACTCAGGTTGTACGTTGTGTTTAGGTTTTGTTTCATGCTCAGGTGGGCCCTGGCATGTGCCTGGCCCTGTTGTTCGAGTGGAGCCTGTGTGAGTTGTGGAGAGTAATAATAGCATATTTAGCAGCAGGCTGGGAGAATGCCGGCCCACTGGGGTTGCTAGTCGTGTTAATGTTCTTACGGCCTTACTTTAAACCCTTTCAGGGTCCAGAGGCCAAATCTCAGAGTGACAGCCAGGGTCCAAGAATTAAAAAAAAAAAAAAAAAAAATTCTTATGAAATTGTAGAGAATCTTTTTCTGGAGGTAATAAAACAAAAAGTGCGAAATTTGATGGAAAATTGACGAAATTACGCTCTCACGAATTTTGATGCGTCAGTGATATTTACGCATCGGCAATTTTGCCGACTCCCATTTTAGGCCAATTACCTTATTCCAGTCGACCAAATTCTTAGCTATTTCGCTAGTATTACTTCTATTTTATCGATTGAGCACAAGAAATAGCCCAGTCAACTGTTTCAACTACCCAATAAAGTGATCGGAAATTGGTAATTTGGCCAATTTAACAAAGTTCAAAATATTCCAATTTCAAAATAGGGTTCAGAATAAACAATGCAGGCATTCCTGGCACTAAACTAACATTTTCTCTGTTCATTAGTTACATTTTCAGGCTTTACAAATGAATTCCATTTTGATTTTTTATTCACACCAAAAAATAGAAGATTTACTGTTATGCAATGTTGTAATAAATAATATCAGCACATTCGTGAATGTAGTATATCAGACCCACCAGCTGACGCATATTAGACTTGTGACGACATTTGTTTACTCTTGAACATTGGCAAAAATTGAACATTTCCACTACTTTGAGCTCAGTTTCAAGCCATTTTCAGTACTAAAACCAATCGAAATCATCTCTATTTCTGTAATACAGTGGACCCCCGGTGTTCGTCCATTTTTCGTAACAGAATGCTGTTCAAGTGCCATTACCAACCGAATTTATTCCCTTAAGAAATAATGTAACAGACTAGTCCTTTTAGACCCCCAAAACTACACTTATAAAAGCATTTAAAAAATACTTACATAAAAGGGCCTCTTTTGAGCAGGACGAACACCGGGGGTCCACTGTATATATTCCATTCTATCAAACGAGACAAAGAAATTGTGAACTAAAAAAACATACAAAAAAGCACCGCAAAGTTGCTGTAATCCAAAATTATGGTCAGTTTTTTTTTTCTCTCATTATGCACTGCATGCTGCAGGATTTGTTTCATGTGGTGCACACTTATCACAGATGTTTTCTCTCATATCTAGGCCCAAATTTACCACTCACAGGTTATCTGAGTGAGCTGAGCTCATGGCGTAGATCTACGGTTTGGACCCTGGTTTCAAAGCCGTAGATCTACGGGACAGACCCTGAAAGGGTTAATCAACTAGAAATGTTTACGAGTGTATTATGTATGGTTTTTGTGGTGTGTTGATGGCAGGTGTGTGTTGTATATACTGTTTATTTTCCTAAAGGACAATTTATATCACCTTCCTTGAAGATCAAATGTAACTTATTTATAACTGTACTGACCACCTGTTTAACACTGTGATTGGTTATTTTAATAATTTTGTGTAATAAAATCATAGAAATCATACAAACTCTGCTAGAAAACACTTCAAAGCAGCTAATTTAAACAACAAAGTCAGAGCTTAGTTTTTCCCATCATGGACCACATGGGGCAGGATTTTTTTTTTTATACAATGCACTCAGCACAAACCTAGTCTCTTATGTCTAGGCCAAAATTTATCACTCACAGCACATCCATGGAGCTGAGCTTAAATGCAGATCAACCCTGGTGTTAATGTAGCTCTGCATATGACAGTGCAAGGTTTAAGTGGGAAAAAGGCCATATCTTTTTTTTTTTAATACATACTCATTATATGAACTATACATTGTACACTTACTGTTCATTATACCAACTACAGCTGCAGGGTTCCATGCACAGTGGAGTTTTTCAAAGTTTTACACATGGATCATGTGTCCTTGCATTTCTGTATTATGCTGGTGATATTAGAACATGCATAACACTTCTGGGCACATTTCTTCTGTTATGTAGCGCTTCAAAACACAGTTCAGATGACATAGGACTTTATTGTCTCTTATGACTGGTTGGTTTAGGAGACATTCCTGGGTATTTATCTATAACCTGAACTATGTTTTCATTAAATTTCTGGTAGGTTGGTCTATTACCATTCTTCATCAGGTACATATTAAACACATTCAACATGACAATATTGAGAAGGTGGAAGAACAGTGTGAGGTACCACTTATTACTCCTATGCTCAGTTAACATAACCAATCTGCATATCACATTTGTCTACCAAACACATTACTTGTGTCATTAATCACTGCAACAAACTTTTCAATGTCTTCATCTGTTTGTTTTTCTTGCCCATCCATTGTAACTCATTCTTGTGAATAGTTGTTACTGTCAAGTGTTTATCATGCCAACAAACTGCCATGATATCAACACAAATGCATTTTTTCTTATTTAGCATCCTCAATTTTGGCATATGATTCCTTGTTGCTTTGACTGTTCCACTTATGTCTGCAATTTGCCTTTAGGTAATGCAACAACAAAGTTCTTTTATACCAGTTACTGTATGTAATGCATAACCTAGACTAAGATAAGTCTCCATTTTCTTGACATCACCTGAGATCCCTAGTAACTTTTCATTATCTTTTAGTGTTGTGCTTCCTGTGTACATGATAACATCAATGACGAGGTCAGTCTCACAGTCACACATGACAGTGATACCAGTGTTGGTGTTTGCTTGGTATGTACTGTTTGATGGGGCATCTGCAGTGGTAGCACTATCTTCACATTCATACAACTCCAGGTCCTCATCACTATCTTCAATACAAGAATCAGCCTGGGTAAATAAAATGGCCAACAGTCTGTGGAGCGAGGGGGTGTCTATGACGAGACATATTGGAATGGTACCTTAATACCCTGCATGGCGGAGGAATGTTTTGCTGGTGCACACACCAATGATGCAGGCCTACCATTCCTGATCGCAGCCATTTTGAGGGTGCTATTATTTAAACGTTTATCTACATGTGTAGCAGTATATGTACACCTGGTGATCAACATGTGTGGCAGTTTTAGGGTAAACAATCTATGATAGTAAAGGTTCTCTGAACATTTTCCAGGTCTTTAATTTTGCCTATTTTGAATGGAGCTGTTAGATTACAGCAGTGCTCCAGCCTAGAGTATACAAGAGACTTGAAAAGTATCATTGGCTTGACATCATTTTCCTTGCAACTGTGACAGTGACTGTTGTGATTCTTGAAGGCACGATCTAAATCATTACCAGGTCTCTCGTATTTAATCTTACAGTGAGATATTCCAGTTTTATACTGTTATAGTCTATTTCCTCACTCTTTCCATAATGAAGTAACAAACCTGCCCTCATTGAACATGTCAATGGCCCACTGAAGACTGTTTATGTTAGTAAACACATGCACTTGCGCAAACACACACGTGTACATACAAACACACTGGTAAGAGTAATCATAAACTGGGGATTATGAGAGACCAGATCCTAAAGACAAGGACACTTTCAAAATAATATAATGCTCAATACAATTATTAAAATTACAGGAAGGTAAAATTGTGGGCCAGAACGATGGCAAGCACTTACAATATTTAGTATTGATACAAGATTTCCCTGGTTCATAACTTACTTGCTTGTTCTCCAGAAGATGGCACAACCATCAACGTATTTCCTTTCATTTTCTGACATGTGCTTCGCTCTGGATTTTGGTGAGAATATTCCATCATAACCTTCATTCTTTAGCTCAGGAAGAAAAAAGTTAAAGAACTGGTCTGTTTCAACTTCCTGAAAAGTATAGTATTGCAAAGTCACTCAATATAATATTTTACAGGCACAAACATTTTCATTGAGATGCAATGCTTTTTTGAAAACACAGTTGACAGATTCATAAAAACTAGACTGATATGCTCATACTATTGGTATATGCACTGGGAAAGGACATCACAATTATGTGAGTTTTAACTTTCCAAAGAATATTTAGGTACAATATAGGACTACAATACAGGACTGCAATACAGGTACAATACAGGACTGCAATACAGGTACAATACAGGTACAATACAGGACTGCAATACAGGTACAATACAGGACTGCAATACAGGTACAATACAGAACTGCAATACAGGTACAATACAGGACTGCAATACAGGTACAATACAGGACTGCAATACAGGTACAATACAGAACTGCAATACAGGTACAATACAGAACTGCAATACAGGTACAATACAGAACTGCAATACAGGTACAATACAGAACTGCAATACAGGTACAATACAGGACTGCAATACAGGTACAATACAGAACTGCAATACAGGTACAATACAGAACTGCAATACAGGTACAATACAGAACTGCAATACAGGTACAATACAGAACTTATATACTGCAGATGAAAAAGTGCAAGTATCTGTGACTAACCTGTAAAGTTATGATGTCAGCAAGGTAGTGCTTGATCTCATCCATAATACCTTTCTTGCGGTATTCCCACTCCAGTGCCCAGGAAGGGCAATACCCGTACATCTGACGTGTTGCATACTTGTCACACAACACATTGTAACACATCACAGAGAATATACCTACAATGTAGAATAAACACCTAATTATTATGCAGGATAAACATACATCACTTTTAATTATAATATCTAGGGGAAAGCACTAAACCCATAGGGGTCATACAGCACCAGGGTAATGGCAGTAATCAGGTTTGATCCAAGGAAGGGAAGGGCAATTCCATGGATTAAAGAGTACACCAGCATCAAAGAACATTCCTTAAGAGGACAACACTTACTATCCTTTAGGGAAATTTGGATAGGTATGTATAATACAGAATAATGTTGTGTACTGTACTGAGAGAATGTTGCCCAGGAGGCAGGTCTTTAAGACTCGTGCCCTGTAGGGCTCCCCTACAGCAAAACAATGGCCTTGACAAAGAGGTAGAAGAACGCTCCATAAAGTAATGTGTGCCACTGATGCCACCCTGGCCTGCCTTATTGGTAATGCTCTACTACTGGAACTTAAAAACTATTTAAATCGCAGAATATTGAAAACGCAAGCCATGACTGTGCGACTTTAGGTTGTCTACCGTATGTATAAAATATACAATATTAGGAGAAGTGAAGTTTACAAAAGTATTATTCAGATGTCTGAGGTGTTGAGGTGGTTTGGACATTCAGAGTGTGGAGCAAAGGAGGATGACAAGAAGTGTATATAAATCGGGTGGAGGTAAGGAGGGGTAGGAATCGTCCTATGACGTGATGTGAGCGGTCAAGGTTTTGGGTGTGAGGCTTTGTTAAGGACTGGAACACAGGGACAATGATCCTTAGAACACCCTCCAGGTAGATAGGCTTGTGTAAGTAAGTTAGATAGAAGTGAGTGGAGGTAAATGTTTATGATTTGACATGCTATTGGAGTGCACAAAGAAACACTTATGAAGGATTCAGGAAAACCAGTTAGCTAGACTTGAATATTGGAGGTGGAAAGTACAGTGCCTACACTCTGAAAGGAGGGCTGAGGAAGTTGTGGTCTAGAGGGTCATCTTAAATGTAATGTCAACAAACTTCTGGCAAGACAATGACTGAATGAGTGATAGGAAAAGTGAGATGGCAGATGTAATACAGTAAGATTAGAGGTTAATATATTGTACAGATTTAAACAATGTTGTTTTAAATATATTTGTTAAAAAGGTTAGATACTGTATCTAAGTAAACTACATACAACAAACTAGAGGGTGTTCCATATTGTAGAAGACTGCAATATGAAATCTATTCAAATAACACATGCCATTTATATAAATGTAAATATTCAGTCAAAGTTTTGTCCACTCAATAATAAAGTGAAAGATAATGGAAAAGAAGTTATTGTATTGCCCCAGATCACAAGAATGAGCACAGCTTTCTGAGAAGACAGTGTATATAGAAGTTTATGACAGTCAAAGCTTGTTCATAATACAATGAATGTGCCACACTTTAAACAAAACTTGCCATCCTGACTTATTCAGCAAGAATATTTTGCCAAACAGGCTCGAGTAAATTAATAATTGTAATAACTCTGCAAAACTTTTCTGAATGTAAAACATTTCAATGATATTAAATACACAACTAAATTTAAGCTGACCTAAGATGAGTAGGATTAATTTTAGGAATGTTATGTTGCTACTTGGTTTTGATGAAAATTAAAAAACTGCACATTCATACCATTTACCGTATTCATAAATATTTATTTATGCACAAAAAAATGAAAAAAATTCCACTTTGAAGTTAGTTAAGCTTATCTGACCAACCTGGCTTACAAGAAACGACATACGTATAAATCCATGTTAGACTAGAAAGTCAATAACAGTGAGCAGTAGAGTACTTACATGAAGGTCGGGTTCTATCTGCATCACCAAGATGTATCCATGGTCTCTGGGGCGGATGAGGAGTAGTTACTGAAACATAAATTATTATTAGTACTTGTATGAACACCAGTTACAAGCTAATCTAAATGCTTAAGCCAAAAATCTCTCAAATTACAAACATTTATTTTTAAACTTCAAAGAAAAAGTATCAAGATAATTAAATACACAAATGTACAGTACATATAGGGAGCAATATGTGGTTATTTTAAATATCTGACTAACAATCTTGAGCTAATAATAAATTTGGTAAAAGTTTATTAAAAAATTTCTATACAGTGGACCCCCGAGTTTCGTAAAAACTTCACTCCTGAAGTCTGCTCAAGTGCCATTACCGAACGAATTTACTCCCTTAAGGAAAAATTTCACGTAGGTTAGTCTATTTCAGACCCCCAAAAATACACTTCCACAAGAACTTACAAAATTATACTTACATAATTGCACGATTTCCGGGGTATTCGTTAACCGAGGGTCCACTGTACACAAGAATCACTTCAAAATTTTGGATACAAGTCTGGTTTTCCCCTACATTCACTTTTTATACTCATTTTAACTTCAAATACATAAGGGAAGTGGATGCTCGCTCAGTTTATTAACATGAATATTAGATGTAGTATTAAGATGATGCAAATGCACACATACAGGCTCATACTAGCTATAGTTCCCCAGAGTACCTTAGAGCCATTTCTGCTTAAAACCTTGTTAAGTGTGGGAAGGTGAATGCACACACCTGGGGGTGCTTGTGATGGAGGAAGATAGGTGTTTTGCTGTCATGTACTGTTCATGGGCGGTAACATCTTGTTTGCACCCACACTTGCTCCACTCCAACAGCCACTAATTTTTTCACTAGCAGAGCAACCCTCATCGCTATTGGTTTCACCAGACTGCAAAACACTCACGTGTGTCATATCACCAGTTTCCTGATAGTAGGTGTTTTGAGGCTGGGCTGTCCCAGCATGTGGCATACCTGGGGTACTGTGTGTGGTGCACAGTTCCCAGTCAAGGATAAGTTTAAGTTGATTTAATGTGTCAGTGATGGCAGCAAGGTGAGGTGCAAATATGTCCCTGCCAGTAGCCTTCATGGCAGTACTGTAGCGGCGAGCTTCGGGCAGCAACCAGCAAATCTTAGTGGTGATATCAACCACTGCAGTTTCCAACATTTGCAAGTCTTCTACTACATTTGTCCACTTTATAGGCCGCACTGATGGTCTATTATTTACATTACAACCTACAATCCTGGGAAGGTATTTACATGTATTGTTATCTGCTACTGAGCGAAGCACCAAAAACATTTCTGACACTATGCCCCGCACACCCTTCATGCATGATAAAGAAAAATTATAAGATGTCAGTATATTTCTTGAGTGATGGACTTCTTGCAGGCTGTAATGTGATACAACAAGATGAACTGTTAATTTTTCATCCATTTCCGATTTCACAGCTTGCCATAACCAGCAAAGCAGATCATCAGTAATTTTATTTGGAAAGGTTTCCAAGTTGCCATCTTTATCTGAACGTCTTGTATCACTATCTTCCACATGCTTACAAGAATCCTCTAAATCTTTGTCAAAAACTTCAATGGTAGTAAAGGAGGATTCTCTGCTGAAGTCTAGATTTGTTGGACTGTCTAGTTTAGCCTCAGGGCAAATATTAGGGAAGAAGTCCAGGAATCCCTCAGCTGCACAAGCTTTGTTAATTTTGACAAGCCAAGATTTCAGCTGTTGTATATCCTCTTCAAACGTAAAATCAACACTGAAATCATGATCACACACTGCCCTGTGCTGCTCATTCAGCACTGGCAAAAGCCATCTTAATCTCAAATAAAGCTGCTCCACACGACTATTTACTCTAGTAATTTCATCATGTATTAGTTTCATAGACAAGCAAGAACCAAATGACAACTTTGTGCTAACAAATACTGGAAGTTTAGTGAAATAATTACTCATCAGTTCCCAAATTTTTAGTGTCACTAGAGGTACAGATATGCCCTTGCTCTCAAGAAAAAAATGCTGGTGTTGATTCAGGCAATCGCATTTATCACTGGAGAGACTTTCCAGAGTAGACGGGGATTCACAGACCTCGTGCCTATCTTGTGAATATTTTTCACGGGTTACTGGAATGCAAGTACTGGCAAGATTTTTCTTTAGGAATTTAATGTTGAGAGTATCAGGGGAGGGTAACAGAAAATTGTTTAAGTAGTCAATTAAATTTTGTAAGCAAGACTCAGGAGAGTTCACTTGCCTATCCACAGGCATTACCTTACAAAGTTCATCACCAGTGCTACCAGGCTTCAGCGCCCGGTCTTCCTCGCCAGTGCTACCAGGCTTCAGCGCCCGGTCTTCCTCGCCAGTGCTACCAGGCTTCAGCGCCCGGTCTTCTCGCCAGTGCTACCAGGCTTCAGCGCCCGGTCTTCCTCGCCAGTGCTACCAGGCTTCAGCGCCCGGTCTTCCTGCCAGTGCTACCAGGCTTCAGCGCCCGGTCTTCCTCGCCAGTGCTACCAGGCTTCAGCGCCCGGCTTCCTCGCCAGTGCTACCAGGCTTCAGCGCCCGGTCTTCTCGCCAGTGCTACCAGGCTTCAGCGCCGGTCTCTCGCCAGTGCTACCAGGCTTCAGCGCCCGGTCTTCCTCGCCAGTGCTACCAGGCTTCAGCGCCCGGTCTTCCTCGCCAGTGCTACCAGGCTTCAGCGCCCGGTCTTCCTCGCCAGTGCTACCAGGCTTCAGCGCCCGGTCTTCCTCGCCAGTGCTACCAGGCTTCAGCGCCCGGTCTTCCGCCAGTGCTACCAGGCTTCAGCGCCCGGTCTTCTCGCCAGTGCTACCAGGCTTCAGCGCCCGGTCTTCCTCGCCAGTGCTACCAGGCTTCAGCGCCCGGTCTTCCTCGCCAGTGCTACCAGGCTTCAGCGCCCGGTCTTCTCGCCAGTGCTACCAGGCTTCAGCGCCCGGTCTTCTCGCCAGTGCTACCAGGCTTCAGCGCCCGGTCTTCTCGCCAGTGCTACCAGGCTTCAGCGCCCGGTCTTCCTCGCCAGTGCTACCAGGCTTCAGCGCCCGGTCTTCCTCGCCAGTGCTACCAGGCTTCAGCGCCCGGTCTTCCTCGCCAGTGCTACCAGGCTTCAGCGCCCGGTCTTCCTCGCCAGTGCTACCAGGCTTCAGCGCCCGGTCATCCTCGCCAGTGCTACCAGGCTTCAGCGCCCAGTCATCCTGCACAGTACTACCAGGCTTCAGCGCCCGGTCTTCCTCGCCAGTGCTACCAGGCTTCAGCGCCCGGTCTTCCTCGCCAGTGCTACCAGGCTTCAGCGCCCGGTCATCCTGCACAGTACTACCAGGCTTCACCGCCCAGTCATCCTGCACAGTACTACCAGGCTTCACCGCCCAGTCATCCTGCACAGTACTACCAGGCTTCACCGCCCAGTCATCCTGCACAGTACTAGCTGGCTTCACCGCCCAGTCATCCTGCACAGTACTAGCTGGCTTCACCGCCCAGTCATCCTGCACAGTACTAGCTGGCTTCACCGCCCAGTCATCCTGCACAGTACTAGCTGGCTTCACCGCCCAGTCATCCTGCACAGTACTAGCTGGCTTCACCGCCCAGTCATCCTGCACAGTACTAGCTGGCTTCACCGCCCAGTCATCCTGCACAGTACTAGCTGGCTTCACCGCCCAGTCATCCTGCACAGTACTAGCTGGCTTCACCGCCCAGTCATCCTGCACAGTACTAGCTGGCTTCACCGCCCAGTCATCCTGCACAGTACTAGCTGGCTTCACCGCCCAGTCATCCTGCACAGTACTAGCTGGCTTCACCGCCCAGTCATCCTGCACAGTACTAGCTGGCTTCACCGCCCAGTCATCCTGCACAGTACTAGCTGGCTTCACCGCCCAGTCATCCTGCACAGTACTAGCTGGCTTCACCGCCCAGTCATCCTGCACAGTACTAGCTGGCTTCACCGCCCAGTCATCCTGCACAGTACTAGCTGGCTTCACCGCCCAGTCATCCTGCACAGTACTAGCTGGCTTCACCGCCCAGTCATCCTGCACAGTACTAGCTGGCTTCACCGCCCAGTCATCCTGCACAGTACTAGCTGGCTTCACCGCCCAGTCATCCTGCACAGTACTAGCTGGCTTCACCGCCCAGTCATCCTGCACAGTACTAGCTGGCTTCACCGCCCAGTCATCCTGCACAGTACTAGCTGGCTTCACCGCCCAGTCATCCTGCACAGTACTAGCTGGCTTCACGCCAGTCATCCTGCACAGTACTAGCTGGCTTCACCGCCCAGTCATCCTGCACAGTACTAGCTGGCTTCACTGCCCAGTCATCCTGCACAGTACTAGCTGGCTTCACCGCCCAGTCATCCTGCACAGTACTAGCTGGCTTCACGCCCAGTCATCCTGCACAGTACTAGCTGGCTTCACGCCCAGTCATCCTGCACAGTACTAGCTGGCTTCACCCCAGTCATCCTGCACAGTACTAGCTGGCTTCACCTGCCCAGTCATCCTGCACAGTACTAGCTGGCTTCACCTGCCCAGTCATCTTGCACAGTACTAGCTGGCTTCACTGCCCAGTCATCCTGCACAGTACTAGCTGGCTTCACCGCCCAGTCATCCTGCACAGTACTAGCTGGCTTCACCGCCCAGTCATCCTGCACAGTACTAGCTGGCTTCACCGCCCAGTCATCCTGCACAGTACTAGCTGGCTTCACCGCCCAGTCATCTTGCACAGTACTAGCTGGCTTCACCGCCCAGTCATCCTGCACAGTACTAGCTGGCTTCACCGCCCAGTCATCCTGCACAGTACTAGCTGGCTTCACGCCAGTATTTGCACATCAGCTGGCTTCACGCCCAGCATCTTGCACAGTACTAGCTGGCTTCACCGCCCAGACATCCTGCACAGTACTAGCTGGCTTCACCGCCCAGTCATCTTGCACAGTACTAGCTGGCTTCACCGCCCAGTCATCTTGCACAGTACTAGCTGGCTTCACCGCCCAGTCATCCTGCACAGTACTAGCTGGCTTCACCGCCCAGTCATCTTGCACAGTACTGCTGGCTTCACCGCCCAGTCATCTTTCACAGTACTAGCTGGCTTCACGCCCAGTCATCCTGCACAGTACTAGCTGGCTTCACCGCCCAGTCATCCTGCACAGTACTAGCTGGCTTCACCGCCCAGTCATCCTGCACAGTACTAGCTGGCTTCACCGCCCAGTCATCCTGCACAGTACTAGCTGGCTTCACCGCCCAGTCATCCTGCACAGTACTAGCTGGCTTCACCGCCCAGTCATCCTGCACAGTACTAGCTGGCTTCACCGCCCAGTCATCTTGCACAGTACTAGCTGGCTTCACCGCCCAGTCATCTTGCACAGTACTAGCTGGCTTCACCGCCCAGTCATCTTGCACTGTACTAGCTGGCTTCACCGCCCAGTCATCCTGCACAGTACTAGCTGCTTCACGCCCAGTCATCCTGCACAGTACTAGCTGCCTTCACCGCCCAGTCATCCTGCACAGTACTAGCTGCCTTCACCGCCCAGTCATCCTGCACAGTACTAGCTGGCTTCACCGCCCAGTCATCCTGCACTGTACTAGCTGGCTTCACCGCCCAGTCATCCTGCACAGTACTAGCTGGCTTCACCGCCCAGTCATCTTGCACAGTACTAGCTGGCTTCACACGTTCTTTCGTACCAATACTACTGGGTTTGCTATCCCGATATTCAGCTACCTTGATTCTGTCACTATCGTCACCTGACTCTACAATCTCTCCATTCAATATATCAAAAATATATTTACGTATTTCATTGTCAGGATGACACTGCGGGGTAAACTGGGGCGAGGAGAGGATATGGTTCTTGCTTCCTTTAGAACACCTGGGACTGGGGGAAGAGGAAGAGGTGGAGTGGAAACGGAGGTTCTGGACAACATCTTGACGGTAAGCCTCCCAGCCTATCCAGTCACTTAAGATGCAGGAGGCTTGCTGCAGCTCTTCTAGTGAGAAGTGGAGGGCCAAAGCGTGCAGCACGTCATCTCGTTTTACCTTGGCACATATAGCCCTCTGTGTCATACTCAACACATCGTTCACTATTTCCATAATCATCCTACTTATTTAATACTTTATTCCACCCCTACTTCAATAAAAGGGCCTGTTAAAATAACATACAAAACGCAAATTTGAAACACCGTATTCCATAAAACTGAGGTAGGTATTAGTTGCAATGTAACTGTAGGTGTTGAAGCCGTCCAGAGTGATGAACAACGCTGGTGTTGGGAGTGTTGCCGCCAGCAGGAGCTACGAGTTACACCACACTGGTACTGACCAGTAGAGGTGCTTCTGACTGGACACCCTTAACCGCCAATCAAACACCAGGTACAAACTGCTGCTTAAACAACTATCACACCGCGCCTCACACCACAGCCAAATCACCATTTTAAGTTCAATCATAATTTCCCAAAATGAAACTGTAATGTAAAACCCGTTCACAAGTGCAAAATCTTTATTTTCATCATACCATCAACGTAATGTGAAGTGCATACTTTTTTCCTTGAAATTAGTGAGCGGTGACCACACATTGCTCCACTATGCAAGCCCCCCCCCTCTACCTCCCACCATGAAAGATACACCCTCCTCTCCCACCATGAAAGATACACCCTCCTCTCCCACCATGAAAGATACACCTCCTCTCCCACCATGAAAGATACACCCTCCTCTCCCACCATGAAAGATACACCCTCCTCTCCCACCATGAAAGATACACCCTCCTCTCCCACCATGAAAGATACACCCTCCTCTCCCACCATGAAAGATACACCCTCCTCTCCCACCATGAAAGATACACCTCCTCTCCCACCATGAAAGATACACCCTCCTCTCCCACCATGAAAGATACACCCTCCTCTCCCACCATGAAAGATACACCCTCCTCTCCCACCATGAAAGATACACCCTCCTCTCCCACCATGAAAGATACACCCTCCTCTCCCACCATGAAAGATACACCCTCCTCTCCCACCATGAAAGATACACCCTCCTCTCCCACCATGAAAGATACACCCTCCTCTCCCACCATGAAAGATACACCCTCCTCTCCCACCATGAAAGATACACCCTCCTCTCCCACCATGAAAGATACACCCTCCTCTCCCACCATGAAAGATACACCCTCCTCTCCCACCATGAAAGATACACCCTCCTCTCCCACCATGAAAGATACACCCTCCTCTCCCACCTTGCATAACACACCCCTACCATGCATAACACACCCTCCCCTAATCCTCACGATGCTTAAAACATCCTTCCTCCCATCTTTCCCACCATGCAAAACATCTACTCCCAAAATGCATAACACTAAAAGATCCAAAGGTTTGCAATCAGACTAGGAAGCCCATCTTATGTGATGGAATATGACAGGACACCCATCCTGTAATGGAATATGACAGGACACTCATCCTGTAATGGAATATGATAGGACACTCATCCTGTAATGGAATATAATAGGACACTCATCCTGTAATGGAATATGACAGGACACTCATCCTGTAATGGAATATGACAGGACACTCATCCTGTAATGGAATATAATAGGACACTCATCCTGTAATGGAATATGACAGGACACTCATCCTGTAATGGAATATGACAGGACACTCATCCTGTAATGTAATATGACAGGACACTCATCCTGTAATGGAATATGATAGGACACTCATCCTGTAATGGAATATAATAGGACACTCATCCTGTAATGGAATATGACAGGACACTCATCCTGTAATGGAATATGACAGGACACTCATCCTGTAATGGAATATGATAGGACACTCATCCTGTAATGTAATATAATAGGACACTCATCCTGTAATGAAATATGACAGGACACTCATCCTGTAATGGAATATGACAGGACACTCATCCTGTAATGGAATATGATAGGACACTCATCCTGTAATGGAATATAATAGGACACTCATCCTTTAATGGAATATGACAGGACATTCATCCTGTAATGGAATATGACAGGACATTCATCCTGTAATGGAATATGATAGGACACTCATCCTGTAATGGAATATGATAGGACACTCATCCTGTAATGTAATATGACAGGACACTCATCCTGTAATGGAATATGACAGGACACTCATCCTGTAATGGAATATGACAGGACACCCATCCTGTAATGGAATATGACAGGACACTCATCCTGTAATGGAATATGATAGGACACCCATCCTGTAATGGAATATGACAGGACACTCATCCTGTAATGGAATATGACAGGACACTCATCCTGTAATGGAATATGACAGGACACCCATCCTGACCACATACCACGGGTGGGGTTCGAACCCTCGGTCAGAGAGTCTCAGAACTCCAGACCGTCGCGTAAGCCACTGGGCCAGCTAGCTGGCCCAGTGGCTTACGCGACATATACAATCATATACATGTGATTGTTAGCATTATGTGTGATAATTTTGTGCAGCGCCTCATGTTATTTAATTTGCGTAGGCTCCTGGATACACTTTTAATGTAATGTTAACCACTAAGACTTTCACCTCATTAAATTCAGAGGTCTGTGTTCCCCCAAGTGTTGTAGTACTGTCTGGCCAGGTCAGACACTTGGTTCCCTATTCCACGTACGGTGTGAACTTCTTCTCCACTTCCTCCAACCAACCTCACTGAAAAGTGAACTCATCTTCACTCACTTCCTCCTCCAACCAACCTCACACTGAACAAGTGACTCACTACACCCTCCTATCAACCTCAGACTGAACAAGTGACTCACTAAACCCTCCTATCAACCTCAGACTGAACAAGTGACTCATTAAACCCTCCTATCAACCTCAGACTGAACAAGTGACTCACTAAACCCTCCTATCAACCTCAGACTGAACAAGTGACTCACTAAACCCTCCTATCAACCTCAGACTGAACAAGTGACTCACTAAACCCTCCTATCAACCTCAGACTGAACAAGTGACTCACTAAACCCTCCTATCAACCTCAGACTGAACAAGTGACTCACTAAACCCTCCTATCAACCTCAGACTGAACAAGTGACTCACTAAACCCTTCTATCAACCTCAGACTGAACAAGTGACTCACTACACCCTCCTATCAACCTCAGACTGAACAAGTGACTCACTAAACCCTCCAACCACCCTCAGACTGAACAAGTGACTCACTACACCCTCCTATCAACCTCAGACTGAACAAGTGACTCACTAACCCTCCAACCACCTCAGACTGAACAAGTGACTCACTACACCCTCCTATCAACCTCACACTGAACAAGTGACTCACTACACCCTTCTATCAACCTCAGACTGAACAAGTGACTCACTACACCCTCCTATCAACCTCAGACTGAACAAGTGACTCACTACACCCTTCTATCAACCTCAGACTGAACAAGTGACTCACTACACCCTTCTATCAACCTCAGACTGAACAAGTGACTCACTACACCCTTCTATCAACCTCAGTCTGAACAAGTGACTCACTACACCCTTCTATCAACCTCAGACTGAACAAGTGACTCACTACACCCTTCTATCAACCTCAGACTGAACAAGTGACTCACTACACCCTCCTATCAACCTCAGACTGAACAAGTGACTCACTAACCCTCCTATCAACCTCAGACTGAACAAGTGACTCACTAACCCCTAACACCTCAGACTGAACAAGTGACTCACTACACCCTTTTATCAACCTCAGACTGAACAAGTGACTCACTACACCCTTCTATCAACCTCAGACTGAACAAGTGACTCACTACACCCTTCTATCAACCTCAGACTGAACAAGTGACTCACTACACCCTTCTATCAACTCAGACTGAACAAGTGACTCACTACACCTCTATCAACCTCAGACTGAACAAGTGACTCACTACACCCTCCTATCAACCTCAGACTGAACAAGTGACTCACTACACCCTCCTATCAACCTCAGACTGAACAAGTGACTCACTACACCCTCTATCAACCTCAGACTGAACAAGTGACTCACTACACCCTCTATCAACCTCAGACTGAACAAGTGACTCACTACACCCTTCTATCAACCTCAGACTGAACAAGTGACTCACACTATCAACCAGTGACAAGTACTTACCTATCAACCTCAGACTGAACAAGTGACTCACTACACCCTTCTATCAACCTCAGACTGAACAAGTGACTCACTACACCCTTCTATCAACCTCAGACTGAACAAGTGACTCACTACACCCTTCTATCAACCTCAGACTGAACAAGTGACTCACTACACCCTTCTATCAACCTCAGACTGAACAAGTGACTCACTACACCCTTCTATCAACCTCAGACTGAACAAGTGACTCACTACACCCTCCTATCACTTCAGACTGAACAAGTGACTCACTACACCCTCCTATCAACCTCACACTGAACAAGTGACTCACTACACCCTCTTATCAACCTCACACTGAACAAGTGACTCATCAAAACCTTCCTACCACCCTCAGACTAAACAAGTGACTTACTATACCTTCCTACCACCCTCAGACTAAACAAGTGACTTACTATACCTTCCTACCACCCTCAGACTAAACAAGTGACTCACTATACCTTCCTACCACCCTCAGACTAAACAAGTGACTCACTATACCTTCCTACCACCCTCAGACTGAACATATTTTCCTAACATACCTGTGGCTCACTTGTGCATTTTTTGTTCCACGGAACATGTTTATAAGGTAGGCTGTGTGATTGTACCTCTGCTCATCTCAAAGCCTCTGACCACAGCTATGAAATACCACTCTTTATGATGCCACCAACAACACTTTTAACATGTTCATGTAGGTTTGCCAGGCTGGGTCCTGGCCCTGGTCTTCTCCATGTGGTGACGCGGCAGTGGTTCCCAAAGGAGTGTTAAGAGTTGGTACAAGTGGTGTACCGTTTACAACCCTATGTGGGGGGGGGCAACCCAATGACAAAGGCACGGTGAGTCTTCTGCAGATCACGTGGAGTACCGCTTACAGGTCTATGGCGGGGGCAGCTCTACGACAAGGACGACACTCTTAACATTCAGGTACCTATTTATTGCTAGGTGAACATGTGTCGCTGCCTAGTTTCATCCTAACCCTCTGACCACTAAGTTATAGGTCAATCTTCAGTTTCCATTTGTGGTTATCACAAGTCCACTCCAAGTGCGATAGTCAGTCCCTAACCGACTTGCCAATCTGGGTATCTTGTACGTTATAATCATGTCTCTCTCGGTTCATCGTTTTCTTGTGGTTGTCAGAGTGTCAGTATATGTGTCTATATTCACCATTATTATAATCAAATTAAGCGTTAAACCTATAAGTCACCAGTAACGTATGTGTAATTAGCATGCATTTATGAAGGTAACTTTACTTGGTGTGGGTAGCTATATGAGCGTGTATACACATCAGTGAGTGTGTGCATCCATGTATGACAATGAGTGCGTACACACGTGACTGCACGAGTGTACGTGTGCTAGAGAAAGTGTCAGCTTAATCACACACATTATCACTTTCATGGTGGGAGCCATCACCACCATACTACGACTCCCTCTCCCTCTACCTCTCTGTCACCCTGCTTACCAACCTGCCCCTCCCCCTCACTCACTCTCCCTCTACCTCTCTCTCACCCTGCTTACCAACCTGCCCCTCCCTCTCACTCACTCTCCCTCTACCTCTCTGTCACCCTGCTTACCAACCTGCCCCTCCCCCTCACTCACTCTCCCTCTACCTCTCTGTCACCCTGCTTACCAACCTGTCCCTCCCCCTCACTCACTCTCCCTCTACCTCTCTGTCACCCTGCTTACCAACCTGTCCCTCCCCTCACTCACTCTCCTCTACCTCTCTGTCACCCTGCTTACCAACCTGCCCCTCCCTCACTCACTCCCTCTACCTCTCTGTCACCCTGCTTACCAACCTGCCCCTCCCCTCACTCACTCTCCCTCTACCTCTCTGTCACCCTGCTTACCAACCTGCCCCTCCCCCTCACTCACTCTCCCTCTACCTCTCTGTCACCCTGCTTACCAACCTGCCCCTACCCCTCACTCACTCTTTCATGGTGGGAGCCATCACCACCATACTACGGCTCACTCCCTCTACCTCTCTCTCACCCTGCTTACCAACCTGCCCTCCCCTCACTCACTCTTTCATGGTGGGAGCCATCACCACCATACTACGGCTCACTCTCCCTCTACCTCTCTCTCACCCTGCTTACCAACCTGCCCCTCCCCCTCACTCACTCTTTCATGGTGGGAGCCATCACCACCATACTACGGCTCACTCTCCCTCTACCTCTCTCTCACCCTGCTTACCAACCTGCCCCTCCCCTCAACCTCTCTCTCACCCTGCTTACCAACCTGCCCTCCCCTCACTCACTCTCCCTCTACCTCTCTCACCCTGCTTACCAACCTGCCCCTCCCCTCACTCACTCTTTCATGGTGGGAGCCATCACCACCATACTACGGCTCACTCTCCTCTACCTCTCTCTCACCCTGCTTACCAACCTGTCCCTCCCCTCACTCACTCTCCCTCTACTCTCTCTCACCCTGCTTAAAACCTGTCCCTCCCTCACTCACTCTCCCTCTACCTCTCTCTCACCCTGCTTACCAACCTGTCCCTCCCCCTCACTCACTCTCCCTCTACCTCTCTCTCACCCTGCTTACCAACCTGCCCCTCCCTCACTCCTCTCCCTCTACCTCTCTGTCACCCTGCTTACCAACCTGCCCTCCCTCACTCACTCTCCCTCTACCTCTCTCTCACCCTGCTTACCAACCTGTCCCTCCCCTTCACTCACTCTCCCTCTACCTCTCTCTCACCCTGCTTACCAACCTGCCCCTCCCTCTACCTCTCTGTCACCCTGCTTACCAACCTGCTCCTCCCTCACTCACTCTCCCTCTACCTCTCTGTCACCCTGCTTACCAACCTGTCCTCCCCTCACTCACTCTCCCTCTACCTCTCTCACCCTGCTTACCAACCTGTCCCTCCCTCACTCACTCTCCCTCTACCTCTCTGTCACCCTGCTTACCAACCTGTCCCTCCCTCACTCACTCTCCTCTACCTCTCTGTCACCCTGCTTACCAACCTGTCCCTCCTCTCACTCACTCTCCTCTACTCTCTTCACCCTGCTTACCAACCTGTCCCTCCCCTCACTCACTCTCCCTCTACCTCTCTGTCACCCTGCTTACCAACCTGTCCCTCCCCTCACTCACTCTCCCTCTACCTCTCTGTCACCCTGCTTACCAACCTGTCCCTCCCTCACTCCTCTCCTCTACCTCTCTCTCACCCTGCTTACAACCTGTCCCTCCCCTCACTCACTCTCCCTCTACCTCTCTTCACCCTGCTTACCAACCTGTCCTCCCCCTCTCACTCTCCTCTACCTCTCTGTCACCCTGCTTACCAACCTGTCCCTCCCCTCACTCACTCTCCTCTACCTCTCTGCACCCTGCTTACCAACCTGCCCCTCCCCTCACTCACTCTCCCTCTACCTCTCTGTCACCCTGCTTACCAACCTGCCCCTCCCTCTCACTCACTCTCCCTCTACCTCTCTGTCACCCTGCTTACCAACCTGCCCTCCTCACTCACTCTCCCTCTACCTCTCTTCACCCTGCTTACCAACCTGCCCCTCCCTCACTCACTCTCCTCTACCTCTCTGTCACCCTGCTTACCAACCTGCCCCTCCCCTCACTCACTCTCCCTCTACCTCTCTGTCACCCTGCTTACCAACCTGCCCTCCCTCACTCACTCTCCTCTACCTCTCTGTCACCCTGCTTACCAACCTGTCCCTCCCCCTCACTCACTCTCCCTCTACCTCTCTCTCACCCTGCTTACCAACCTGCCCCTCCCCTCACTCACTCTCCCTCTACCTCTCTGTCACCCTGCTTACCAACCTGCCCCTCCCCCTCACTCACTCTCCCTCTACCTCTCTGTCACCCTGCTTACCAACCTGCCCCTCCCCCTCACTCACTCTCCCTCTACCTCTCTGTCACCCTGCTTACCAACCTGCCCCTCCCCCTCACTCACTCTCCCTCTACCTCTCTGTCACCCTGCTTACCAACCTGCCCCTCCCTCACTCACTCTCCCTCTACCTCTCTGTCACCCTGCTTACCAACCTGCCCCTCCCCCTCACTCTCTTATAATTAACCTAACTAATTTTATCATTTATCTATGAGTGAAGATAGTGAAGCAACAAAATTACTCATGCGCCAGGCTATGCGTGTGTTTGAACGCCTGCATGAGTCAACATGCGCAGCATGCGTGTGCTCATGTTATTTACAAGTGTTGCAATCAAAATGTGTATAGCGGCCAGGGATCAGTAAAGTCGGGCGAGTTATTAACAGCTAACAGTTATACACACACACAGTATGTATGTGTGCCTGCGTGTGTCAGTCAGATCCAGCAGTAATAACATGTGAGTGTTGTCAAGGGGAAGGATGGATACACTTTCTGCGCCCTGGGCTCAAGGTAATAGTTCTTCTCTCAGTGCCGAGACCCACTTTGATACCTGCCTTAAAACATATTGAGACTGGAGTCGAGGTATTTGTTTGATGAGTGAAACTGTCACCTTTTGGTACACACCTGCTGCCTTTCTCTCATCTACTGGAAAAAAAACAAAAGAAGAAACCTTTGTGGTCGTGTGCTTTGTCCTCAGTGAAAATCTTTCTTTGTAGACTGTTGAAACTATTTCCTCCCCAGTGTGTACCACCAGTGTACCACCAGTGTGCACCACCAGTGTGTACCACCAGTGTGTACCACCAATGTACCACCAGTGTGTACCACCAGTGTACCACCAGTGTGCACCACCAGTGTGTACCACCAATGTACCACCAATGTACCACCAGTGTGTACCACCAGTGTACCACCAGTGTGACCACCAGTGTGTACCACCAGTGTGACCACCAGTTTTACCACCAGTGTACCCAGTGTACCACCAATGTACCACCAGTGTGTACCACCAGTGTACCACCAGTGTGCACCACCAGTGTGTACCACCAGTGTGTACCACCAATGTACCACCAGTGTACCACCAGTGTGCACCACCAGTGTGTACCACCAATGTACCACCAATGTACCACCAGTGTGTACCACCAGTGTACCACCAGTGTGTACCACCAGTGTACCACCAATGTACCACCAGTGTGTACCACCAGTGTACCACCAGTGTACCACCAGTGTGTACCACCAGTGTACCACCAGTGTGCACCACCAGTGTGTACCACCAGTGTACCACCAGTGTGACCACCAGTGTGACCACCAATGTACCACCAGTGTGTACCACCAGTGTACCACCAGTGTACCACCAGTGTGCACCACCAGTGTGTACCACCAGTGTGTACCACCAGTGTACCACCAGTGTGTACCACCAGTGTACCACCAGTGTACCACCAGTGTGTACCACCAGTGTACCACCAGTGTGTACCACCAATATGTACCACCAGTATGTACCACCAATGTGTACCACCAGTGTGTACCACCAGTGTACCACCAGTGTGTACCACCAGTGTACCACCAGTGTACCACCAGTGTGTACCACCAGTGTACCACCAGTGTGCACAACCAGTGTGTACCACCAGTGTGTACCACCAGTGTACCACCAGTGTGTACCACTAGTGTGTACCACCAGTGTACCACCAGTGTACCACCAGTGTGTACCGCCAGTGTGTACCACCAGTGTACCACCAGTGTACCACCAGTGTACCACCAGTGTACCACCAGTATGTACCACCAATGTGTACCACCAGTGTGTACCACCAGTGTGTACCACCATATCCACCTTCCTGGGTGGATGTTTGGTGGCACACACCAGAGGTGGCCCACCACTACCTCACCCACCACTTACTAATCCTTCTTTAAAGATGAACTGTAGCTCTTGGTCTCACTTGTACTCTCCATCTGTGCTTGAGGGGGTCAATTCATATACACCTTTACCTTTGATATATCTTTGATGAGTTCGGAGTTTTTCTAGTGCAGGAGCCCGGCCATGGGCCAGGCTCGTCTGATGTTTGCCTGCTTCTTCCTGCTATAACAAAGTTCATTTTTCACTTCATAATAATTAAGGCCTTTAATAGATATTGGTGGGCAGCTTGCAACTATTCTTGTTGCTTGACTATAATCTTGCTCAAGTTTCCTGTATCTTTTATCAACACTTAAGAATACAAGTGTAACGTTATTTACAATATTGGTGTTGTGTACAATGTACTCGTTATCTAGTACACTTCCCTACCATAACACTGAGTACTATTAACTTACAATACTCAATATCTCTTATCTTTCCATGATGTTTTTCCTATAAACACTCATACAGTAACATACAATAACTTGTCCTCTACTATACAAAACATTTATAAACACTCTTACAGTAACATACAATAACTTGCCCTCTGCTATACAAAACATTTATAAACACTCTTACAGTAACACTCATACAATAACTTGTCCTCTCTATACAAAACATTTATAAACACTCTTACAGTAACACTCATACAATAACTTGTCCTCTCTATACAAAACATTTATAAACACTCTTACAGTAACACTCATACAATAACTTGTCCTCTGCTATACAAAACATTTATAAACACTCTTACAGTAACACTCATACAATAACTTGTCCTCTGCTATACAAAACATTTATAAACACTCTTACAGTAACACTCATACAATAACTTGTCCTCTGCTATACAAAACATTTATAAACACTCTTACAGTAACACTCATACAATAACTTGTCCTCTGCTATACAAAACATTTATAAACACTCTTACAGTAACACTCATACAATAACTTGTCCTCTGCTATACAAAACATTTATAAACACTCTTACAGTAACACTCATACAATAACTTGTCCTCTGCTATACAAAACATTTATAAAAACTCTTACAGTAACACTCATACAATAACTTGTCCTCTGCTATACAAAACATTTATAAACACTCTTACAGTAACACTCATACAATAACTTGTCCTCTGCTATACAAAACATTTTAATAACCAAGAAAGCTTTTGTTTTCAGCAATGATATAATAAATACAGTTACTTGGACTTTTCATCAGGTTTTTTCATTCATCTTATCACAAGAGAGGAACTGAATAATGGTATCGTAGAGTCGTACAAGGAGCACACGAACACGTTAAGTGATTCTGGTGAGTGTCTTCATCACAACACACTAGTGAACATAACCTTCAAGTGTGTGCCTTGTTCTCTTCAAGTGTGTGCCTTGTTCTTCAAGTGTGTGCCTTGTTCTTCAAGTGTGTGCCTTGTTCTTCAAGTGTGTGCCTTGTTCAAGTGTGCCTTGTTCTTCAAGTGTGTGCCTTGTTCTCTTCAAGTGTGTACCTTGTTCTTCAAATGTGTGCCTTGTTCTTCAAGTGTGTGCCTTGTTCTTCAAGTGTGTACCTTGTTCTTCAAGTGTGTGCCTTGTTCTCTTCAAGTGTGTGCCTTGTTCTTCAAGTGTGTGCCTTGTTCTTCAAGTGTGCCTTGCTCTTCAAGTGTGTGCCTTCTCTTCAAGTGTGTACCTTGTTCTTCAAATGTGTGCCTTGTTCTTCAAGTGTGTGCCTTGTTCTTCAAGTGTGTACCTTGTTCTTCAAGTGTGTGCCTTGTTCTTCAAGTGTGTGCCTTGTTCTTCAAGTGTGTGCCTTCTCTTCAAGTGTGTGCCTTGTTCTCTTCAAGTGTGTACCTTGTTCTTCAAGTGTGTGCCTTGTTCTTCAAGTGTGTACCTTGTTCTTCAGGTGTGTGCCTTGTTCTTCAAGTGTGTGCCTTGTTCTCTTCAAGTGTGTGCCTTCTCTTCAAGTGTGTGCCTTCTCTTCAAGTGTGTGCCTTGTTCTCCAAGTGTGTGCCTTGTTCTCTTCAAGTGTCTGCGTTGTTCTCTTCAAGTGTGTGCCTTGTTCTCCAAGTGTCTGCGTTGTTCTCTTCAAGTGTGTGCCTTGTTCTCCAAGTGTGTGCCTTGTTCTCTTCAAGTGTGTGCCTTGTTCTTCAAGTGTGTGCCTTGTTCTCTTCAAGTGTGTGCCTTGTTCTCTTCAAGTGTGTGCGTTGTTCTCTTCAAGTGTGTGCCTTGTTCTCTTCAAGTGTGTGCCTTGTTCTCTTCAAGTGTGTGCCTTGTTCTCCAAGTGTGTGCCTTGTTCTCTTCAAGTGTGTGCCTTGTTCTCCAAGTGTGTGCCTTGTTCTCTTCAAGTGTTGCCTTGTTCTTCAAGTGTGTGCCTTGTTCTTCAAGTGTGTGCCTTGTTCAAGTGTGTGCCTTGTTCTCTTCAAGTGTGTGCCTTGTTCTCTTCAAGTGTGTGCCTTGTTCTTCAAGTGTGTGCCTTGTTCTTCAAGTGTGTGCCTTGTTCTTCAAGTGTGTGCCTTGTTCTTCAAGTGTGTGCCTTGTTCTTCAAGTGTGTGCCTTGTTCTTCAAGTGTGTGCCTTGTTCTTCAAGTGTGTGCCTTGTTCTTCAAGTGTGTGCCTTGTTCTTCAAGTGTGTGCCTTGTTCTTCAAGTGTGTGCCTTGTTCTTCAAGTGTGTGCCTTGTTCTCTTCAAATGGGACTTTCAGCTCTTTTTTGTTAGATACCCATTACTCCATATTACTATTACTTCATCTATTAGGGTAATTACCAACATAACCCTAGCTGTCTAAGAGGGAACTTGTTAAGTCCCAGTTGCTGATGAGGCAGACTGTTGTGCCTACGTTAGACTGCGTGCGGCCAGTACCAACAAGCTGATCAGGCCGTCAATTAGACCTATGGGACGGCTTACAGGTAATTATTCCACTGTGGATGCCTGGCAATATATTCTGTCATGAGCACATCATCTCTGGTTCACCTACGTATGTTCCAGTGTGAGAGACACTCCATTGTTTTATCTCTACCTCTTACTCCGCCTCCCCCCCCCCAACTCACTTAACAGTCTGGTAACTAAACTCTGAAGTCTGAACTCCATCCACTTCACGCGTTTCACTAGCAGGACTACAAGCAGAAACAACCTGGCTGATCTGATCAACAGGAAAGTTTGACTATCATTTAACAGATGGTCTTCCCTTGAACAACATTTGCACTGAGCGGGTCATCATGTCACTAACAAGTGTCAGGAGAAATTTTCCTGACAAATCAAATCCCTCCCCCCGCGGGCTTTCCTCGGGTGGGGAAGAAGGGGGGGAGTGTTGTGAGGTGCCACTCACTCACTAGTTCCCTCTCACAACTACTGGTAGAGATCAATATCTCCCCTCTTCTCCCAGGCTCACAACTACCCTACCACCCCCTCCCTCACCTGTCATGAATTAGGTCACAGATAATTGTTGTGACGCTCGGGTTTTTCGCTCTATTTACAAGCTCTTAAGTTTGGCAACTCCTAGCTCAGTGGTAGTGTGCGAGGCTCACAACAGTAAAGTGCGGGTACGATCCAGTGACGGGGGGAGAGGTTCGGGAAAGTCTACTTACAACTCGCCCCCTCTTCATTTAGCAAGAATAAGATAAAAGTTAGACGCTCATCCTAGGGAAGTAATCTGTTCTCATTTGCTTATGGGGGACCTAACTTCAATTTCTGAACGATCACTGAATACTACGAATACTATTTTCTTAACTTTTAGTTAGGTTAGGACTGGTCACATAGACCTAGTTAAGTAGAGATATAAAGAAACACACGAAAGACCGACAGGAAGGGCAGGCAAGGCGGTGGCTAAGCAGCACCAGGAAATGTTTAGGAGGCTCGTTATTTCCCCCGTCTTCTAATAACATGTTCATTTTTCCACTATAATCTACCTTGTCCATAATTACTATCGCATTTGCTTTGTCTGTTTCGTAAGGTGAAGTCCAGTATCTTTCTTCAGTTCATGGTATAACTTAACAAATGTTTGAGGACAACCTTTTCAGATGCGACAGAAAGAACAGGCAACAAGGGGAGGTTGGCCTGTATGTCAAAGAGTCGCTCATTTGCACAGAGATACTGAACACCACAAATGATGTAGTTGAAGTTCTGACAATAAAAATCGAGAACCAAAACCTAGTCATTGTACTTGTATATAAGCCACCAGATGTAACTTCCCAACAGTTCAAAGAACTATCAAAAATTGACTCCTGTCTGGAAAACCTTCCAGCTCCATCCCCAAACATCTTACTGCTTGCTGACTTCAATCTTAGACATACAAAATGGAAGAATATAGCAAATAATGTAGCAGAAATAATCCCTGGAGGCAGCTCAGATGACAAGTCACACACACATGAGCTGCTAAATTTCTGCAGCAAACACACCCTAAGTCAGCAGATAGTGGAGCCAACGAGACTAGAGAACACACTAGACCTTATCTTCACAAATAATGAGGACCTGGTAAGAAACATAACAATATAAAAAACAACAAATTCTGATCACAATCTAATCGAAGTCCAGACGTGCAAGCACAGGAGTCCTGATCAGCAAAAGGCATATACCTTTAACATACTTCAGCTACCAGGAGGTTGATCTTTTCAAGGCACTGGTTAGGGTCCATGTAATTCAAGATATCTTCCCAACATGTTTCATTTAGGGCATAGTTTACCAGATCCCAGTTGATGTTCTTGTTGAATTTGGTGAAGGTACCCTCATAGTTATATGCCTTTTGCTGATCAGGACTCCTGTGCTTGCACGTCTGGACTACGTGCAGCCAGCAGTAACAGCCTCGTTGATCAGGTCCTGATTCACCGGGAGGCCTGGTTATAGACCGGGCCGCGGGGTCGTCGATCCCCGGAATGCCCTCCAGGTAGACTCCAGGTAGACACAATTGTCCTCAAACATTTGTTAAGTTATACCATGAACTGAAGAAAGATCCTGGACTTCACCTTACGAAACAGAAAAAGCAAATGCGATAGTAATTATGGACAAGGTAGATTATAGTGGAAAAATGAACATGATATTAAAAGACGGGGTAAATTACATTGGTCTTAACTGCGCACGCATGTGACTGGTGGTGCGAGAACAAGGTGTACACTAAGCTCCCCTCAAGTACCAGAGGTGAAGCCCAAAACTGAAGAGATGGAAGGTGGAGTTACTGGAACCCAGAGTCTAGCTGCAGCTCTCACAAGAACTTCATCTTCGTTGTTGCCACGAATAATGTCAACACTCAGGCGTCTTTTGTTGTATAGCAGACAACAGAGTTCTGTGGTGACACGTGCCCTCTCCCTGGCATAGTGACTGGTGGACACCAGTAACACTCCATACACTCATAACACACTGTAGCAGTGACTGGTGGACACCAGTAACACTCCATGCACTCATAACAGTCACCAGTAACACTCCATGCACTCATAACAGTCACCAGTAACACTCCATGCACTCATAACAGTCACCAGTAACACTCCATGCACTCATAACAGTCACCAGTAACACTCCATGCACTCATAACAGTCACCAGTAACAATTCCTGTTTGCAGAAACTCGCCTAGCTAGGTTCTTCTAGACAATTTTTATATTAAGTTTATTATTTCTTTTATTAGCTGTTAGAAGACTGAAGAGTGTTGTTAGAAGACTGAAGAGTGTTGTTAGAAGACTGAAGAGTGCTGTTAGAAGACTGAAGAGTGCTGTTAGAAGACTGAAGAGTGTTGTTAGAAGACTGAAGAGTGCTGTTAGAAGACTGAAGAGTGCTGTTAGAAGACTGAAGAGTGTTGTTAGAAGACTGAAGAGTGCTGTTAGAAGGCTGAAGAGTGCTGTTAGAAGACTGAAGAGTGTTGTTAGAAGACTGAAGAGTGCTGTTAGAAGACTGAAGAGTGCTGTTAGAAGACTGAAGAGTGCTGTTAGAAGACTGAAGAGTGCTGTTAGAAGACTGAAGAGTGCTGTTAGAAGACTGAAAAGTGCTGGTAGAAGACTGAAGAGTGCTGGTAGAAGATTGAAGAGTGCTGGTAGAAGACTGAATTGTGCTGTTAGAAGACTGAAGAGTGCTAGTAGAAGACTGAAGAGTGCTGGTGGAAGACTGAATAGTGCTGGTAGAACACTGAAGAGTGCTGGTAGAAGACTGAATAGTGCTGTTAGAAGACTGAAGAGTACTGGTGGAAGACTGAAGAGTACTGGTGGAAGACTGAAGAGTACTGGTGGAAGACTGAAGAGTACTGGTAGAAGACTGAAGAGTACTGGTAGAAGACTGAATAGTGCTGGTAGAAGACTGAATAGTGCTGTTAGAAGACTGAAGAGTACTGGTAGAAGACTGAAGAGTACTGGTGGAAGACTGAAGAGTACTGGTGGAAGACTGAAGAGTACTGGTAGAAGACTGAATAGTGCTGGTAGAAGACTGAAGAGTACTGGTGGAAGACTGAAGAGTACTGGTGGAAGACTGAAGAGTACTGGTGGAAGACTGAAGAGTACTGGTAGAAGACTGAATAGTGCTGTTAGAAGACTGAAGAGTACTGGTGGAAGACTGAAGAGTACTGGTAGAAGACTGAAGAGTGCTGGTAGAAGACTGAAGAGTACTGGTGGAAGACTGAAGAGTACTGGTGGAAGACTGAAGAGTACTGGTGGAAGACTGAAGACTACTGGTGGAAGACTGAATAGTGCTGGTAGAAGACTGAATAGTGCTGGTAGAAGACTGAAGAGTACTGGTGGAAGACTGAAGAGTACTGGTAGAAGACTGAAGAGTGCTGGTGGAAGACTGAAGAGTGCTGGTAGAAGACTGAAGAGTGCTGGTAGAAGACTGAAGAGTACTGGTGGAAGAATGAAGAGTACTGGTGGAAGACTGAATAGTACTGGTAGAAGACTGAATAGTGCTGGTAGAAGACTGAAGAGTGCTGGTGGAAGACTGAAGAGTACTGGTAGAAGACTGAAGAGTGCTGGTAGAAGACTGAAGAGTGCTGGTGGAAGACTGAAGAGTACTGGTAGAAGACTGAATAGTGCTGGTAGAAGAGTAAAGAGTGCTGTTAGAAGACCAAAGAGTGCTGTTAGAAGACCAAAGAGTGCTGTTAGAAGACCAAAGAGTGCTGTTAGAAGACTAAAGAGTGCTGGTAGAAGACTGAATAGTACTGGTAGAAGAGTAAAGAGTGCTGGTAGAAGACTGAAGAGTGCTGGTAGAAAACTAAAGAGTGCTGTTAGAAGACTAAAGAGTGCTGGTAGAAGACTGAATAGTGCTGGTAGAAGAGTAAAGAGTGGTGGCAGAAGACTAAAGAGTGCAGAAGACTAAAGAGTGGTGGTAGGTAAACAGAAACACGTGTTTCTTTACACCGGTTGTCTATGTTAACCCATCAGTAAAATGGGTACCTGGGTGTTAGTCGACTGATGTGGGTCGCATCCTGGGACAAGGAACTAATTTGCCCGAAATGCTCTGCATAACAAGGGGCTTTCTATATAGTGGTATGTCATTGATGTCAGCTAGGCCTGTATACCATGTACATGTACTTGTAGTAAATAAAGATATTATTATTATTATTAATGTTGGTATAGTTTTATGAAACCTTTGTTGACATCACCAATTTTTATAATGTGTATTAAACAGTTCGTGTTGTGTATGCCATAACACACCACGTGTCCCAGTGTGCTGACAGAGTCAACACTACATAACAATAACTCATTATCAGAGCAAGTATTGCAGCAGGAGGATAAGTAGTGTTAACATGTAACAGTACTAGCAAGAGGTTAAATAGTGTTAACATGTAACAGTACTAGCAGGAGGTTAAATAGTGTTAACATGTAACAGTACTAGCAGGAGGTTAAGTAGTGTTAACATGTAACAGTACTAGCAGGAGGTTAAGTAGTGTTAACATGTAACAGTACTAGCAGGAGGTAGTGTTAACATGTAACAGTACTAGCAGGAGGTAGTGTTAACATGTAACAGTACTAGCAGGAGGTAGTGTTAACATGTAACAGTACTAGCAGGAGGTAGTGTTAACATGTAACAGTACTAGCAGGAGGTAGTGTTAACATGTAACAGTACTAGCAGGAGGTTAAGTAGTGTTAACATGTAACAGTACTAGCAGGAGGTTGTGTTAACATGTAACAGTACTAGCAGGAGGTAGTGTTAACATGTAACAGTACTAGCAGGAGGTTAAGTAGTGTTAACATGTAACAGTACTAGCAGAAGGTTGTGTTAACATGTAACAGTACTAGCAGGAGGTAGTGTTAACATGTAACAGTACTAGCAGGAGGTAGTGTTAACATGTAACAGTACTAGCAGGAGGTTAAGAGGAGAAGTGTACACACATGGGAAGTGACATTAACAATACCAGGAATGTTTGTCTAGTGTTGACAGAGAGCAGACGCAAAGACAACACAAGGGAAGGGGGACAACACAAGGGGAACACACCTGTGACAGTGTATTCCCGCAGCACCGCCTAACAACACATACTACACACCTACACAACCAAAATAAACAGTAACCAAAACTAAATACAGATACATTATGTTTTCTTCTTATTAAAACATCTTGCGCAGGTGTAAATTTGTTATCTGAGCTGCAAGATTCATCAAACTTCTGCCAACAATATATACACAACTTAGGTAAGGTCCATTTATCTTGGAGAATGGGACACCAGTATGGTGCCTGCACCTGATCAACTATTATAAAAACCTGGAGAAGATCCAAGGATTTACAACTAAATTGGTGCCGGAATTGAGGGGAATATATTATAAGGAAAGACTTAACAATAAACTAAAAATATTAGAGGAAACCAGAAGCTAATAATGTTGACCAAAGAAGCTAGAGAGGTGTGGACAGGAGCCAACACTTGACCTCAACTAACATACATATCTGTTTGTTTGTTTTAAAGACGGTGGCTAGTTGAGTTAAAGCCTGATAAGGGCAAAATAATGAAATGAGAAAACCGGACATGGCATACAATCTGGGAGGAGACGCTATAGTCAACTTGTAAGGAGAAGTATGTGGTAGTCAGTACTGATTGAAGCATGTGGCATGCATGACAAGCAGGCAGGCCTTGCTGCCTGCTTGTCTAGGTTTACCATAGTTATGTACCTGCTACTAATACTACTATGCCACCTGCTGGGTGAAGGGGGGGTGAGGGGGAGTAAGAAAGGGGTTTACCGGATGTGACACAGCACATGAAGGAGGGGGGAGTGTAACATGTAGCCAAGGTTAGAGGGTTGAAGGGAGAGGGGAGGCAGGGGGTGCAGTACCTAGAATAACGGTGCTAGTACACAGGGACACACCCGTTACCCTTTGATGAGTTTCCAGAGTTTTTCTACTCTCAGAGCCAGGCTCTGGGCCAGGCTTGTCTGGTGCTTGCCTAGTCAACCACGCTGTTGCTGCTGGCGTTCCGCTCGCCCACACAATATCCTGGTCTGTATTTTTCATGCGTTATCGAGGGCTCTTATACCCTGACGTGAAAAACAGGAACCATGACTTCAACATCCTCCTCCCCTGCATGAGGGGATTAACAAACTACCAACCCATATAAAGAGGGGACTCGAAAAATACATCAAATCAATTCCTGATCAGCCGGGCTGTGGTGCATACGTTGAACTGCGGGATGCGGGCACCAACAGCCTGATCGACCAGGGCCAGCAACCAGAAGGCCTGGTTGGGGACCGGGTCGAGGGGAAGGAGGGGGAAGCGACTCCAGGTAACCCCGCAGCACAGCCTGAGGTCAGCCTTCTTTGTTGACTGCCTGGTCAACCAGGCTGTTTGTGTTAGTAGCCTGCAGGCCCACATAGCCATTATAACCTGGCTGATCTGGTACTTGCCTGAAGAACGTTTCCTGTGGTCAACGTCTCCGCGGCCAGGTCCCAGACCATGCCTCCTGGTGCATCAAGACGTGATCACCTCCATCTTGAAGACGCATCAAGACGTGATCACCTCCATCTTGAAGATGCATCAAGACGTGATCACCTCCATCTTGAAGATACATCAAGACGTGATCACCTCCATCTTGAAGATACATCAAGACGTGATCACCTCCATCTTGAAGATACATCAAGACGTGATCACCTCCATCTTGAAGATGCATCAAGACGTGATCACCTCCATCTTGAAGATGCATCAAGACGTGATCACCTCCATCTTGAAGATACATCAAGACGTGATCACCTCCATCTTGAAGACGCATCAAGACGTGATCACCTCCATCTTGAAGATACATCAAGACGTGATCACCTCCATCTTGAAGATACATCAAGACGTGATCACCTCCATCTTGAAGATACATCAAGACGTGATCACCTCCATCTTGAAGATACATCAAGACGTGATCACCACCATCTTGAAGATACATCAAGACGTGATCACCTCCATCTTGAAGATACATCAAGACGTGATCACCTCCATCTTGAAGATATATCAAGACGTGATCACCTCCATCTTGAAGATACATCAAGACGTGATCACCTCCATCTTGAAGATACATCAAGACGTGATCACCTCCATCTTGAAGATACATCAAGACGTGATCACCACCATCTTGAAGATACATCAAGACGTGATCACCACCATCTTGAAGATGCATCAAGACGTGATCACCTCCATCTTGAAGATGCATCAAGACGTGATCACCTCCATCTTGAAGATACATCAAGACGTGATCACCTCCATCTTGAAGACGCATCAAGACGTGATCACCTCCATCTTGAAGATACATCAAGACGTGATCACCACCATCTTGAAGATGCATCAAGACGTGATCACCTCCATCTTGAAGATACATCAAGACGTGATCACCACCATCTTGAAGATGCATCAAGACGTGATCACCTCCATCTTGAAGATGCATCAAGACGTGATCACCTCCATCTTGAAGATACATCAAAACGTGATCACCACCATCTTGAAGATACATCAAGACGTGATCACCTCCATCTTGAAGACGCATCAAGACGTGATCACCTCCATCTTGAAGATGCATCAAGACGTGATCACCTCCATCTTGAAGATACATCAAGACGTGATCACCTCCATCTTGAAGATACATCAAGACGTGATCACCTCCATCTTGAAGATACATCAAGACGTGATCACCTCCATCTTGAAGACGCATCAAGACGTGATCACCTTCATCTTGAAGATACATCAAGACGTGATCACCTCCATCTTGAAGACGCATCAAGACGTGATCACCTCCATCTTGAAGATGCATCAAGACGTGATCACCTCCATCTTAAAGATACATCAAGACGTGATCACCTCCATCTTGAAGACGCATCAAGACGTGATCACCTTCATCTTGAAGATGCATCAAGACGTGATCACCTCCATCTTGAAGATACATCAAGACGTGATCACCTCCATCTTGAAGATACATCAAGACGTGATCAAATCCATATTGAAGATGCATCAAGACGTGATCACCTCCATCTTGAAGATACATCAAGACGTGATCACCTCCATCTTGAAGATACATCAAGACGTGATCACCTCCATCTTGAAGATGCATCAAGACGTGATCACCTCCATCTTGAAGATACATCAAGACGTGATCACCTCCATCTTGAAGATGCATCAAGACGTGATCACCTCCATCTTGAAGATACATCAAGACGTGATCACCTCCATCTTGAAGATACATCAAGACGTGATCACCTCCATCTTGAAGATACATCAAGACCTGATCACCTCCATCTTGAAGACGCATCAAGACGTGATCACCTCCATCTTGAAGATGCATTAAGACCTGATCACCTCCATCTTGAAGATGCATCAAGACGTGATCACCTCCATCTTGAAGACGCATCAAGACGTGATCACCTCCATCTTGAAGATACATCAAGACGTGATCACCTCCATCTTGAAGATGCATCAAGACGTGATCACCTCCATCTTGAAGATGCATCAAGACTGATCACCTCCATCTTGAAGATAGCATCAAGACGTGATCACCTCCATCTTGAAGACATCAAGACGTGATCACCTCCATCTTGAAGATACATCAAGACGTGATCACCTCCATCTTGAAGATGCATCAAGACGTGATCACCTCCATCTTGAAGATGCATCAAGACCTGATCACCTCCATCTTGAAGATACATCAAGACGTGATCACCTCCATCTTGAAGATACATCAAGACGTGATCACCTCCATCTTGAAGATACATCAAGACGTGATCACCTCCATCTTGAAGATGCATTAAGACCTGATCACCTCCATCTTGAAGATGCATCAAGACATGATCACCTAAATCTTGAAGATACATCAAGACGTGATCACCTCCATCTTGAAGAAGCATCAAGACGTGATCACCTCCATCTTGAAGATCATCAAGACGTGATCACCTCCATCTTGAAGATACATCAAGACGTGATCACTCCATCTTGAAGATACATCAAGACGTGATCACCTCCATCTTGAAGATGCATCAAGACGTGATCACCTCCATCTTGAAGATCATCAAGACTGATCACCTCCATCTTGAAGATCATCAAGACGTGATCACCTCCATCTTGAAGAACATCAAGACGTGATCACCTCCATCTTGAAGATACATCAAGACGTGATCACCTCCATCTTGAAGATGCATCAAGACGTGATCACCTCCATCTTGAAGATGCATCAAGACGTGATCACCTCCATCTTGAAGACGCATCAAGACGTGATCACCTCCATCTTGAAGATACATCAAGACGTGATCACCTCCATCTTGAAGATGCATCAAGACGTGATCACCTCCATCTTGAAGATGCATCAAGACGTGATCACCTCCATCTTGAAGATGCATCAAGACGTGATCACTCCATCTTGAAGACATCAAGACGTGATCACCTCCATCTTGAAGACGCATCAAGACGTGATCACCTCCATCTTGAAGATACATCAAGACGTGATCACCTCCATCTTGAAGAGCATCAAGACGTGATCACTCCATCTTGAAGATACATCAAGACGTGATCACCTCCATCTTGAAGATGCATCAAGACGTGATCACCTCCATCTTGAAGATGCATCAAGACGTGATCACCTCCATCTTGAAGACGCATCAAGACGTGATCACCTCCATCTTGAAGATACATCAAGACGTGATCACCTCCATCTTGAAGATGCATCAAGACGTGATCACCTCCATCTTGAAGATGCATCAAGACCTGATCACCTCCATCTTGAAGATACATCAAGACGTGATCACCTCCATCTTGAAGATGCATCAAGACTGATCACCTCCATCTGAAGATCATCAAGACGTGATCACTAATCTTGAAGATGCATCAAGACGTGATCACCTCCATCTTGAAGACGCATCAAGACGTGATCACCTCCATCTTGAAGATACATCAAGACGTGATCACCTCCATCTTGAAGACGCATCAAGACGTGATCACCTCCATCTTGAAGATACATCAAGACGTGATCACCTCCATCTTGAAGATGCATTAAGACCTGATCACCTCCATCTTGAAGATGCATCAAGACGTGATCACCTAAATCTTGAAGATACATCAAGACGTGATCACCTCCATCTTGAAGACGCATCAAGACGTGATCACCTCCATCTTGAAGATGCATCAAGACGTGATCACCTCCATCTTGAAGATGCATCAAGACGTGATCACCTCCATCTTGAAGATACATCAAGACGTAATCACCTCCATATTGAAGATGCATCAAGACGTGATCACCTCCATCTTGAAGATGCATCAAG
Source organism: Cherax destructor (assembly GCA_009830355.1). Taxonomy (NCBI): domain Eukaryota; kingdom Metazoa; phylum Arthropoda; class Malacostraca; order Decapoda; family Parastacidae; genus Cherax; species Cherax destructor. The sequence goes on from WNWK01000905.1 coordinate 60,987, forward strand.
ACGTGATCACCTCCATCTTGAAGATACATCAAGACGTGATCACCTCCATCTTGAAGATACATCAAGACGTGATCACCTCCATCTTGAAGATACATCAAGACGTGATCACCTCCATCTTGAAGATACATCAAGACGTGATCACCTCCATCTTGAAGATACATCAAGACCTGATCACCTCCATCTTGAAGATGCATCAAGACGTGATCACCTCCATCTTGAAGATACATCAAGACGTGATCACCTCCATATTGAAGATACATCAAGACGTGATCACCTCCATATTGAAGATACATCAAGACGTGATCACCTCCATATTGAAGATACATCAAGACGTGATCACCTCCATATTGAAGATAAACAAAAGGTTTGTTGGTACTTCACTTGTGCATGAAGGGAGCGTGGAAAAACACACGTACAGTTCACGACAATAGAGGAAACGTTTCGCCACGAGCGTCTTTTTCAGTGTTTTCGCACATGTCGTCGGTATGAGCATACCATTCTTTAGTTCAAGAGAGAAACATCAATATTTATACCTGGAAAATTCTGGAGGGATTGAACGCAAATAAGCACCGCGATATTTGTGGCTATGAGAGCAAGAGGTTGAGTGTGAAACATCTACAAGGAAACACTGATGCACTCACTACACTCACATATTCCTAACTCACTAAGTGCAAAGGGACCACCATTAATATTTTCCACATTAATATTTTATACCTACAGTCGGAGTAAAAGGTAGATGGGATACAAGGAAAATAGAAGCAGTAAGTAAGAGAGAGGTGAAGGTTTATAAACTAAAAGAGGAAGCAGTTAGGTAAGATATAAACAACTATTGGAGGATAGATGGGCTAATGAGCTCCCGTCATACATAAGTGGAATTACCAACCGACTCCCTACAAAAGGAATTACCAACCGACTCCCTAGCTGTCTTCAAAAGGAAACCTGACAGGTCTCTCAAGTCAGGTTCTGATCAACCGAGCTGTGGTATCTACGTTAGACTGTGTGACCAGCACTAATACCCTGACTGATCAGGCTATCAACCAGACCTGATCTGGGAGCGAGCCGCGGGGGCAGTGACCCCCAGAATTGTCTGCAGGTAATCACCATTAAGGTTAAGTGATTCTAGTACTCAGTGACACACAACACGTCAGGAAGGTAGAGTACTTACCTACACTAGGGTTAAGTGACTAGTACTCACTAACACAAGTAAGGAAGGTAGAGTACTTACCTACACAAGGGTTAAGTGACTAGTACTCACTAACACAAGTAAGGAAGGTAGAGTACTACACTAGGGTTAAGTGACTAGTACTCACTAACACAAGTAAGGAAGGTAGAGTACTACACTAGGGTTAAGTGACTAGTACTCACTAACACAAGTAAAGAAGGTAGAGTACTACACTAGGGTTAAGTGACTAGTACTCACTAACACAAGTAAGGAAGGTAGAGTACTTACCTACACTAGTGTTAAGTCATGACGCTCCGTCTTACCTAGAAAGAGAGATAAACACCTAGAGTACACAGTATATATGGCACTTATATTTATTGCGATACTCTCTAGATAAGCACCGATATTATGGTTGCATCGTTGTGTCTTGTATAGAGTCAACCATCACTATAATTAAGATCAACCAAACTTAAGAACCACTATCACTGTATAGAGTCAACCATCACTATAATTAAGATCAACCAAACTTAAGAACCACTATCACTGTATAGAGTCAACCATCACTATAATTAAGATCAACCAAACTTAAGAACCACTATCACTGTATAGAGTCAACCATCACTATAATTAAGATCAACCTAACTTAAGAACCACTATCACTCACGAAATCGTAATGACACGACTGCAAACAAACCGTACCACGGGCGGGGATAGAACCCGCGGTCTGAGTCAAACTTCAGACCGACGCGTTAACCACTGGACCAGCTGGCTACAATAAGATTCATCCAACTAGGTATATTTATACACCACAAGAAGGTTAGCATAGGCACCAATGTGACCACAAATGAAAGTGGCTAACGCGTCGGTCTCGATGGTAGGTCACCGCCGCTACGCTAGGGTGGGTCACCGCCGCTACGCTAGGGTGGGTCACCGCCGCTACGCTAGGGTGGGTCACCGCCGCTACGCTAGGGTGGGTCACCGCCGCTACGCTAGGGTGGGTCACCGCCGCTACGCTAGGGTGAGTCACCGCCGCTACGCTAGGTGAGTCACCGCCGCTACGCTAGGGTGAGTCACCGCCGCTACGCTAGGGTTGGTCACCGCCGCTACGCTAGGGTGGGTCACCGCCGCTACGCTAGGGTGAGTCACCGCCGCTACGCTAGGGTGGGTCACCGCCGCTACGCTAGGGTGGGTCACCGCCGCTACGCAGTGGTCACCGCCGCACGCTAGGGTGGGTCACCGCCGCTACGCTAGCGTGGGTCACCGCCGCTACGCTAGGGTGGGTCACCGCCGCTACGCTAGGGTGGGTCACCGCCGCTACGCTAGGGTGGATCACCGCCGCTACGCTAGGGTGAGTCACAGCCGCTACGCTAGGGTGGGTCACCGCCGCTACGCTAGCGTGGGTCACCGCCGCTACGCTAGCGTGGGTCACCGCCGCTACGCTAGCGTGGGTCACCGCCGCTACGATAGCGTGGGTCACCGCCGCTACGCTAGGGTGGGTCACCGCCGCTACGCTAGGGTGGGTCACCATCATGGAAAGAAGCCATTTTGAGTGCATCATAAATATCATGTATGGATGGTGCTTCACCTTGATAAAAGACGTAAACATCACCTGCAGCATAGTGCCTCAACCTGATGTCTAAACCATGTTGTTTTACCTGCCTGAAATACTTTATAAAGTGTTCTAGGCTCAATGTAGTGAGGCTTTTGAGAGGTGGATCCAGGTCCATGGTGTAAGGTAGGTCCTGGCCCATGGTGTAAGGTAGGTCCTGGTCCATGGTGTAAGGTAGGTCCTGGTCCATGGTGTAGGGTAGGTCCTGGTCCATGGTGTAGGGTAGGTCCTGGTCCATGGTGTAAGGTAAGTCTTGGTCCATGGTGTAGGGTAGGTCCTGGTCCATGGTGTAGGGTAGGTCCTGGTCCATGGTGTAGGGTAGGTCCTGGTCCATGGTGTAAGGTAGGTCCTGGTCCATGGTGTAAGGTAGGTCCTGGTCCATGGTGTAAGGTAGGTCCTGGTCCATGGTGTAGGGTAGGTCCTGGTCCATGGTGTAGGGTAGGTCCTGGTCCATGGTGTAAGGTAGGTCCTGGTCCATGGTGTAGGGTAGGTCCTGGTCCATGGTGTAAGGTAGGTCCTGGTCCATGGTGTAAGGTAGGTCCTGGTCCATGGTGTAAGGTAGGTCCTGGTCCATGGTGTAAGGTAGGTCCTGGTCCATGGTGTAAGGTAGGTCCTGGTCCATGGTGTAAGGTAGGTCCTGGTCCATGGTGTAAGGTAGGTCCTGGTCCATGGTGTAAGGTAGGTCCTGGTCCATGGTGTAAGGTAGGTCCTGGTCCATGGTGTAGGGTAGGTCCTTGTCTATGGTGTAAGGTAGGTCCTGGTCCATGGTGTAAGGTAGGTCCTGGTCCATGGTGTAAGGTAGGTCCTGGTCCATGGTGTAAGGTAGGTCCTGGTCCATGGTGTAAGGTAGGTCTTGGTCCATGGTGTAGGTAGGTCCTGGTCCATGGTGTAGGTAGGTCTTGGTCCATGGTGTAAGGTAGGTCCTGGTCCATGGTGTAAGGTAGGTCCTGGTCCATGGTGTAAGGGTAGGTCCTGGTCCATGGTGTAGGTAGGTCTTTGGGCCATGGTGTAAGGTAGGTCCTGGTCCATGGTGTAAGGTAGGTCCTGGTCCATGGTGTAGGTAGGTCTGGTCCATGGTGTAAGGTAGGTCCTGGTCCATGGTGTAGGTAGGTCTGGTCCATGGTGTAAGGTAGGTCCTGGTCATGGTGTAGGTAGGTCCTGGTCCATGGTGTAAGGTAGGTCCTGGTCCATGGTGTAAGGTAGGTCGTGGTCCATGGTGTAAGGTAGGTCCTGGTCCATGGTGTAAGGTAGGTCCTGGTCCATGGTGTAAGGTAGGTCCTGGTCCATGGTGTAAGGTAGGTCCTGGTCCATGGTGTAAGGTAGGTCCATAGTGTCATAGATATAAGATGGTCAAGACCACTCAATAATATTCATGAGTATTCAAAGTCACGAGGAGAGACAAGTGGAGTTGCAATATCAACTATAAGTGAAAATTATTTGCCATCCCAAAATATGGGTTTTAAACAGCTCGTGAATTGTCTAAATATTTTAAAGTGATGCTATAAACAACACATATGAATAACACACATATGAACGTTGAGTTAGCCTATATACCGTACACAGAAAGCTCCCCCCCTTCTAAAAAAGACAAGATAAATTTAAGTTTATATGTATATTATAATTATGTACATGTAGTACAAGCAATGGAGGGATGAAGAAGTGAGAGTGAGAAAATGAATGTTTAAACAAAAAGTTTTGAAAAGTTTCCATTATAATGAATAAAACAAGAAGCAACCGAGGGAAGTTGTGTAGTATTAAATGTGGTGTAGTGAAGCTTTAATAGGAATAATACTAGGTAAAATACTTTGTGTTTTCAGAGAGGGAAAGTTTTTCCTACTAAGTCTTGGAGACCATGATAGCAAAGTAAAGTTATAGAGGAAGAAACACACTTGAGAGTACTCCCTGTACTGTGCATATGTATTAATGAAGAGTTATGCTTATTCCAGACATGGTCCTCAGTGTAATATGTCATGATTCTGTTACCAGGCATATTCTTCACCAATTATAAACAGTATATCCCAACAGTGAACGTTCATTACTCGACACTTACAACAGTGAACGTTCATTACTCGACACTTACAACAGTGAACGTTCATTACTCGACACTTACAACAGTGAACGTTCATTACTCGACACTTACAACAGTGAACGTTCATTACTCGACACTTACAACAGTGAACGTTCACTACTCGACACTTACAACAGTGAACGTAAATTACTCGACACTTACAACAGTGAACGTAAATTACTCGACACTTACAACAGTGAACGTTCATTACTCGACACTTACAACAGTGAACGTTCATTACTCGACACTTACAACAGTGAACGTTCATTACTCGACACTTACAACAGTGAACGTTCATTACTCGACACTTACAACAGTGAACGTTCATTACTCGACACTTACAACAGTGAACGTTCATTACTCGACACTTACAACAGTGAACGTTCATTACTCGACACTTACAACAGTGAACGTTCATTACTCGACACTTACAACAGTGAACGTTCATTACTCGACACTTACAACAGTGAACGTTCATTACTCGACACTTACAACAATGAACGTTCATTACTCGACACTTACAACAGTGAACGTTCATTACTCGACACTTACAACAGTGAACGTTCATTACTCGACACTTACAACAATGAACGTTCATTACTCGACACTTACAACAGTGAACGTTCATTACTCGACACTTACAACAGTGAACGTTCATTACTCGACACTTACAACAGTGAACGTTCATTACTCGACACTTACAACAGTGAACGTTCATTACTCGACACTTACAACAATGAACGTTCATTACTCGACAGTTACAACAGTGAACGTTCATTACTCGACACTTACAACAATGAACGTTCATTACTCGACACTTACAACAGTGAACGTTCATTACTCGACACTTACAAACTACAGCAACATTATGTAAAGCTGCTTGATGAGCTTTATTAAAGTATTGATGAGTGTTGCATGACCCATACAGAGTTAGTGTGTGATGTTGCATCATGCAAGCCAATGTTTGTCTTGCAACTTTACTAGATAAAAAGTGTTGAAATAAGAGTGCCTTGGTCCTTCATTATGGTGAGCAAAGGAGACACTGGGAAAACAGCCACACCGGACACAGCAGGAAACGTATAATGCTGTATCTCAATTTCTCACAAGTGTAAACAGCCACTTATAACCGACCATGTTAATGTTATAGTACTCCTTTCCCTGTACCTTATATAAGTGCATAATTACCAGTCAGAGTAACTTCTGATTATTAGTATAATAATTGCATTCCCTTTTATATTTATTGATTATTTCCCACTGTCTCCTGGCTATTACATAAATGATATGCGAGTACAGGATAAAGTAACAGCACTGAAGTTACTGTTGAAACACCTACGTTCACTGAAGTGTTTCAAGAATTAGGAAAGACTTAAGATGTAAACGAGTATCTTGACTAATTCACATGTGCTTTGTAAAAGAAAATATGAAATGTTAATGTTCTACCCTATATACATTTCATATAAACAATGAACTGTGATCCTGGTGTGTTTAGCAATAATACATAGAGGGAAGGCTTTATAAAGATGCCAATGACGAAAAGTGTGAGGCGAGGCGAAGTAACTAAGTCTGTACACTGATCCACATTCTTGGGAACTTCCCAAGCTGCTGTACCACGGTCGTCGATACAATTATAACATTCAACAGTATGACATATCACAATTATGAGAGTTCAGTTCGTGGAGCCTAGCCTGAGGTCAGGGTTCTTGGTGACCTGAACAACCAAGTGACCTGAACAACCAAGTGACCTGAACAACCAAGCTACACGACTACATTAGCGTGTAAATTGTAAATAAGGTCCTTTTGTATTTTTATGTGAAGATTATCAAATTTTTCTCTTATCCATTTGAGTTTGTGAGCAGTGACTTGAAGTATTCGTAGTACTTTAGTTGGTTTGTGTTGTTCTCTGAAGGTAATAAATGGTCTCTATATATTTTTCTAGGTTAGATATATCTCTCACCTTGAACGAAACTCTGACAACACAACAATATTATAGACTAGCAGAAGTGCTTTGAAAAGTACACTGTTTTCTCGTTATAAAACTTTTCATAACCTAACTAGTCATTTTCCTGGCCTCGTCTACACTGAGTATGTTATCTAAATAATACGCCGTCTGACACTTATTCCCAAGTCATTTACTTATTCCATTAATTGTATGAAAATAATTCTGACAGTTTTTATGTATCATATACTTTTCTTTTTGTGTTCTACTGAGTCACCTTTCATTCTTAAGTTAGTTTAGTTGGCAAAAAACATACACGAAGCTTTGGTTCGTGTTTTTGTTTGTCTCATATATATGAAGGAGAAGCATTAAGATGCCAAGACTGTGCCATGTAGTACTGAACTAACTCACCCTCAACTACCACTTTCTCTGAAATGTTTGTTACAAATTTAATATCCATTTTACCTATTATTTCTTTTAAACCTTTGCTAAACAGAACCTTTAAACCCATGTTGACCTGGACTGTGAATTTGGTCCCTCTACATAAGCTATTTACTTGACTTCTTAACAATCTCTTACAAATGTCCACGATGTGTGATATTAGTGCGCTGGCGTACACTTTCTTGCCATCACTCTGTTGCCTCTTCTGTGAAAAAAGAATCATATTCACTGTTATTTTAGGGTCCCTGGAGTCAGCCAAGAGTAACCCTCCTCCAGAGCAAGTCAGCTAGTCTTGTGTTGCATTGTTTACATGGAAAAGGTAGTCCATGTGCCCACCACATGGGCATCATATACATGTCTTTTCCTACATCTGTGGAAATATTCGTAATATCTGTAAAATAATGGGCCAGGTTTATGAAAAAAGCTGTATGGTTCGTCAAGTATTATGTTGATTGGACTGCTAAACATGGAAGGCTAACAGAAGAAGGTTGGTCATAGACTGGGACCATGACCCAGAATCATGACCAGGTAGACTGTACAATGTCTCTGGACAATACCTCAACAAATAATGTGAACCTGTACAATCTCTCTTCAGGACTTCTCTCATTTATTATCCACAACGTATGCACCTTCTCTAAGAACAACCAATATATTGTGGCTACAAGAATGTTTCAGGAACCATCAGAACCACTGAGAACTACAAGAATGTTTCTTTCAGGAACCATCAGAACCACTGAGAACTGCAAGAATGTTTCAGGAATCATTATAACCATGGTGTATAAGATAAACTCATAGTACAGTTTGGATGGTCAGATACCTCATAACACTGGAACCACTGTGTATCCAAACTGACGCTGACGATGACTCAGTGGCAAAATGGGTTGATGCACTTTGCCATTGCAATCAATGGCGGACATGAAGAATCGCAAGAACTGTTTTTCAGGAACCATCAGAACCACTGAGAACTACAAGAATGTTTCTTTCAGGAACCATCAGAACCACTGAGAACTGCAAGAATGTTTTTTTCAGGAACCATCAGAACCACTGAGAACTACAAGAATGTTTCAGGAACCATCAGAACCACTGAGAACTGCAAGAATGTTTCAGGAACCATCAGAACCACTGAGAACTGCAAGAATGTTTCAGGAACCATCAGAACCACTGAGAACTGCAAGAATGTTTCAGGAACCATCATAACCACTGAGAACTGCAAGAATGTTTCAGGAACCATCAGAACCACTGAGAACTGCAAGAATGTTTTTTTCAGGAACCATCAGAACCACTGAGAACTGCAAGAATGTTTCAGGAACCATCAGAACCACTGAGAACTACAAGAATGTTTCTTTCAGGAACCATCATAACCACTGAGAACTGCAAGAATGTTTTTTTCAGGAACCATCAGAACCACTGAGAACTGCAAGAATGTTTCAGGAACCATCAGAACCACTGAGAACTGCAAGAATGTTTCAGGAACCATCAGAACCACTGAGAACTGCAAGAATGTTTCAGGAATCATTATAACCAGTGGGGTGTATAAAAGATAAACTTATATGTACAGTTATGGATGGGTCACAGACTTACCTTCTATACAGCTTGTGTTTAACCACTGTGTATCCCAAACTGACGGCTGACGATGTGTATTCAGTGGCAAAATGGGTTGATGCCAACTTTGTAGCCAATTTTGCAATGCAACTGGGCGACATTGCAAGGGAATCGCAGAACTGTTGAGGGTAAACATTACAAGGAGTGACCTGGTAGTATACACTACACAGCAACACAGACTAAAACATTTGTCACAGGGTGGACAGAGTAAATGACCACGATAGCACAGGATGAAAGTACGCACCATTAATGGTCACCATAACACAGGATGAAGGTACGCACCATTAATGGTCACCATAACCTAAGATACGAAGCCCAAGTAGGTCACCGGAAACCCGGTACGTAGAGTGAGCACGCTAAACTCGTATATAACGTATGAAGCTTGGGCCACTCTCCATCACACTGGACCAGGTATCTGAGAGCAAGACGACACTCAACACAAGCCTGATAACCCACTGACTGATGGCTGCCAAGTGAATGCAGTATAGGCAGCACAGGTACCCAAAACCTGTCCTACTAACCCATTTACCTAGTGTGATAGCTGCATCACCTGTGCTAACCAGGGCAGGTGCTTTGTCAAGGACCTATCCTCCTCCCCCACATACTCGCCACTGCCTCCCCTCTCCCTCTCTCTCTAGACAATAACAATGTAATATGAGTATCCAGGTTACGCACAACTTCACCACCGGAGCTTCCAAGTGGGATGAGATCTGTTATACCAAAGACTAAAGTCCTCCAGTGGAAGTCAGTGGAGCTACTCCAAGAACCACAACTAGGTGAGTACCCACACTAAACACCACCTTGTATCAACAAGGTGTGGGATGACACCTGGCTACAGTGTATCAACAAGGTGTGGGATGACACCTGGCTACACTGTATATCAACAAGGTGTGGGATGACACCTGGCTACACTGTATATCAACAAGGTGTGGGATGACATCTGGCTACACTGTATATCAACAAGGTGTGGGATGACACCTGGCTACACTGTGTATCAACAAGGTGTGAGATGACACCTAGCTACACTGTATATCAACAAGGTGTGGGATGACATCTGGCTACACTGTATATCAACAAGGTGTGGGATGACATCTGGCTACACTGTATATCAACAAGGTGTGGGATGACATCTGGCTACACTGTGTATCAACAAGGTGTGGGATGACACCTGGCTACACTGTATATCAACAAGGTGTGGGATGACACCTGGCTACACTGTATATCAACAAGGTGTGGGATGACATCTGGCTACACTGGGTGTCAACAACGTTTCGCATCACCACTCGCACTAGCACGTGTATCAGGGAAGTACCACATGATATACATGTAGCAGGGAAGTACCACATGATATACATGTAGCAGGGAAGTACCACATGATATACATGTAGCAGGGAAGTACCACATGATATACATGTAGCAGGGAAGTACCACATGATATACGTGTAGCAGGGAAGTACCACATGATATACGTGTAGCAGGGAAGTACCACATGATATACATGTAACAGGGAAGTACCACATGATATACATGTAACAGGGAAGTACCACATGATATACGTGTAGCAGGGAAGTACCACATGATATACGTGTAGCAGGGAAGTACCACATGATATACATGTAACAGGGAAGTACCACATGATATACATGTAACAGGGAAGTACCACATGATATACGTGTAGCAGGGAAGTACCACATGATATACGTGTAGCAGGGAAGTACCACATGATATACATGTAACAGGAAGTACCACATGATATACATGTAACAGGAAGTACCACATGATATACGTGTAGCAGGGAAGTACCACATGATATACGTGTAGCAGGGAAGTACCACATGATATACATGTAGCAGGGAAGTACCACATGATATACATGTAACAGGGAAGTACCACATGATATACATGTAGCAGGGAAGTACCACATGATATACATGTAGCAGGGAAGTACCACATGATATACATGTAGCAGGGAAGTACCACATGATATACATGTAGCAGGGAAGTACCACATGATATACATGTAACAGGGAAGTACCACATGATATACGTGTAGCAGGACGTACCACATGATATACATGTAGCAGGGAAGTACCACATGATATACATGTAGCAGGGAAGTACCACATGATATACATGTAGCAGGGAAGTACCACATGATATACATGTAACAGGGAAGTACCACATGATATACATGTAGCAGGGAAGTACCACATGATATACATGTAGCAGGAAGTACCACATGATATACATGTAGCAGGGAAGTACCACATGATATACATGTAGCAGGGAAGTACCACATGATATATATGTAGCAGGGAAGTACCACATGATATACATGTAAGAGGGAAGTACCACATGATATACATGTAACAGGGAAGTACCACATGATATACATGTAGCAGGGAAGTACCACATGATATACATGTAACAGGGAAGTACCACATGATATACATGTAGCAGGGAAGTACCACATGATATACATGTAACAGGGAAGTACCACATGATATACATGTAGCAGGGAAGTACCACATGATATACATGTAGCAGGGAAGTACCACATGATATACATGTAGCAGGGAAGTACCACATGATATACATGTAGCAGGGAAGTACCATAATGTACCATCAAGGTAGGCCTACATCTATGCGCCTTCATGCCCGTCATATACAGTAAATTAACTTTGTAGTGTGTAAAAATAACTTTAAGAGTTGCCTAACAAAGTTCTTGTTATAATCTAACCTGCTGAGTATAAAACGGAAGCCTAATAAACGTTTTGCACTCTAGACAGCATGTCGCTAGACAACAACTCTTCTCCAGGCTGAGGGACTGATCACCTCAAATACTGTTTCTCCAAGGTTGATGGACTGATTACATCATCTTTATTTCACTACACCTGCTGCCTTTGTATTTGACTGAAGAAGTCTATTGTGCAGGCAAAATGTTTGATCAATAAAGACACCTAACTGTGTCTTAATCTTCAACTTGTCTGTGTTTTATATCAAGTTCAACATAACCACCATCCAGGGTGACATTAATCTCTTATTTTATGAGTACGGAACGGAAGCCTCTCATATATTTTGTACTATGGTAATATAACTTCAAACAGCAACCAACCAGTAACGTTACTACCCGTCTGTCATATCAGTGAAAACCGGAAGCCTGTTACAAGTTTTGCACTCTAGCAGGATTACCGCTCATTTCTTAGTCTCATGACAAGCAGTCGCTTTTACAAACTTCTACTTCCATTCAGTGTACACTTTACGTTCCTGTATATTGTTTAATAAGTCTTGTTAATGTAACACTTTCTATTTAAACCTCATCTAAAACCAGCTCACAGGCGCCATTATTCCCGGAACTATTAAAACATAGTATAGATGTCAGTGAATAGTGTGTGAAGCCTGGTATGAGTGTGTATGAAGCATGGTATGAGTGTGTATGAAGCATGGTATGATAGTGTATGAAGCATGGTATGATAGTGTGTGAAGCATGGTATGAGTATGAAGCATGGTATGATAGTGTATGAAGCATGGTATGATAGTGTATGAAGCATGGTATGATAGTGTATGAAGCATGGTATGATAGTGTATGAAGCATGGTATGATAGTGTATGAAGCATGGTATGATAGTGTGTGAAGCATGGTATGATAGTGTGTGAAGCATGGTATGATAGTGTATGAAGCATGGTATGATAGTGTATGAAGCATGGTATGATAGTGTATGAAGCATGGTATGAGTGTGTATGAAGCATGGTATGATAGTGTATGAAGCATGGTATGATAGTGTATGAAGCATGGTATGATATTGTATGAAGCATGGTATGATAGTGTATGAAGCATTGTATGATAGTGTATGAAGCATGGTATGATAGTGTATGAAGCATGGTATGATAGTGTATGAAGCATGGTATGATAGTGTATGAAGCATGGTATGATAGTGTATGAAGCATGGTATGATAGTGTATGAAGCATGGTATGATAGTGTATGAAGCATGGTATGATAGTGTATGAAGCATGGTATGATAGTGTATGAAGCATGGTATGATAGTGTATGAAGCATGGTATGATAGTGTATGAAGCATGGTATGAGTGTGTATGAAGCATGGTATGATAGTGTATGAAGCATGGTATGAGTGTGTATGAAGCATGGTATGATAGTGTATGAAGCATGGTATGAGTATGAAGCATGGTATGATAGTGTATGAAGCATGGTATGATAGTGTATGAAGCATGGTATGATAGTGTATGAAGCTTATGGTATGACAGTGATGTGAAGCATGGTATGATAGTGTATGAAGCATGGTATGATAGTGTATGAAGCATGGTATGATAGTGTATGAAGCATGGTATGATAGTGTATGAAGCATGGTATGATAGTGTAGATTGAAGCATGGTATGAGTATGAAGCATGATAGTATGAAGCATGGTATTGAGTGTATGAAGCATGGTATGATAGTGTATGAAGCATGGTATGATAGTGTATGAAGCATGGTATGATAGTGTATGAAGCATGGTATGAGTATGAACATGGGATGAGTATGAATGTATGAAGCATGGTATGAGTATGAAGCATGGTATGAGTATGAAGCATGGTATGATATGAGCATGGAGTATGAGCATATGAGTATGAAGCATGGTATGAGTATGAAGCATGGTATGAGTATGAAGCATGTAGTCATGATATGTATGAAGCATGGTATGAGTATGAAGCATGGTATAAGAGTATGAGGCAGTAATGGCATGATGAGTATGAAGCATGGTATGAGTATGAAGCATGTAGTATGAAGTGTATGAAGCATGGTATGAGTATGAAGCATGGTATGAGTATGAACATATGAGTATGAAGCATGGTATGAGTATGAAGCATGAAGTATGAAGCATGGTATGAGTGTATGAAGCATGGTATGAGTATGAAGCATGGTATGAGTATGAAGCATGGTATGAGTATGAAGCATGGTATGAGTATGAAGCATGGTATGAGTATGAAGCATGGTATGAGTGTATGAACATGGATGTAGTGGTAATGAAGCATGGTATGAGTATGAAGCATGGTATGAGTGTATGAATCATGGTATGAGTATGAAGCATGGTATGAGTGTATGAATCATGGTATGAGTATGAAGCATGGTATGAGTGTATGAATCATGGTATGAGTATGAAGCATGGTATGAGTATGAAGCATGGTATGAGTATGAAGCATGGTATAAGTGTATGAATCATGGTATGAGTATGAAGCATGGTATGAGTATGAATCATGGTATGAGTATGAAGCATGGTATGAGTATGAAGCATAATATGAGTATGAAGCATGGTATGAGTGTATGAAGCATGGTATGATAGTGTATGAAGCATGGTATGAGTATGAAGCATGGTATGAAGTATGAAGCATGGTATGAGTGTATGAAGCATGGTATGTAGTGTATGAGATGGCATGATAGTATGAAGCATGTGTATAGTGTATGAAGCATGGTATGAGGTATGAAGCATGGTATGAGTATGAAGCATGGTATGTAGCATGAAGTATGAAGCATGATAGGTATGAAGCAGTGATGTGATGATAGTATGAAGCATGGTATGAGTGTATGAAGCATGGTATGATAGTGTATGAAGCATGGTATGATAGTGTATGAAGCATGGTATGATGAGCTGGATGTATGAAGCATGGTATGAGTATGAAGCATGGTATGAGGTATGAAGCATGGTATGAGTATGAAGCATGGTATGAGTATGAAGCATGGTATGAGTGTATGAAGCATGGTATGATAGTGTATGAAGCATGGTATGATAGTGTATGAAGCATGGTATGAGTATGAAGCATGGTATGAGTATGAAGCATGGTATGAGTATGAAGCATGGTATGAGTGTATGAAGCATGGTATGAGTATGAAGCATGGTATGAGTGTATGAAGCATGGTATGATAGTGTATGAAGCATGGTATGAGTATGAAGCATGGTATGATAGTGTATGAAGCATGGTATGATAGTGTATGAAGCATGGTATGATAGTGTATGAAGCATGGTATGAGTATGAAGCATGGTATGAGTGTATGGAGCATGGTATGAGTCATTTTAGTGTCATATGTAAACTGTGACGGGCGTTTTCATGTATGTGTGTTATGAGGGTAAGAAACAGAGTTGCCAGGACAGTGGCTTGAGGTACTGAGCTGTTTACCTCACTGATGCTGCATTTTCATCTGTTTATTACTACTATTTGTGTTGTATGTGTTAGAAAACTGAAAATCCATCTGCCTACCTCCCCCGTAATACTTACGGCTCTCATTCTATAATATAGAAGATATATGAGGACGGCTCCTTCACAGAGGTCAGGTCATCGCTCCCTCACCACCGCTGTATTAATAAACTAAAAGACGGCCATATTGATAGCTCGGAGCTACTGAAGATAAAGTGCAAGAAAGATTTCTAATACAAAGGACGCACACGTACGTACACACACATACACACAACGCATCATTCACTACAACTGACGTCAGTCATACATATGAAGAAGGAATGAGGAGTGAATGTTTATGTGGTTAGTGTTACTGGGTCAGTTAAGCAGTGTTGAGTGTGGTCAGTGGGTGGGTGGGTATGAGAGCCGAGTACGTATATAGGAACCTTGAGATGAGGGGGAGGGAGAGAGATGGGGGTACCCTTCATCTGTACCCAACGTCCTTACCAACCACACCTTATTTATATATTCAATGACGCCTTATATTCCCCACCCTATTCCTGGTAGTGGGGGGTTGGTGTGGGTGTGCGCCACAGTATTTACACACACTGACAACAAAGAAGAGGGGAGGGTGCCAGGAACACGTGGCACTGACGCCACAACACTAAACATTGCTGCTTCTGCCCTATAACATATATATCGGAGACCAGAGTTAGATTTCCGGGTGAGCAAGTCTCCCTAAACGTGCAGTTACTAAGTGCATGGGTACTAGTTGACTGGAAACCAGACTGATGACTTTTTGTGGGTTATCCTGGGATAATAACCCTTCAGGGTAACATCTTAACAATGTCTTACCACTACTCTCTAAACAAAACATTTTTCTATTCTTATCTTGTCTGCTCTTGTGTTTAAATTCAGGTTAAGAAACGATTTAGAAACTCAAGAGGTTTAGCAAGAGCAGCAGATGAATGCCACAAAGCTGCTAAAAGCCTCCAATCAAGTGAATATTTTATTTAGCTTTAAAAATTGATTAGAAAAACATGTAAGTGGGAATGGTTGGATTGAGTGGCGCCTGCATAGCATAGGCTAGTTCTTAAGTAGAGAGAGAGAGAGGGAAGGAGGAAGGTGGAGGATAGGATGGTGCACGTCATGAGGTAAGAAGAACCACGTTCATTATACACAACATATCCTGGTATTTTACCCTCCAGGGGGACTGCAACATGGTTTTTGCTGCACACGTGTAGCTTCCCCCACAGTAAACACACTTATGTTTAGTTCTTTTAGCAGTTTTTTACATATAGCATGGTTCCTTTCCTTGATAATGTCACTTTGACACTCTTTATCCTCATACCACAAGCCTACGCACAGTGGCATGTACATTCACTACTTTCTTAACATGCTACTTGTATCAATACAAGTGTTCTTGTTACTCCACGTCTCTGATCCTCAATTTTACGATGATCAAACTAAACGCAAAGTACCGTAGGTGGTCACACTTATTAACGGTTATTTGTCTTCAACAATATATCCTTAATTGTCCACTCAATGACGAATATACAATATAATAACCTAAATTATGTCCTGGTCTCTTATTAAGATAAGACGTTTAAAGCAAAAATTTTAAATTAGCTTGAAAGGTATGAAATAAGAATTGGAAACATTTCCTTTTCCATTTATGGTGTCTTTAGTGTATGCATATGTTCTTGTGCTACCGTCCACACCATGACTACATAATAAAACAGATACGTACATGATAAACTATCCGCTTTGGCGGCAAAATCTAAATCTGAGGCTTCCCTTTGTGAGGCGCATGACGAAGACGGAAGACAAGTGAGAGAGGGAATGAACGAGGCACAGGAGGAAGAGAAACAAAGCTGGGGTGGTGGTGGTGCCAGAGATGGGTGGTGGTGGTGCCAGGAATTAACATCATTAGATACAACCTAGTGCACTAATGTCTTTGATTCGTCACTTAAACACATTCATCAATCTGGAGTTTCTGACACATTCACAAAGCAGTTTTCCCTGGATGCGACTCAGCACAGTCTGCTACCACAAAGGTAACTTGTATTGTGTAGACGGCGGGCAGTAGGCACGTATTAACATATATTTCGCCAGCTGGAGGTTGTAAGAGTGTAAGTCTCATGAGAGCTACTCGGCACCCACCCTGGCGTGTTAACAAATTTAAAAGTTGTCAGGGAGGAGGAGGAGGAGGTGGTGGTGGTGGTGGGGAGGATAAGGATAGAGGACGGAAGTGTGTTGCTGCAGCAGCCGTGACGTCACCAAATACCCCATTTCTGCACCAAGTGCGCAAGAGAGAGAGAGACTATATACGCACCTGTCCACTGGGCCAACAGCCTCACTACTAAGCTACCTCCTACGAACCACTGGCAGGCTCCTCATTACCACCTGCCTCACCACACTTCCTTCATCAACAAAAGATACACAAAGGAGTCTCAACATACACACTTAACAAAGCTGGAACATTTACAAAACAATACCACAAGAGGAAATCATTCACCTTCCTACTTCAATGTCACAGGAAACTTTAGCTAGCCTAGGTTAAATCTTCTTCATTTATCGTCCCCGTATGAATATATCATCATCATCTACCATCCCCGTATGAATATAACAATCATGCACTTAATGCAAACATTGTAGAAATGTAAAACGGAAATTCTTAAAAATATGCGTAGAGCGAAAAAAGTTTACTGATATTTTGATTGCAATATGAAGGTAAGGCAGTGGCAGCGTTGTGCAATAGTTACTACATAAACCTATATATCAAGTTATGAGTGAAAAATACCAGAAACTCTCCCTACCTAAACAAACATAACTTTGTTAAAGATCAAAGTAGTATGGTATCCATGACTAAATTGCGAAGCATATGTATAGTGAAGTATATTTGAGACAACCGTGTGTTACCTTGTGGTTGCCAGACCTGTGTACCCGTCCAGGAGACTGCTACACTTCCCTTCACATCAATATATACACCACAATAACCGTGTGTTACCTTGTGGTTGCCAGACCTGTGTACCCGTCCACGAGACTGCTACACTTCCCTTCACATCAATATATACACCACAATAAACGTGTGTTACCTTGTGGTTGCCAGACCTGTGTACCCGTCCACGAGACTGCTACACTTCCCTTCACATCAATATATACACCACAATAACCGTGTGTTACCTTGTGGTTGCCAGACCTGTGTACCCGTCCACGAGACTGCTACACTTCCCTTCACATCAATATATACACCACAATAAACGTGTCGATTCTCAGAGAAAATTAAAATGCGATTTGGGTTATGTATTTTGTGGTTATTTATTTGTTTCGTTCATTCACAAGCAACAAATGAATAGATTATTGTTTAAGAAAGCTTTGATGTTTCATATTTGATCACACAGGATGTGGTTCATGCAAGGTGTTGAAACCCGTCAGCCCGATCTAGGATATTTCAATGGGGCAAATGAGGACATCGTCGGCAGGGGATAGAGACAGTTGGGTTAGATGGAATGTGGGAATTAAGAGCGAAGAGAAGTAGAGGGAGATGAGCAAGAAGAGGCAATAAACGCCTGCCAGAAGCCAGGTGAGGGATGCTCACATCACACTTCCTAATTATAGTGTGTTGGGGTAAGAGTTACCACATGACACGGGGGCGGGGGCCTTCCCCGATGCCCGTTCTTACACCAGGCCTTATGCTTGAATGCCGGATCAACCAGACTGTTTGTGGTAGCCGCACTCGGTCCAACATAAGCACCACAGCCAGGCTGATCAGGAACTTATCCGGGTCCGTCTTGTTAACAGCATGAGTGAGGTGAGATGAGTGGGACCGCACTCGTGTGTACAGGAGAGAATGTGAAGAGTGTGAGATGAGTGGGACCGCACTCGTGTGTACAGGAGAGAATGTGAAGAGTGTGAGATGAGTGGGACCACACTCGAGTGTACAGGAGAGAATGTGAAGCGTGTGAGATGAGTGGGACCACACTCGTGTGTACAGGAGAGAATGTGAAGCGTGTGAGATGAGTGGGACCGCACTCGTGTGTACATGAGAGAATGTGAAGCGTGTGAGATGAGTGGGACCGCACTCGTGTGTACAGGAGAGAATGTGAAGCGTGTGAGATGAGTGGGACCGCACTCGTGTGTACATGAGAGAATGTGAAGCGTGTGAGATGAGTGGGACCGCACTCGTGTGTACATGAGAGAATGTGAAGAGTGTGAGATGAGTGGGACCGCACTCGTGTGTACATGAGAGAATGTGAAGCGTGTGAGATGAGTGGGACCACACTCGTGTGTACAGGAGAGAATGTGAAGCGTGTGAGATGAGTGGGACCGCACTCGTGTGTACATGAGAGAATGTGAAGCGTACACAGGAGGCACCTGATACACACCAGCCACCAAGACTATAATTACTGACATTAATTACTTTGTTTTGGTGTCAAGAAAACACACAAGTGTTACAGTGTCCCTGTAACACCTACTACAACACTACAGTGTCCCTGTAACACCTACTACAACACTACAGTGTCCCTGTAACAACCACTGCAACACTAGTGTCACTATAACCACTACTACTGTCACTAACCACAACACTACAATGTCACTATAGCCCCACTACACCAGTGTCACTATAACCACTACAACACTACAGTGCCACTAACAACCATTATAACACTACAGTGTCACTAACAACCATTACAACACTACAGTGTCACTAACAACCATTACAACACTAGTGTCACTAACAACCATTACAACACTACTGTCACTATAACAACCACTACAACACTACTGTCACTATAACCACTACAACACTACTGTCACTATAACCACTACACTACTGTCACTATAACAACCACTACAACACTCACTATAACAACCACTACAACACTACTGTCACTATAACAACCACTACAACACTGTCAATATAACCACTACAACACTACTGTCACTATAACAACCACTACAACACTACTGTCACTACAACAACCACTACAACACTGTCACTATAACAACCACTACAATACTGTCACTATAACCACTACAACACTACTGTCACTATAACAACCACTACAACACTGTCACTAACAACCGCTACAATACTGTCACTATAACAACCACTACAACACTACTGTCACTATAACCACTACAACACTACTGTCACTATAACCACTACAACACTGTCACTATAACAACCACTACAACACTATTGTCACTAACAATCACTACAACACTACTGTCAATATAACCACTACAACACTACTGTCACTATAACAACCACTACAACACTACTGTCACTATAACAACCACTACAACACTACTGTCACTATAACAACCACTACACTGTCACTATAACCACTACTGTCACTATAACAACACTACTGTCACTATAACAACCACTACTGTCACTATAACAACCACTACTGTCACTATAACCACTACAACATTAATGTCACTATAACAACCACTACAACACTGTCACTATAACAACCACTACAACACTACTGTCACTATAACAACCACTACAACACTACTGTCACTATAACAACCACTACAACACTACTGTCACTATAACAACCACTACTGTCACTATAACAACCACTACAACACTACTGTCACTATACTATAACAACCACAACACTGTCACTATAACACCACTACTGTCACTATAACCACTACAACACTACTGTCACTATAAAACCACTACAACACTACTGTCACTATAACAACCACTACAACACTACTGTCACTATAACAACCACTACAACACTACTGTCACTATAACAAACACTACAACACTACTGTCACTATAACAACCACTACAACACTACTGTCACTATAACAACCACTACAACACTGTCACTATAACAACCACTACAACACTACTGTCACTATAACAACCACTAAAACACTACTGTCACTATAACAACCACTGCAACACTACTGTCACTATAACCACTACAACACTACATCTGCTACTCACAACCTTGGCTAACATCTTACCTTAAAGAACAAAAACATAAACATCACCCTACATTAAATCATTATACAATAGCTGTAATTTAATTTTTAGCAAAATTAAGGTTAATGAGACATTATTACCCGTGTTGGTATTTATATCTGACGAGGATATGCGCTCTGCAGTTTGTACTGTCTCACTTATGTTTGCAAGGGTCGAGTATCAACTCTCATTCTCCCATCTTAAACACTAAATTTACTGGCGTAAACAAAGCTTGCAGTAGAGTAGACGGAGTCCTGCCATAGACACCAGCATTCTTATTTTACCTTAGTAATCATTGTACTAGATTTTCACTAATTTTTTATTAAGATTTCTAATGTCCAAGATCTTGGCTATGGGGACACTGATCTTGTTGCTATAAAGTATTCATAATAGGAGTGTTGCCAGGTTCCACTGCTTAATTAAATTGTTATGCAAATAGATATTTGCTAGTTCTTGGTGATGTAACCTCACTTTCCTCTTCTCAGGTTGGTATCTGCATGCAGGACACGGCCAAAATGATTTTGGTTTACAAGCAGTGACTGGGGAAGTGAGACCTAAGGTCAGGTGATAAGAAGAGTGATTACAAGTTTGTGAGAGGTAACACAAGCCCAACTTGCTGCACCAGCGGGTACGTTATCCTTCACATCTGAATTATATCTATTATATACTACATCTAACAAGTAACTTAGGTATCGTGTAGTGACAAGCGATCTCACAAGAACTGAAGGACACATTGCCACTCTCAGGGACTTGGTCAGCTCAACGTAAAAGTCTGACGTGTATATTCATGCTATCCCTTCCATACTACACACGAGCATGTGTCATGGCGGGGTGCAGCTGAGACGAGGCTCTTACTAGGAAACGCCCAGCGGTTCCCACGAGCTTGATGTCACAAGTAAAGGAAATGAATTTGATGAGAACTTAATGATGTAGGATTGTAAAAGCCATCAGTGGGGAAACACCGCTTTCAATGTTTTGATTGTGCATCTTTCTTGCTCTCACTGACACCAGGTGGTAGTCACACAGGTGGTAGTCACACAGGTGGTAGTCACACAGGTGGTAGTCACACACAAGAGAGGTAGTGCCCTCCAAAAAACATTATTCGCAGACAGACAACTAAATGAATCAATTTCCCTAGCGGCCAGGTCTGAGACCAGACATCCTGGCTGATGGACTAGCCATTAAGGCTACTGGTGCTACATGAAGCCATGCAGGGAGTACACTACACCCCAGGTGATCAGAAACTACCTGGTGGTACCTCTGGGATATCGTAAGAAATACATTAGTTAGACACGCGCCTCGTTACTACAACTACGTATATTAACAAGAGTCGTGTTCCATTAAGATACAACTTGTAGGTTACCCACTAAGATCAACATCTAAGTGGAGACCAGACTGCACCAGTAGAGTCTACTGATATTAACAACCTTTAAATAAACATTCACACACAGCTAAGCTCTTAAGACAATAATCAGAATGAGGAAATCAGATGGAATTAATGATGAACACTGTAAATATCTGTGACCTATTTCGAGAGTTGTAGCCTGGCAGCCCGGCCTCAGGTCAGGCTTCCATGTTGGTTGCTTGGTCAACCAAGCTCTCCACTAACTCACAAAGCCCATTAAGAATCCGACAAACTTATACCTTTGATATATACCTTTGATGAGTTCCGAGAGTTTTTCTACTCCCAGAGCCCAGCCATGGGCCAGGATCGTCCGGTGCTTGCCTGGTCAACCAGGCTGTTGTTGCTGGACGCCCGCAGCCCCACATATCCATCACAGCCTAGTTGATCTGGAACCTAGTGAAGATTTAAAGACTTCTACACTTACCCCAGCAGTGCTTCTGATATCTACTGCTAAGATGCTGAATAATCTGGGACAACGAATGTTGATACAGTGTTCTCTTATTATGTTCACTGCACCCCTGCTTTTCACTGGATTTACCCTGCACTTCCATATCTCTCGCCCCAGTATGTTATGACAAGAGCAAGTATATTGCTTCACATTATAATGCTGGGTAAGAAACTTTAACACTCACTTGACACATACAATACCTTACTACCACTAGAATATTAATATAAAGTTGATCAATGGAGATCACGACTGTTTTAGCATCCTTCTATTTAATGTTTGTAGTTGAAGGAGTGTAACAGTTGTGACAGGTTATGTCACATGTTAATGTTAATAGTTGTAGTAGTTGAAGGAGTGTAACAGTTGTGACAGGTTATGTCACATGTTAATGTTAGCAGTTTCAGTGTAATAAGTGGGACAGGTTATATCACATGTTAGGGGTCATCGCTCCTGCCACCCGGACTCACACTAGACCTTCTATACTGGATAAAGGTAATATTAAGGGAACATAAACCGCCACCCGGACTCACACTAGACCTTCTATACTGGATAAAGGTAATATTAAGGAACATAAACTATAAGAAGCACAAATGAAGGCAAATTATATACTGAATGTAAATATAAATATACAAGATTTATCCGCCATCTTGTACGTTCATGAGACAAAAATAAAGACCAGCAATCCTGCCAGAGTGCATAACGTTTAACAATTACACGAGGATAGTACCTTTTAAGGATGCTGTGTAACCTACTAGCAGTCTTGTTCCAGTGCTTGTATATACAGCAGTTGAGGTGTAGTAATGATACGACTATGTGTGGGTATAAGTTGGTTAGTGTGTCACAATGTCATGTGTTGCTGGTGTGAACTTTGGGTTTTGTCATAAGAACATAAGAACATAAGAACATAAGAAAGAAGGAACACTGCAGCAGGCCTACTGGCCCATGCGAGGCAGGTCCAAATCTCCCACCGACTTAAGCCAATGCCCCGACCCATCCAGGTCAGGTTACATTCACTTAAGGAAGGAGCACGGCATCTGACCTAGTAGCACAAACTAGTCAGGTCCAACTCACACCCACCCGCACCCACTCATATATTTATCCAGCCTATTTTTAAAACTACACAACGTTTTAGCCTCTATAACTGTACTCGGGAGTTTGTTCCACTCATCGACAACTCTATTACCAAACCAATGCTTTCCTATATCCTTCCTGAATCTGAATTTATCCAACTTAAAGCCATTGCTGCGAGTCCTGTCAATACTAGATATTTTTAGCACGCTATTTACATCACCTTTATTTATTCCTGTTTTCCATTTATACACCTCAATCATATCCCCCTAATTCTACGCCTTTCTAGAGTGCAGATTCAGGGCCCTCAGTCTATCCTCATAGGGAAGATTTCGATACATGGAATCAACTTAGTCATCCTCCTTTGTACGTTTTCCAGAGCATTTATATCCATTCTGTAATACGGTGACCAAAACTGTGCAGCATAATCTAGATGAGGCCTAACCAAGGATATATAGAGTTGAAGAACAACCTGAGGACTCCTATTATTTATGCTTCTTGATATGAAGCCAAGGATTCTGTTCGCTTTATTGCGAACACTTATGCACTGCTGTCTTGGTTTTAGATTACTGCTAACCAGAACTCCTAAATCCTTTTCGCAATCAGTAGTATTAAGATCTATATTATTTAGTTTATATGTGGCATGGTTATTGTCCTGTCCAATATTTAGAACTTTGCATTTATCTATATTAAACTGCATCTGCCACTTCTCCGACCACTGCATCAGTCTATTCAAATCTTCCTGGAGTGCTCTAATGTCCTCATTTGAATGAATTGGACGGCCTATTTTGGTGTCATCGGCAAACTTGCTTATGTCGCTATTTATTCCCTCATCTATGTCGTTTATGTAGATTGTGAACAACAAGGGGCCCAATACTGACCCCTGTGGAACACCGCTTGTGACACTTCCCCACTCTGATTTCTCCCCATTTATGCAAACTCTCTGCTGCCTATTTGTCAACCATGCCTCTACCCAGGAAAAATTTCTCCTCCTATTCCGTGTGCCTTAATTTTCCTCAATAGTCTCTGATGTGGGACTCTATCAAAAGCCTTACTGAAGTCCATATACACAATATCATATTCATTACCATGATCTACCTCCTCAAACACCTTAGTGAAAAAAATTATTAAATTTGTAAGGCAGGAACGCCCTTTTGTAAAACCGTGCTGAGATTCTTTGATTAATTTATGCTTTTCAAGATGGCTGCGAATTGCCTCGGCAATTATTGATTCCATAAATTTTCCCACTATGGAGGTTAGGCTTATTGGTCTATAGTTCGAAGCTAAGGACCTGTCACCTGCTTTGAAAATAGGTATTACATTTGCCATTTTCCACTTATTTGGCACCATACCAGTTTGCAGTGATATGTTGAAAAGATTAGCCAACGGTTTGCTAAGCTCCTTTTTACATTCCTTTAGAACCCTTGCATACAGTTCATCAGGGCCTGGGATTTGTTAGGTTTCAATTTATCTATTTGTCTAAGGACCATGTCACTTGTACCCTAATCGTGCATAGTTTACTATCATCCTGTTCTACATAATTAATTATTTCTGGAATATCGCTAGTATCTTCCTGTGTAAAAACTGAGAGGAAGTAAGTGTTAAACATTCTACACATTTCCTTATCACTGTCGGTGAGCTGACCTGAGTGACTTTTGAGTGGGCCTTTACCTTTACCTTTGAAGAGTTTCGAGAGTATCTACTCTCTGAGCCCGGCCATGGGCCAGGCTCGTCTGGTGCTTGCCTGGTCAACCAGGCTGTTGCTGCTGGAGGCCCGTGCCCCACATATCCATCACAGCCTGGTTGATCTGGCACCTGGTGAAGATATTTGTCCAGTTTCCTCTTGAAGGCTTCTACACTGGTTCCAGCCGTGTTTCGGATATCTTCTGGTAAGATGTTGAATAGTCTGGGACCCCGGATGTTAATACAGTGCTCCCGTATTGTCCCCACCCCCCTGCTCCTCACTGGGTTTATTTTACACTTTCTCCCATATCTCTCACTCCAGTATGTTGTTATGGCAGTGTGCAGATTTGGGACCAGGCCCTCAAGTACTTTCCATGTATATATTATCATGTATCTCTCTCTCCTCCGCTCCAATGAGTACATGTTCAAGACTTGAAGGCGTTCCCAATAATTTAGATGTTTCAATGGCTCAATGTGAGCCGTAAACGATCTCTGGATTTGTTCCAGCTCTGCTATTTCTCCTGCCCTGAACGGGGCCGTCAGCACTGAGCAGTATTCTAAGTGAGGGAGCACTAGCGATTTGAATAGTGTCACCATCGGCATTATTTCCCTAGTTTTGAAAGTTCTCAATACCCACCCCGTCATCTTCCTGGCTGTTGTGATCTTTGTCTTGTTATGGTCTTTAAACGACAGATCAGCAGACATAATTATTCCTTTTGGGTTAGTCTTCGATTCTCTCGCAACTTTAACCTCATAGTCTCTTTTTGCTTTTCTTATTCCCTTTTTTATTTCTCTCTTTAACTGAATATATTGATTACCTAATTGCCCCTCTCCTCTTTTGATTCGCCTATATATGCCTCTCTTTTGACCAATGAGATGTTTTAATCTATTGTTCATCCATTTAGGATCATTTTTGTTTGATCTGATTTCCCTATTAGGAACATAAGCTGTCTGAGCAGCTAGAACTATTCTCTGGAAAACGTCATATTGGCAATCACCACCTACCTGACCCACTGTCAGGTCATTCCAGTTCAGCCTACCCAGGTAATTTTTCAGTCCTATGAAATCAGCCAGGCGGAAGTCAGGGACAGAGACTTGATTTCCATTAGTAGGGTAATTCCATGATATATTAAAACTGAGTGATTTGTGATCACTTTCCCCAAGCTCATCATTAACCTCAAGATTATTAACTAGCGTTTCCCTGCTGGCAAGAACCAAGTCTAGCAGGTTATTTCCTCTAGTTGGTTCTGTCACCAACTGTTTCAAAAAACAATCCTGAATCGTATCAAGAAAGTCACTTGACTCTAAATTTCCTGTCAAATTGCTCCAGTCAATTTGTCTAAAGTTGAAATCTCCCATTAGCACAACATTTTCATGTGTAGATGCCTTACGAATTTCATCCCATAGAAGTTTACTGCACTCCCTATCAAGATTTGGGGGCCTGTAAATCACACCCAAAATAAGTTTTACACGGCCCTCAAGAAGCTGTAACCAAAGAGATTCAGTGGCTGACGCTTCTAATTTTATATCTTGTCTAACATAAACATAAACAAAGATTAATGTGCGACTCATCCTGCTGAGTGTAAACACCAAGTGTCGGGTCCTCGCTATTTGTTTTTCCTCGTCTTTTCATTTTCATGTCTGCGTCTAATATGTTTTTTCCGGTCTAATCAGTTTGTCCTTGAATGCGTCTGTGAAGTCCCATTGCCTTTCACATTTGAGGGAAGACAATGCTATGATGGTCACAACAAAGACTCCTCAAATACTGTTTTTATATTATTACAGGTAGTATTTGTTACCCCCCCCTTCCCTCCATCCTGGGCAGGAAGAACATCAAAACACTAAATGTGCCCAAAATGGAAGTGAGAACATTTTTTCTGGCTACTTGTGAGGTTTTCATACATATACCTTAAGAGGCGCCTGAGTTCCCCTGTTTCCTAATATCGTGTTTATCGCATTTGCTATGTCTGCTTTCGTAAGGTCCAGGATCTTTCCTTAATTCATGGTATAACTTAACAAATGTTTGAGGACGTGCCCTTTAAACTTGTGATAGAACTTAGAGTTAACATAGTAGTGGTAAATATCTTTTACACTTGTTAAGTCATCAGTGTATGTACACTTAGTGACAGGTGTCATAGTGGGGTTCCAACCTTGACACTCATAGGATGGCACACTTCAGTTGTCACCGGGAAGCCAGCAGCAGTCTTACTCAAATGACCAAAGCTCCACTAAGCGCGCCATCATATGACAGACATGCGCCTGGATAAACTTTCACATTTAAGAAATAAGAATAGTAGAACAAACACATTACATTCCACATTTCTACTTTCCCAAGCTTAATGAAGTTTGGGGTAGCACCTTAAAATGTTTTATATTCATGATGAAGTGTTAAACCAGTAAGGGTCATACAGCAGCTTAAAGTACTGGAAGTCAGTCCTGGAGCGACCACCATACGTACAACGGGATTATCCACATGCTGGAGGTGAGGCCCCACCTTTACGGCAGTACCTCCAACTGTGAACCAGATCAAGCACACCACCAGACCCGGCCACCACGGGATCAACATCACTACACATTAATTCAGAATTAGAAAACATGCAACAATAAAAGCCAGAATATACCTGATTTAGTCCCGCTAGTCTTCCTAATATATGAAAAGACCAGAAGATGCTTCAGTCTTAAATGTGTGTCTGCTGACTATGTAAAATAATGAGACAAGAATAAGAGATGACATATCTGCAAACACTACACAAGTAGTTCAACAAGTGACTATTGGAGTTCAATCCTAATAAGTGCAAGCAAGGTAATGATAAGGATTATTGAAGAAAGATGACGTGGATCTCATACTTAGTGAAGTACGTGAACATACTCTAAAACACCCAACAATGACGTGGATCTCATACTTAGTGAACATAAGAACATAATAAAGAAGGAACACTGCAGCAGGCCTACTGGCCCATGCGAGGCAAGTCCAAGTCTCCCACCGGCTTAAGCCAATGCCCCGACCAAGCCAGGTCAGGTTACATTCACTTAAGGAAGGAGCACGGCATCTGACCTAGTAGCACAAGCTAGTCAGGACCAACTCACACCCACCCGCACCCACTCATATATTTATCTAGCCTATTTTTAAAACTGCACAACGTTTTAGCCTCTATAACTGTACTCGGGAGTTTGTTCCACTCATCGACAACTCTATTACCAAACCAATGCTTTCCTATATCCTTCCTGAATCTGAATTTATCCAACTTAAAGCCATTGCTGCGAGTCCTGTCAATACTAGATATTTTTAGCACACTATTCACATCCCCTTTATTTATTCCTGTTTTCCATTTATACACCTCAATCATATCCCCCCTAATTCTACGCCTTTCTAGAGAGTGCAGATTCAGGGCCCTCAGTCTATCCTCATAGGGAAGATTTCTGATACATGGAATCAACTTAGTCATCCTCCTTTGTACGTTTTCCAGAGCATTTATATCCATTCTGTAATACGGTGACCAAAACTGTGCAGCATAATCTAGATGAGGCCTAACCAAGGATATATAGAGTTGAAGAACAACCTGAGGACTCCTATTATTTATGCTTCTTGATATGAAGCCAAGGATTCTGTTCGCTTTATTGCGAACACTTATGCACTGCTGTCTTGGTTTTAGATTACTGCTAACCAGAACTCCTAAATCCTTTTCGCAATCAGTAAGTAGTATTCAGATCTACATTATTTAGTATATATGTGGCATGGTTATTGTCCTGTCCAATATTTAGAACTTTGCATTTATCTATATTAAACTGCATCTGCCACTTCTCCGACCACTGCATCAGTCTATTCAAATCTTCCTGGAGTGCTCTAATGTCCTCATTTGAATGAATTGGACGGCCTATTTTGGTGTCATCGGCAAACTTGCTTATGTCGCTATTTATTCCCTCATCTATGTCGTTTATGTAGATTGTGAACAACAAGGGGCCCAATACTGACCCCTGTGGAACACCGCTTGTGACGCTTCCCCACTCTGATTTCTCCCCATTTATGCAAACTCTCTGCTGCCTATTTGTCAACCATGCCTAAAACACCCAACAATGACGTGGATCTAATACTTAGTGAGGTACGTGAACACACTCTAGAAGACCCAACAAGGGTTCACTATCATATTGCTCACAAAACTAGAGAGGAACATATTACGAGAATAAGCTGAAATAAATTTGAAAGCTTTACCGGGGAGGACTAAGGGATTGTTCACCATGTGCAGAATGTAAATACAAATTTATAGGGTAGATAGGAAGAGATTATCTGAATTACAAGAACCAAAAACAAGGAACCTTATCAAAGAATATTTTAGAACATTATAGCCCAATATATTTTAGGCCCACCTTGGAGTATGTGAAGCCAGGATGGAGCCTGATCCTGATCAGACATATAAGCAAATTATAAAATGTAAAGGTTTACAGCGAAATTGGCGTCGGAACTGATGGGAATGGAATACGAGGAGACACTTAAGGAATCATGGGAGTATGATGTAGACAATGCTGAGGGGATGTGTGTGTGTGTTTGTGTACTCACCTAATTGTACTCACCTAATTGTGGTTGCAGGGGTCGAGACTCGGTGTGTGTGTGTGTGTGTGTGTGTGTGTGTGTGTGTGTGATGTAAGTGGAGATAATGAATAGTGATATATGTGCATCATAACCGTGATCAACTTGTTCTACCCTCGCCGTCTACTCTGAAGCTACACTGCCTCATCAACCAGGTTGTTGGTGTCATCGGACAGCAAGCTCACATAACCTGGTTAATCTGGCACTTGCTACAGGTAGAGGGTCACTTTTCTCTTCAAAACTTCTACATTTCTTCCGGTAATATATCTTATATTTTCCGACAACAGGTTAAAGAGTCTTGGACCACGCATGTTGACACAGTTCTTAAGTATTTTTCACGTACATATTACCAGATATTTCACTCTTCACCGTTGCAGAGTACAGTCCAAGTACAGTACTTTGAGTCATTCCCAAGTACAGTAGTTTAGATGTTTTGTGAGACGTGAAGGTGAACACCACTAAGTGAGGACCACACCTGCACACCCACAGGGGAGGTGAACAATCAACACTCCAAAACAGAACAGTAGATATTCTATGACATTAAAAATTAGAGCTAGGTGAGGAGTAGAGGGCAGGCAACACCCAGAGTAACGGCAGGTAGCGGTGTGGTGTTGGTGGTCAGGTGTAACGGGGCACCTCCATAACATGTCCCCCAACATGCCCCGACCTACTACACCTCACCCCCACCTCCTCCAACTGCAGGTCACCACCTCCACACCAAGTGTACAGTTTTCCCCACCTGGTTTCTAGGTTACCCTTTTTTTACCTGTGAATCATCATCATATTCAACTAACAAAAATACCTTCAACTACTAAGAATACATCCAAGAAGCGCACTGCACACTTGTCAACAACCCACACAGAGAAAGCAACATGATGAGTACTGTGGCCTAGCACTGAAGATGGACACGGTGGTGGGCGGAAATAGTCCTCTTCATGTAGTCACTTTTACTGTCTCCATGGCCTTCATTCAAGCTAATAACAATACACTCAATAACAATAGCTCATTTACAATGTGAAAATCGTACTACTGACAAACAAGAGGCTAGAATTAATTTGTTGATATAGAAGGTTGTGTTTTATGAGCTAAGATACTGTGAGAAGTGTGCTTGTGTTTTATGAGCTAAGATACTGTGAGAAGTTGCAGTCCCATTCATTGACAACTGGGACAACTTTTATGGCAAACATGATATGTATGCAAGGGATGGGGTACATCTCTCTGGGACAGGGGTGGAAGCACTTGCCAACTCGATTGAGAGGGCCATTGCTGACATGCCTAGGATTTTAAACTGATAGATGATAGAGGTATGGGTGTGTGTGGGAAACAGTCAGTTTGCAACACTAAGGCTGAAAACAGTAAATTTATAAAAGGAATTCATCATAAATTTACAAATAAAGACAATGGATCAGGTCAGCAAACAAAGGGAGACAGTAGAGGGAAACAAGAGACTAGCTCCCTTAAGGTTTACTATACTAATAGCAGGAGTGTAAGAAATAAGATAGATGAGTTAAGATTAATTGCAAGTGCAGGAAACATAGATATTATTGCTATAACAGAGACCTGGCTCAATCTGAAAGATAGAGAGTTGCCTTCTGAATGTCACATACAAGGCTATAAATTATTCCACACTGATAGGGTCAACAGGAAGGGTGGTGGAGTAGCGATGTGTGTCAGAGACAATTTAAACTGTTGTGTTAGACAAGATATAAAATTAGAAGCGTCAGCCACTGAATCTGTTTGGTTACAGCTTCTTGAAGGCCGTGTAAAACTTATCTTGGGTGTGATTTACAGGCCCCCAAATCTTGATAGGGAGTGCAGTAAACTTCTATGGGATGAAATTCGTAAGGCATCTGCATATGAAAATGTTGTGCTAATGGGAGATTTCAACTTTAGACAAGTTGACTGGAGCAATTTGACAGGAAATTTAGAGTCAAGTGACTTTCTTGATACGATTCAGGATTGTTTTTTGAAACAGTTGGTGACAGAACCAACTAGAGGAAATAACCTGCTAGACTTGGTTCTTGCCAGCAGGGAATCGCTAATTAATAATCTTGAGGTTAATGATGAGCTTGGGGAAAGTGATCACAAATCACTCAGTTTTAATATATCATGGAATTACCCTAATAATGACAATCAAGTCTCTGTCCCTGACTTCCGCCTGGCTGATTTCATAGGACTGAAAAATTACCTGGGTGGGCTGAACTGGAATGACCTGACAGTGGGTCAGGTAGGTGGTGATTGCCAATATGACGTTTTCCAGAGAATAGTTCTAGCTGCTCAGACAACTTATGTTCCTAATAGGGAAATCAGATCAAACAAAAATGATCCTAAATGGATGAACAATAGAGGGGCAATTAAGTAATCAATATATTCAGTTAAAGAGAGAAATAAAAAAGGGAATAAGAAAAGCAAAAAGAGACTATGAGGTTAAAGTTGCAAGAGAATCGAAAACTAACCCAAAAGGATTTTTTCAGGTATACAGAAGTAGGATTAGGGACAAGATAGGCCTACTCAAAAGTTACTCAGGTCAGCTCACCGTCAGTGATAAGGAAATGTGTAGAATTTTTAACACTTACTTCCTCTCAGTTTTTACACAGGAAGATACTAGCGATATTCCAGAAATAATAAATTATGTAGACCAGGACGATAGTAAACTATGCACGATCAGGGTCACAAGTGACATGGTCCTTAGACAAATAGATAAATTAAAACCTAACAAATCCCCAGGCCCTGATGAACTGTATGCAAGGGTTCTAAAGGAATGTAAAGAAGAGCTTAGCAAACCTATGGCTAATCTTTTCAACATATCACTGCAAACTGGCATGGTGCCAGATAAGTGGAAAATTGCAAATGTAATACCTATTTTCAAAGCAGGAGACAGGTCCTTAGCTTCGAACTATAGACCAATAAGCCTAACCTCCATAGTGGGAAAATTTATGGAATCAATAATTGCCGAGGCAATTCGCAGCCATCTTGAAAAGCATAAATTAATCAACGAATCTCAGCACGGTTTTACAAAAGGGCGTTCCTGCCTTACAAATTTAATAACTTTTTCACTAAGGTATTTGAGGAGGTAGATCATGGTAATGAATATGATATTGTGTATATGGACTTCAGTAAGGCTTTTGATAGAGTCCCACATCAGAGACTATTGAGGAAAATTAAGGCACACGGAATAGGAGGAGAAATTTTTCCTGGATAGAGGCATGGTTGACAAATAGGCAGCAGAGAGTTTGCATAAATGGGGAGAAATCAGAGTGGGGAAGCGTCACAAGTGGTGTTCCACAGGGGTCAGTATTGGGCCCCTTGTTGTTCACAATCTACATAAACGACATAGATGAGGGAATAAATAGCGACATAAGCAAGTTTGCCGATGACACCAAAATAGGCCGTCCAATTCATTCAAATGAGGACATTAGAGCACTCCAGGAAGATTTGAATAGACTGATGCAGTGGTCGGAGAAGTGGCAGATGCAGTTTAATATAGATAAATGCAAAGTTCTAAATATTGGACAGGACAATAACCATGCCACATATAAACTAAATAATGTAGATCTTAATACTACTGATTGCGAAAAGGATTTAGGAGTTCTGGTTAGCAGTAATCTAAAACCAAGACAGCAGTGCATAAGTGTTCGCAATAAAGCAAACAGAATCCTTGGCTTCATATCAAGAAGCATAAATAATAGGAGTCCTCAGGTTGTTCTTCAACTCTATATATCCTTGGTTAGGCCTCATCTAGATTATGCTGCACAGTTTTGGTCACCGTATTACAGAATGGATATAAATGCTCTGGAAAATGTACAAAGGAGGATGACTAAGTTGATTCCATGTATCAGAAATCTTCCCTATGAGGATAGACTGAGGGCCCTGAATCTGCACTCTCTAGAAAGGCGTAGAATTAGGGGGGATATGATTGAGGTTTATAAATGGAAAACAGGAATAAATAAAGGGGATGTAAATAGCGTGCTAAAAATATCTTGTATTGACAGGACTCGAAGCAATGGCTTTAAGTTGGATAAATTCAGATTCAGAAGGGATATAGGAAAGCATTGGTTTGGTAATAGAGTTGTCGATGAGTGGAACAAACTCCCGAGTACAGTTATAGAGGCTAAAACGTTGTGTAGTTTTAAAAATAGGCTAGATAAATATGAGTGGGTGCGGGTGGGTGTGAGTTGGTCCTGACTAGCTTGTGCTACTAGGTCAGATGCCGTGCTCCTTCCTTAAGTGAATGTAACCTGACCTGGCTGGGTCGGGGCATTGGCTTAAGCCGGTGGGAGACTTGGACCTGCCTCGCTTGGGCCAGTAGGCCAACTGCAGTGTTCCTACTTTCTTATGTTCTTATGTTCTTAAGTGTGCTTGTGTTTTATGAGCTAAGATACTGTGAGAAGTGTGCTTGTGTTTTATGAGCTAAGATACTGTGAGAAGTATGTTTGTGTTTTATGAGCAGCTTGTGAGGGAGGTGGAGCCTCACTGACCTACCACAAACCTTATTACCTACTTAAATGAGACCTTGCATGTGTACTGTGAAACACACGAAGCAGTCTTCGTGTGTTTCACAGTACTCACCTGTATGTACTTGCAGCAGTTGGGTCACTACTACGTTCACTCTCTGATCCAAGGAACATTCAAATTTCATTCAGTGAACATTTTTCTTCCTCGCTGCTTTGGTCTTAATAGTTTATGTTGTTAAAATATAATATTTCAATTCTGGTTGAGGAGAGTTGGTGGGAGGTGTGTATCTGCGGGCCACGTGTGTATTTACTGCCTTATGATTCCAAGCTGTGATGCGCCCGCCCGCCCGCCCGCCTGCCCGCCCGCCCGCCTGCCCGCCCGCCCGCCTGCCCGCCCGCCCGCCCGCCCGCCCGCCCGCCCGAATCTGTACTCATCTAGTGTTTCTTGGGCTCATATATTAATTCTTAATTAACGAAATGTTTTACTGATTCCAAGAGCTGTCATATCTAGTCTTGAAGCTGTGTATAGTATTTACCTTTGTCAGGTCTTCATGTAGAGCATTCTACTTGGTTTAAAAAGACACTCGAACAAAGACTAAAGTATATTTATTAGATAGCGCTTGGGTGTTGAGACCTTAATCAAGGTCACACCACCGAAACATTTTCTAACATGTCCCTAGTGCTAGTGTTTACTTGTGTGTTTTTGTAAAGCAATGTGGGTAATAATTAACAGCACTGGACTCGTCAGTAGTTGTACAGTACTGCTGCTGCTGCTCACTTGGCATCATCTATTACGTCCTTCACAATATGAGTGAGATCTCAGAAGCCACGAGTGATCTACATTTGTGAACAATGGTTGGATGACACGGAGATTGTCTCGTTGTGTCCGTGACTACACTGCTCAACATCGCCAGTATCCATCATAACAAAAGGTGTTAGTGAAGAGTGCCAACTGCCTTACCACAATACCACAATTTTAAGATGCTCTACATTAGGCACTAAGCGGGTTATCACATGATTAAGAGCCGCCTCACTTGTTTTATCCCTGACAATCAGCTTGTCATGTCGGCCATAATTCCTTGACAGTCAGCGTACTGTAGGGAAAACTTATAAATCTGCCGTACCTCGTGCACCTCCAGTGCAAGGCAACACTGGCATATGAAGGAAGGTGCTAAACAACATGCTAACACAACACTGCAGTTACGGGACATACTAGAAACTGCACAAATGATCTTCAATAGAGAGACAAGAAGCGCTAAAGTAAACATTTTAGAGGAAGAATGCACGTACTTCACTGGTGCTTTCACTTCACTACACTTCCCTCCACACTTTATACGACATTCCACGAAACGGGCTACAAAAATATTCTACGGAGTGAAAAGCAACATAACAGCAGAAGCAACCACCAGCTTCATCGTTCTGCCAATCAGCAATGTGGCATTTAATGTGGCCAAACTATTTACAACCAAACCATCAAAATGCCCACCAACCCTTCATCTTCACTCAAAGACTCGCTGCTGAAACACAAGAAAGAACCTTCGACCAGCGCAAGAATATATATAATTTCAGGTGGTGGACGCCACAAGAAGTATGTGCGAGAAACTGCTACATCACTGAGTATCAGACTTCTGGAACACAGAAACGCCTGCAGACGGGATAATCAAAATAACTAGTCATCCGTGAAAACTGGAAGTTATCTTAACTGCCACAACTGACACTATTCCACAAAGAACTGAAAGCTTCAGTCCTTCAAGACTTTTGGCAAAAAGACTGTTATCCACATTAAGATTTGCCGTCAGGTGAATACAGTGAGCATGGAGAAGGTATACTGCAGGCGTACTGGCCCATGCTAGACACCCCTGCTGGAATCCAATCTCTCTCACATATTTGTCCAACATACTTTCTGTAATTTAACGTAACTCCCGCCTTACCTCACTTTGGTCCAGGTTGCCTACACTCTCTGCTATATATTAACCTGTTTTAGCATGATGGACAAAACAAAGTTCATGCGTTTATTGTCAAATTTACCCGACCAGCCTACACAGGTCCCAGAGACAATGGTGCTTGTGGAACACACTGGGAGTACAGCAACACCCTCATCACCCAGAGACCATGGTGCTTGTGGAACACACTGGGAGTACAGCAACACCCTCATCACCCAGAGACAATGGGGGTTGTGGAACACACTGGGAGTACAGCAACACCCTCATCACCCAGAGACAATGGTGCTTGTGGAACACACTGGGAGTACAGCAACACCCTCAACACCCAGACACAATGGTGGTTGTGGAACACACTGGGAGTACAGCAACACCCTCATCACCCAGAGACCATGGTGCTTGTGGAACACACTGGGAGTACAGCAACACCCTCATCACCCAGACACAATGGTGGTTGTGGAACACACTGGGAGTACAGCAACACCCTCATCACCTAGAGACCATGGTGCTTGTGGAACACACTGGGAGTACAGCAACACCCTCATCACCCAGAGACCATGGTGCTTGTGGAACACACTGGGAGTACAGCAACACCCTCAACACCCAGAGACCATGGTGCTTGTGGAACACACTGGGAGTACAGCAACACCCTCATCACCTAGAGACCATGGTGCTTGTGGAACACACTGGGAGTACAGCAACACCCTCATCACCCAGAGACCATGGTGCTTGTGGAACACACTGGGAGTACAGCAACACCCTCATCACAATAACATAACACTGAATTAGTTCCACATCTCTTTAGAGATCTTTAGACGGGTCATCTCAAGAGTAAGAGCCATATCAGGACGCAGTTGCTGACGAATCAATCAATGAGAAGCTTACTCTGCATGAGGACTGAAGAAGCCACTCGGGGGGAAACGTTACCTTTAATAAATGTCCTAGACTGTCAACAAGTGTCATTTTCCACAATCATCAACTAGCTAAGAAGTGACATTGATTACAAAACCATAAGCATCAACCAAGTACACTAGGTGACTTCGGATACATAATCACCATCAGCTGGGTTTAATTAAGTGACCTTGAGCGTTCACACAAGTCACCAACTCACAAGAACAACAACACAGCGAGGTCACAACTCACAAGTACAATAACACAGCGAGGTCACAACTCACAAGTACAATAACACAGCGAGGTCACAACTCACAAGTACAATAACACAGAGAGGTCATAACTCAAGTACAATAACACAGCGAGGTCACAACTCACAAGAACAACACAGCGAGGTCACAAGTTAAAATTACAAGCGGAAGCAAAAATTTAGTTAGATCTTTTGTGTAATCAGAGGATGTGGACCCCCCCCCAGGTGGTGGCAAGGAGAGGAGGGTGGAAGTGGCAGGGATATAGTGGGTGCAGGGGGTGGAGGTGGCAGGAATATAGTGGGTGCAGAGGGTGGGAGGTGGCAGGGATATAGTGGGTGCAGGGGGTGGGAGGTGGCAGGGATATAGTGGGTGCAGGGGGGGGAGGTGGCA
Organism: Cherax destructor; assembly: GCA_009830355.1. Classification (NCBI taxonomy): domain Eukaryota; kingdom Metazoa; phylum Arthropoda; class Malacostraca; order Decapoda; family Parastacidae; genus Cherax; species Cherax destructor. The sequence continues at coordinate 99,081 of WNWK01000905.1, forward strand.
GGGATATAGTGGGTGCAGGGGGAGGTGGCAGGGATATAGTGGGTGCAGGGGGTAGGTGGCAGGGATATAGTGGGTGCAGGGGGAGGTGGCAGGGATATAGTGGGTGCAGGGGGAGGTGGCAGGGATATAGTGGGTGCAGGGGGAGGTGGCAGGGATATAGTGGGTGCAGGGGGAGGTGGCAGGGATATAGTGGGTGCAGGGGGGGAGGTGGCAGGGATATAGTGGGTGCAGGGGGGGGAGGTGGCAGGGATATAGTGGGTGCAGGGGTGGAGGTGGCAGTGAGGATCCAGGGGAAAAAATCTTATATAATGGGTCTCTCCCGGATACAGTACCAGGACACAGTACCGGACTAGGTGTGACGGTGGTCACATCACCAGGACACAGTACCGGACTAGGTGTGACGGTGGTCACATCACCAGGACACAGTACCGGACTAGGTGTGACGGTGGTCACATCACCAGGACACAGTACCGGACTAGGTGTGACGGTGGTCACATCACCAGGACACAGTACCGGACTAGGTGTGACGGAGGTCATCACCAGGACACAGTACCGGACCAGGTGTGACGGTGGTCACATCACCAGGACACAGTACCGGACTAGTGTGACGGTGGTCACATCACCAGGACACAGTACCGGACTAGTGTGACGGTGGTCACACCACCAGGACACAGTACCGGACTAGTGTGACGGTGGTCACATCACCAGGACACAGTACCGGACTAGGTGTGACGGTGGTCACATCACCAGGACACAGTACCGGACTAGGTGTGACGGTGGTCACATCACCAGGACACAGTACCGGACCAGGTGTGACGGTGGTCACATCACCAGGACACAGTACCGGACCAGGTGTGACGGTGGTCACATCACCAGAACACAGTACCGGACCAGGTGTGACGGTGGTCACATCACCAGGACACAGTACCAGACTAGGTGTGACGGTGGTCACATCACCAGGACACAGTACCGGACTAGGTGTGACGGTGGTCGCATCACCAGGACACAGTACCGGACTAGGTGTGACGGTGGTCACATCACCAGGACAAAGTACCGGACTAGGTGTGACGGTGGTCACATCACCAGGACACAGTACCGGACTAGGTGTGACGGTGGTCACATCACCAGGACACAGTACCGGACTAGGTGACGGTGGTCACATCACCAGGACACAGTACCGGACCAGGTGTGACGGTGATCACATCACCAGGACACAGTACCGGACTAGTGTGACGGTGGTCACATCACCAGGACACAGTACCGGACCAGGTGTGACGGTGTGGTCACACTAGTACTGCACCAGGTCACACTAGTACTGCATCAGGTGTGGTATATGGTATATTTCCTGTCGTGGCAGCTCCTTCCTGAGGCGAAACTTGTCTGTTTACCGATTGTTTCTTCAAGAAGCTACCATGTATACTACTGTTTCAAGTAGCTACCATGTATACTACTGCTTCAAGTAGCTACCATGTATACTACTGCTTCAAGTAGCTACCATGTATACTACTGCTTCAAGTAGCTACCATGTATACTACTGCTTCAAGTAGCTACCATGTATACTACTGCTTCAAGTAGCTACCATGTATACTACTGCTTCAAGTAGCTACCATGTATACTACTGCTTCAAGTAGCTACCATGTATACTACTGCTTCAAGTAGCTACCATGTATTCTACTGCTTCAAGTAGCTACCATGTATACTACTGCTTCAAGTAGCTACCATGTATACTACTGCTTCAAGTAGCTACCATGTATACTACTGCTTCAAGTAGCTACCATGTATACTACTGCTTCAAGTAGCTACCATGTATTCTACTGCTTCAAGTAGCTACCATGTATTCTACTGCTTCAAGTAGCTACCATGTATACTGCTTCTTCAAGTAGCTACCATGTATACTACTGCTTCAAGAAGCTACCATGTATACTACTGCTTCAAGTAGCTACCATGTATTCTACTGCTTCAAGTAGCTACCATGTATACTACTGCTTCAAGTAGCTACCATGTATTCTACTGCTTCAAGTAGCTACCATGTATACTAATGCTTCAAGTAGCTACCATGTATTCTACTGCTTCAAGTAGCTACCATGTATACTACTGCTTCAAGTAGCTACCATGTATACTACTGCTTCAAGTAGCTACCATGTATTCTACTGCTTCAAGTAGCTACCATGTATACTACTGCTTCAAGTAGCTACCATGTATACTACTGCTTCAAGTAGCTACCATGTATACTACTGCTTCAAGTAGCTACCATGTATTCTACTGCTTCAAGTAGCTACCATGTATTCTACTGCTTCAAGTAGCTACCATGTATACTGCTTCTTCAAGTAGCTACCATGTATACTACTGCTTCAAGAAGCTACCATGTATACTACTGCTTCAAGTAGCTACCATGCATTCTACTGCTTCAAGTAGCTACCATGTATTCTACTGCTTCAAGTAGCTACCATGTATACTGCTTCTTCAAGTAGCTACCATGTATACTACTGCTTCAAGTAGCTACCATGTATACTACTGCTTCAAGTAGCTACCATGTATACTACTGCTTCAAGTAGCTACCATGTATACTGCTTCTTCAAGTAGCTACCATGTATACTGCTTCTTCAAGTAGCTACCATGTGTACTGCTTCTTCAAGTAGCTACCATGTATACTACTTCAAGTAGATACCATGTATACTGCTTCTTCAAGTAGCTACCATGTATACTACTTCAAGTAGATACCATGTATACTGCTTCTTCAAGTAGCTACCATGTATACTACTGCTTAAAGTAGCTACCATGTGTACTGCTTCTTCAAGTAGCTACCATGTATACTACTTCAAGTAGATACCATGTATACTGCTTCTTCAAGTAGCTACCATGTATACTACTTCAAGTAGATACCATGTATACTGCTTCTTCAAGTAGCTACCATGTATACTACTGCTTCAAGTAGCTACCATGCATTCTACTGCTTCAAGTAGCTACCATGTATACTGCTTCTTCAAGTAGCTACCATGTATACTACTTCAAGTAGATACCATGTATACTGCTTCTTCAAGTAGCTACCATGTATACTACTGCTTCAAGTAGCTACCATGCATTCTACTGCTTCAAGTAGCTACCATGTATTCTACTGCTTCAAGTAGCTACCATGTATACTGCTTCTTCAAGTAGCTACCATGTATACTACTGCTTCAAGTAGCTACCATGTATACTACTGCTTCAAGTAGCTACCATGTATACTGCTTCTTCAAGTAGCTACCATGTATACTGCTTCAAGTAGCTACCATGTGTACTGCTTCTTCAAGTAGCTATCATGTATACTACTTCAAGTAGATACCATGTATACTGCTTCTTCAAGTAGCTACCATGTATACTACTTCAAGTAGATACCATGTATACTGCTTCTTCAAGTAGCTACCATGTATACTACTGCTTCAAGTAGCTACCATGTGTACTGCTTCTTCAAGTAGCTACCATGTATACTACTTCAAGTAGATACCATGTATACTGCTTCTTCAAGTAGCTACCATGTATACTACTTCAAGTAGATACCATGTATACTGCTTCTTCAAGTAGCTACCATGTATACTACTGCTTCAAGTAGCTACCATGTATACTGCTTCAAGTAGCTACCATGTATACTGCTTCTTCAAGTAGCTACCATGTATACTACTTCAAGTAGATACCATGTATACTGCTTCTTCAAGTAGCTACCATGTATACTGCTTCTTCAAGTAGCTACCATGTATACTGCTTCTTCAAGTAGCTTCTATGTATACTGCTTCAAGTAGCTACCATGTATACTTCTTCAAGTAGCTACCATGTATACTGCTTCTTCAAGTAGCTACCATGTATACTGCTTTTTCAAGTAGCTTCCATATATACTACTGCTTCAAGTAGCTACCATGTATACTACTGCTTCAAGTAGCTACCATGTATACTGCTTTTTCAAGTAACTTCCATATATACTACTGCTTCAAGTAGCTACCATGTATACTGCTTCAAGTAGCTTTCATGTATAATGCTTCTTCAAGTAGCTACACTGTATACTGCTTCTTCAAGTAGCTACCATGTATATTTCTTCAAGTAGATACCATGTATACTGCTTCTTCAAGTAGCTACCATGTATACTACTGCTTCAAGTAGCTACCATGTATACTGCTTCTTCAAGTAGCTACCATGTATACTGCTTCAAGTAGCTTTCATGTATAATGCTTCTTCAAGTAGCTACTATGTATACTGCTTCTTCAAGTAGCTACCATGTATATTACTTCAAGTAGATACCATGTATACTGCTTCTTCAAGTAGCTACCTTGTATACTACTACTTCAAGTAGCTACCATGTATACTGCTTCTTCAAGTAGCTTCCATGTATACTGCTTCAAGTAGCTACCATGTATATTACTTCAAGTAGTTACCATGTATACTGCTTCTTCAAGTAGCTACCATGTATACTACTGCTTCAAGTAGCTACCATGTATACTGCTTCTTCAAGTAGCTTCCATGTATACTGCTTCAAGTAGCTACCATGTATACTGCTTCTTCAAGTAGCTTCCATGTATACTGCTTCAAGTAGCTACCATGTATACTGCTTCTTCAAGTAGCTACCATGTATACTTCTTCAAGTAGCTTCCATGTATACTACTGCTTCAAGTAGCTTCCATGTATACTGTATTCAGGTATTTTTCTTCTTTGCTCCTGAGAATACACTACAAGTACTTCGGGACCTTCCCAGTACTTGAAATGTTTATTGGTTCTAAGCGCTCTGTACACAATCTCTCTACTTTTTCTAGCTCTAATATTTCTCCTGCCTTGCAAGATACTCTAAACAAGAGCATCGTGTGTTATAATATCACTATTACTATTATTCTCTCTTGCTCTAAATTCTCGTTATCCATCCTTTTATTTTTCTGACTTTTGTGACATTTGCCACAAAAGTTTGAAGCCTCTTACATATTCCTTTCATTTTACGAGATACGCCTTCACAAGTGTTTTGTACGCAGTGTTCCTTTCAAGTTCTTCATTCTTTCCATAGCTGAGCCGCTGGGATGTGTCACTTACTGATCATGCTATTTTTTATTACCCACTTGACTTTATTGAGATCTGCCTGCCATTTTTTGTGTCTTCTAACGAGGCGACTGCCAAGCTTATTTTGGTATCGTCGGTAAAGGATGATACGATTCTGCGGCTGGCTAGTCTTTCTGTTTATGTCTGCTTCAAGGATGAGACACAGTGAAGGCGCACGGACCGTGCCTTGGGGAACACCACTTTGCTAAGGCGAGAGTTTGTTTTGTTTACAATTACTCTTGTGTTCTGTTCATTAGGAAACTACATATCCATTTTTCTGACCATCCTCGAGTGTGCATCACTCTGACCATCCTCGAGTGTGCCTCACTGACCATCCTCGAGTGTGCATCACTGACCATCCTCGAGTGTGCATCACTCTGACCATCCTCGAGTGTGCCTCACTGACCATCCTCGAGTGTTCATCACTCTGACCATCCTCGAGTGTGCCTCACTGACCATCCTCGAGTGTGCCTCACTGACCATCCTCGAGTGTGCATCACTCTGACCATCCTCGAGTGTGCCTCACTGACCATCCTCGAGTGTGCATCACTCTGACCATCCTCGAGTGTGCATCACTCTGACCATCCTAGAGTGTGCATCACTCTGACCAGCCTCGAGTGTGCATCACTCTGACCATCCTCGAGTGTGCATCACTCTGACCATCCTAGAGTGTGCATCACTCTGACCAGCCTCGAGTGTGCATCACTCTGACCATCCTCGAGTGTGCATCACTCTGACCATCCTAGAGTGTGCATCACTCTGACCATCCTAGAGTGTGCATCACTCTGACCATCCTAGAGTGTGCATCACTCTGACCAGCCACTTGTCTCACCACTGTGTTGTGCTCAAACAAATACAAGGTCATGCGATATGAAGGTGAGGGATAGACCAATACAGAATACAAGAGCGGAGAAAAACTACAAATATCAGGGGTAAATATACCACCACCACGCAGTGCTAAAATTATATGCAAACAGTATTCAGGAACTTTTACACCTGATATTTATACCTTCGACGAGTTTAGTGTTTCCCTATTTCGGCAGCCTAGCCCAGAGCCAGGCTTGACTGCTGCTTCCCTGCTCAAACCTGCCTTTACCTTTTGGACCACCTATCAGAGCCTGCTTGATCCTTCAGAACTTTATGTACAGAATATGTTAGGTAAGTCACTGAGTTCGTAGCCCCAGCAAAGAGCTCACACTCTTGTCAAGTACGTGCAGAAGATCAAAAGTTGCGAAGGTCTTCAGTCAGATTGGTACCAGAACTGAAGAAAGGTTGATGGAACTAAACCTGACTAATTTGGTGAAGAAAAAGACAAGGAGAGACATGAGTATAACATTCAAAATCTTAAGAGGAATTGATAGGGCAGAGGGGGACAAACTGATAGGATTAAAATACCGGGATCAAGGGAACAGATGGAAAATGAAGAGAAAGATAAGAGATACGGTTGAAAGGAAACATTTGTTTAGTTTCCGGGTGATTGACAAGTAGAATGACTTGGATGAGGCAGCGTTGGAGGCAACCTGAACACACAACTTCAAGAGTAGGTAAGCTCCAGAGTCCACGAGATAGTGATGCTGATCAAAACAGTCTAACAAGCAGGGCCAGGAGCTGAGTCTCGACCCTTGCAAGCACAATCCGCTGAGTGCGCACACACACACGTAACCTAACCATACACGCACACACACACACACACACACACACACACACTTTCTCCTGTAGATTATCGTTGACAATTGTACAGTTCCTTCAGTTGATAGAGTTACCTTGGAAACACAAGTTGTTACTGTGAATAATCCACCTCCCCCACTCATCAACCCACCTCCCTTACTCACCCACGCATCAACCCACCTCCCTTACTCACCCACGCATCAACCCACCTCCCCCACTAATTCACGCATCAACCCACCTCCCCCAGGCATCAAACCACCAACACATCAACCACCCACTATCATTCACCCTCATACTTTATTCACCGACTCACAGCCTGCCGTCCAGTCTCGTACTCTCACCCACCCACTCACTCCCATTCACCTAGTGAGTCAGTCGTTCATTCTCAAATTATCACCCGCCCGACGCTGCCGCTGCCGCTGCCGCTGCCGCCGCCGCTGCCGCTGCCGCTGCCGCTGCCGCTGCCGCCTCCGCTGCCGCTGCTCAGTCCAACGTGAAGACAATACTCACCACGGGGAAAAACTCAACACTCATTTCTGTGAGAAAATTGTCGAGGGAAAATGTTGTGTCCTTCATATATAGCCGTTGTTCACTACAACCTGTCTCACACTGTCTCATACTGTCTCACACTGTCTCACACTGTCTCACAGTGTCTCACACTGTCTCACAGTGTCTCACACTGTCTCATACTGTCTCACACTGTCTCATACTGTCTCACACTGTCTCATACTGTCTCACACTGTCTCACACTGTCTCACACTGTCTCACACTGTCTCATACTGTCTCACACTGTCTCACACTGTCTCATACTGTCTCATACTGTCTCATACTGTCTCACTACTGTCTCACACTGTCTCACACTATCTCACACTCTCATACTGTCTCACACTGTCTCACACTGTCTCACACTGTCTCATACTGTCTCACACTGTCTCATACTGTCTCACACTCTCATACTGTCTCACACTGTCTCACACTGTCTCATACTGTCTCACACTGTCTCACACTGTCTCATACTGTCTCACACTGTCTCATACTGTCTCACACTCTCACACTGTCTCACACTGTCTCACACTGTCTCACACTGTCTCATACTGTCTCACACTGTCTCATACTGTCTCACACTGTCTCACACTGTCTCATACTGTCACACTGTCTCACACTGTCTCACACTGTCTCATACTGTCTCACACTGTCTCACACTGTCTCACACTGTCTCACACTGTCTCACTGTCTCAACTGTCTCAACTGTCTCACACTGTCTCACACTGTCTCACACTGTCTCACACTGTCTCATACTGTCTCATACTGTCTCACACTGTCTCATACTGTCTCACACTGTCTCACACTGTCTCACACTGTCTCATACTGTCTCACACTGTCTCACACTGTCTCATACTGTCTCATACTGTCTCACACTGTCTCACACTGTCTCACTGTCACTGTCTCACTGTCCAACTGTCTCACACTGTCTCACACTGTCTCATACTGTCTCACACTGTCTCATACTGTCTCACACTGTCTCACACTGTCTCACACTGTCTCATACTGTCTCACACTGTCTCACACTGTCTCACACTGTCTCACACTGTCTCACACTGTCTCATACTGTCTCACACTGTCTCATACTGTCTCACACTCTCACACTGTCTCATACTGTCTCACACTGTCTCACACTGTCTCACACTGTCTAACACTGTCTCATACTGTCTCACACTGTCTCATACTGTCTCACACTGTCTCACACTGTCTCATACTGTCACACTGTCTCACACTGTCTCATACTGTCTCACACTGTCTCATACTGTCTCACACTGTCTCACACTGTCTCATACTGTCTCATACTGTCTCACACTGTCTCACACTGTCTCATACTGTCTCACACTGTCTCACACTGTCTCACACTGTCTCATACTGTCTCACACTGTCTCACACTGTCTCACACTGTCTCATACTGTCTCACACTGTCTCACACTGTCTCACACTGTCTCATACTGTCTCACACTGTCTCATACTGTCTCACACTGTCTCACACTGTCTCATACTGTCTCACACTGTCTCATACTGTCTCACACTGTCTCATACTGTCTCATACTGTCTCACACTGTCTCACACTGTCTCATACTGTCTCACACTGTCTCACACTGTCTCACACTGTCTCATACTGTCTCATACTGTCTCACACTGTCTCATACTGTCTCACACTGTCTCATACTGTCTCATGCACTGTCTCAACTGTCTCATACTGTCTCACACTGTCTCAACTGTCTCACACTGTCTCAACTGTCTCACACTGTCTCATACTGTCTCACACTGTCTCATACTGTCTCACACTCTCACACTGTCTCATACTGTCTCACACTGTCTCATACTGTCTCACACTGTCTCATACTGTCTCATACTGTCTCACACTGTTGTACATCACACTGTTTTACACTGTTGTACCTCACACTGACTCCCACTGTTTTACACTGGTGGCCTGTCATTTGTATAAGTTATATTGACAGTGTTGTGTGATGCTGGGGTGGAAGCATAGCTCCTGATTCTTCCTACTCTTGATAAACTATGTACGGATTACCTCATATTCCTTGTGTTGCTCACCATTCATCCTAGTATAGGACTGATGAAGCCACTGTGTGGCAAAACATTTCCTCAATAAAGATACCCAAGTGTTGCATATGCATCTAATATATCACTTGTGGGTTCTCTGAAACATATTCTACCTTCCTACTCTTGAAACATGATGTGTGCCTCCTCTACCTCTTGTCTTGTGCCTCCTCTACCTCTTGTCTTGTGCCTCCTCTACCTCTTGTCTTGTGCCTCCTCTACCTCTTGTCTTGTGCCTCCTCTACCTCTTGTCTTGTGCCTCCTCTACCTCTTGTCTTGTGCCTCCTCTACCTCTTGTCTTGTGCCTCCTCTACCTCTTGTCTTGTGCCTCCTCTACCTCTTGTCTTGTGCCTCCTCTACCTCTTGTCTTGTGCCTCCTCTACCTCTTGTCTTGTGCCTCCTCTACCTCTTGTCTTGTGCTCCTCTACCTCTTGTCTTGTGCCTCTCTACCTCTTGTCTTTGTCTCTCCCTCTTGGTACTCTTCTTGTCTTGTCTTGTGCCTCCTCTACCTCTTGTCTTGTGCCTCCTCTACCTCTTGTCTTGTGCCTCCTCTACCTCTTGTCTTGTGCCTCCTCTACCTCTTGTCTTGTGCCTCCTCTACCTCTTGTCTTGTGCCTCCTCTACCTCTTGTCTTGTGCCTCCTCTACCTCTTGTCTTGTGCCTCCTCTACCTCTTGTCTTGTGCCTCCTCTACCTCTTGTCTTGTGCCTCCTCTACCTCTTGTCTTGTGCCTCCTCTACCTCTTGTCTTGTGCCTCCTCTACCTCTTGTCTTGTGCCTCCTCTACCTCTTGTCTTGTGCCTCCTCTACCTCTTGTCTTGTGCCTCCTCTACCTCTTGTCTTGTGCCTCCTCTACCTCTTGTCTTGTGCCTCCTCTACCTCTTGTCTTGTGCATCCTCACCTCTTGTCTTGTGCATACCTCTAGTCATCTATAATACATCTTACTGGGGGACCTCATCGGGTGCACACTCTTGCAATGTGCGGTGAACACACTGTCTTGCTGGCGTCACATCAAACCTTTTAGCTCACACTGAATGTGACTCAGTTGTGTGTAGCGTCACATCTTAGAATGGTGACTCAGTTGTGTGTAGCGTCACATCTTAGAATGGTGACTCAGTTGTGTGTAGCGTCACATCTTAGAATGGTGACTCAGTTGTGTGTAGCGTCACATCTTAGAATGGTGACTCAGTTGTGTGTAGCGTCACATCTTAGAATGGTGACTCAGTTGTGTGTAGCGTCACATCTTAGAATGGTGACTCAGTTGTGTGTAGCGTCACATCTTAGAATGGTGACTCAGTTGTGTGTAGCGTCACATCTTAGAATGGTGACTCAGTTGTGTGTAGCGTCACATCTTAGAATGGTGACTCAGTTGTGTGTAGCGTCACATCTTAGAATGGTGACTCAGTTGTGTGTAGCGTCACATCTTAGAATGGTGACTCAGTTGTGTGTAGCGTCACATCTTAGAATGGTGACTCAGTTGTGTGTAGCGTCACATCTTAGAATGGTGACTCTCAGTTGTGTGTAGCGTCACATCTTAGAATGGTGACTCAGTTGTGTGTAGCGTCACATCTTAGAATGGTGACTCAGTTGTGTGT
>WNWK01000905.1:115000-132500 GCA_009830355.1 Cherax destructor
CGTTAAATGGAATGGAACACTCAAGTGAAGAATTTGGCGTTGAAAGCTGCTTGTTTATGCTTGTGTTCTGGCAGGCTTGTTCCAGTGTAGGCTTTCTTGGTGAGCAAATGACCAGCTAGGCTAATGGTACTTGTGGCCTGTACCACACCAGAGGTATGTACGGTAGGGGAGAGGGGAGAGGAAGCTGGTACAGAGCGTGAGGCGGGGAAGATCCGGGTCAGAAGGTCGGCCCCATCACCCACTCCTCCCTCTCACCCATTCCCCCTCACCAACTTTATCATAGATCCAGGCATACCTCACACACCTGATGCCCCTTCAACACTTAACCACACACTCATGATGTATCTCCCACTTGATGCCCCTTTAATACCCACCCACACACTCATGGTGATTCTCTCTCTCACACACACAAACACACAGTACTCGTCCCCATCCTTTTCCACATCCTCATATCTGAGACAGAGATGTAAACCATAGCACCATGTTTTCTTTTGCCTTTTGCAGACAATACTAGACTCTGCATGAGTGTCATCCATTGAGGACACAGTAAATCTCCAAGCGGATATAAACCAAGTTTTCCAATGGGCCGCGGAACACAATATGATGTTCAACGAGGACAAATTTAAGTTACTCCGTTATGGAAAACTTGAGGAAACAATAGCTAGAACTTTCTTGTACAACCATACACATTCTTATATCTTCTTTCCTGCCACCAGTCAGTGCTACAGCTACATCCCTTTCTTTGTATCATACTCCCAAAATTTTGTCACACTTCAATCTTTATGTGGTCTGATTTCACTTTCTCACACACGTGTAGAGAAGGTGACAAGTATTACATGGGTGACGCTCTCAAGTGATACTTGAAGAACACGTGCAAAACCCGTAACACCAGGAACACCGTGTACAGGTAAATGTTACATGAGTGACGAACGTTATATGATACTTGAAGGAGACGTGTAGAGGCCGTTACAACAACAATGTAGGTGTCATCCATCATAACGCTACGCTGACTATTAAGGGAAAATGAAAGCAGGTGAGCAGCAGCTGTTAGAGACCAGACACAAGTGAACTGATTAAGGGAACTTTCAGGACTCAATCTGGCAATATTAGGAGGGACAACTGGTGTAATAATTTCACTCCTCACCCTGTAACACCAACACACCTTCAAGTATCCGCGACACTAGGCTGTGATGGGTGTGGGTGACAGTAGGCTGCCGGCAATAACAGCCTGGTAGACCAGGCAAGCACAAGACAAGCCTGGTCCTGGACCAGACTGCGCAAGTAGGAAAGCCTGGTCATACAAGCAGCGTCAACATCATGGATTGTAGAAGTTATGGAGGCAGTAGGTACCTGGTCATGCAAGAAGTGTCAGCATCACGGATGATAGGACTTATGGAGGTAGTGAGTTATTGGTCATATGACCACGACAACGTCCTGGATGTCAGAACTCAACTATATGACCACGACAACGTCCTGGATGTCAGAACTCAACTATATGACCACGACAACGTCCTGGATGTCAGAACTCAACTATATGACCACGACAACGTCCTGGATGCCAGAACTCAACTATGTGACCACCACGGACCTTGAACATGCGATGGCCTCCACTGACGCCTGTAAGGTGAGAGTAGTGGCCAACCTGGAACACTAACAACCACCCAGTTTCAAGGGTTGTACCCTCGGAACTCGAGTTAATGCAAGACTTCCTTACTGACTGCTTGGTCAACCAGGCTGTTGTTGCTAGTGGCTGGCAGGAGCACAAGGCCATCACAGCACTACCATTAAGAATCTGATAATGACTCTGGACCATCTCTACCGCGGAACAGAAAGAATAAGAACTGTCCATCTATATGTTGTTGAATATATTGATATATATGTATTTGTTAACGAATTGAATGCTAGGGTGAGAGAGAGAGAGAGAGAGAGAGAGAGAGAGAGAGAGAGAGAGAGAGAGAGAGAGAGAGAGAGAGAGAGAGAGAGACAGAGAGAGAGAGAGAATGTAAGGCTAGTGAGAAAATTCTACAGAGATATCAGTAAGTACAGACTCCATGAAAACTTAAGTTACAGCAATGGTCGAAGTGAATGAGTAATTGAGTTTATAATGAACAAATGCAAGGTCATGCAACTACGGGAAGGATAAAGGATTACAGACTGGAAGGCACGAACTTACAAAACAAGGAGAGAAGATAATCTTGAAGTGAACACTACACCGAAGATATCACCATGGACACAACTACAGTACATCATACGTGTGATCTCGACAACTAGGCAATCTCAAAACAGCCTTCAGGAACTTCAATAAAAAATCGTGTAAAACAGCACACAAGGTGTGTCGGGAGCACCCGACACACCTTGTGTGCTCTCGTATGATGAAACACGTTCAGAGGTGTGGAAAATGTTCAGAAGTTTATAATGAGAGTGATCTTGGAGCAGAGAAGTGTACACCATGAAGAGTAACTACAGCGAGTCGAGTCTGGCAACTATGCAAGAGGACAACTGCGAAAACATGATTATAAAATACAAGATACTCAGAATAATTAATAAGGCGAATATCGAAATGTAAGGACTACGAAGGAGAGAACATTGATAGGAACTAAAACCACGAAATAACAGAAACGTTAGTGAAGTATTTGTTGAATGTGAGGGTGGTAGGCAAGTTGAATGAACTGGAAATGGAAGAGGTCAATTACATACATAAATTTATAGCAAAGGTTATGTTAAAACTCAAGAAGTAAGAAACTAGCAAAACTATTGGTCAATTTAATGGTTATAATTATAACCATTAAATTGGAGGGGTAAGCCAGCGGAAGACCTCTGTCACATGACCAAAAGCTCCGGCTGCGGGTCATTATATGACAAAGACCAGCGTCAGGAAACACTTGTCCTGTTTCCTGACAAACCTTACCTAACCTACCTAACCATTGGCAAATCTGACTAGTGTGTACTAGGAGCCAGGATTTAACTCCGAGAAACACTAGAGTAGGAGCATACACTGACACAGGTGCCACAGCTTCCCTGGTGCAGCAGGTCGAGGTTACCCCCCCCACCACCTCCACGTCTCCTCAAGGTTACAACATCAACAATATCCTACACCAGGCTGCTCACAACCACACTGGATGTAAACTACGACAATATTTATGGAGTCTTAAGAGTCCCCACACAATAAACATCACGATCACTACTCTCTCATCTACCTCTCACCATATTAAAAAACTTCACATAGAAGCCAATAATAAATAGTCAGAGAGAAACTCGAATTATAAGACTTGATGAATCCTTACTTGTTACCAGGGGGGAGTGAGAGAGTGAGAGAGAGAGGGAGAGAGAGATAGAGAGAAAAAGAGGGAGAGAGAGGGGGGGGAAGGAGTGTGAGCAGTTACAAATTGTCAGTCACTTGTCGATACACTTGGCTTTCTTTTTTTTTTGTGTGTGGGGGGGGGGGAGGGGAAAAGAGGAAGGGGGTTGACATAAATCATGGATGACTGGTGAATGACACAGAGTGTTGAGTCAGTTCTCCACCGTGACTCAACACTGTTGAATCACTCACGACTCACTATAACAATTTCCTCACATTAACTAACCACAGGGGAGGGAGTGATATATAGAACAGTGTTTGTTCATTGCTTCCCCCACCTGGTATACGCAGCCAAGCCTCCCGGGCAGTACAAAGAATCAGGTCTCATCTCAGAAAGAGGAGTAGCTCAAATTCCTTACATGAAGAACCCCATCAGGAACATGTAGACCCGTCTCTTGAAGAACCCATCAGAAGCATCCAGACCCTTTCAAGGAGCCCATCAGGAACATCCAGACCCTCCCCTTGAAGGAGCCCTTCAGGAACATCCAGACCCTCCCCTTGAAGGAGCCCATAAGGAACATCCAGACCCTCCCCTTGAAGGAGCCCATCAGAAACATCCAGACCCTCCCCTTGAAGGAGCCCATCAGAAACATCCAGACCCCAGAGGAAGGGGTTAGGGTGATGTCCGGTTGAGTTATCACGGGACTAGTAAGATATAAAGCCATACATCACCTTGAAGTCAGTAAGCGCCTTGAAGCAGCAGCCCTCACTGCTTATGTAGGTCAAAGTCACTATGTGTATTACACCACCACTACAACCTTCATCAACACACACACACACACACACACACACACACACATGCTACACAGCACGACACTACACCCCACACTACCCAGCACACAAAATACACACACTGTCTTACAAGGCTTTGATGCATGATATAACCTGCACTTCCTACCTGTGGTGTTCTTCACTGTTGATGCATGATATACCTACCCTTCACCTGTGGTGTTCTTCACTGTTGATGCATGATATACCTACCCTTCACCTGTGGTGTTCTTCACTGTAGTTTGTGTTCATATTTGAGGATGATGGAGTGTGTGAGGCTCAAGGAGGTTCTGGCGAACTGTCAACATTGTGATACGTTGATGAATAGTTCAGAGAACCCACAAGTTGATAAATTAGACACTTGGGTATATTTATTGTGTAAAGGTATCGCCACACAGTGGCTTCCTCAGTATACAAGTGTGATACTTCCAGAAAACGTAACTTATACAATCAACAGAACAAGTGAAGAACCAGCAAAATAAAACCCTCACATATACAGGAGAATGTGCACATCCAAAAAATGTTGACATGAGTACTGTAAGAATGTCATTCAGGTGGACCCACACTTACTCTCTCCGGGTTTTAGCAACAAAATACAAACATTCAAATATGAACTATACAATCACCCTCCAGCTTGATTTAAATTATGCGACTTATTCCATAGACCAAGAATGGGCAGGATTCAAACCCTACCCATTTAGTGAGTCACTGATAACAGTTCTGAAGGGACGTGAACTAGTTCTTGCCACAGCCATGTTGGTGTCAGATTCGTTTGTAAAAAATTGTGCTTGTGCTAACTTTCCTATTGTACATAATTACACCTAGTTGATTGAATCTTAATAGGTCATCATAGTACAATAGTTAAGACTTGCTAGTTTGAAGAGCGGCTTGCTATGGATGTGAGACTCAGCTTAGGAAGAATGAGCAAGAAGGTAACTGGAGAGGACTAGGCGAGGCTCTACAATGATTAAATATGTCACACGTAATCGCTGATGAACTTACCAATTAATCTTGTTAAATAAATTATGATAAGAATAAGGGAATACATGAGAAGACCAGACACGGAAAACAAGCAGCAAGCGGTAAAAGATCTGTGTATATTTTCTACCTCTGATAGTTCTTCCTGCCTTGAAAGCAACTGCGAGCAATGAACCGTGTTCCAGACACGAGAGCACAAGTGATGTAATGAAAGTCAACATTATCGTGGCCTCTAGTTTTAAAACTTCTCATAATCCAACCTGTCAGTTTTTGTTGTTTCTTCTAAACGATAAGTCACACTCGACACTATTATTACTAGGTGTTTTACCTGTTAGCTTCATTCACTGAGATGGTCAGCTCGCGTACTGTGTTGCTTTTCACTTCTCACTTCCTTCTTGTATGCAAGAACTTGAAATTGGTCGCGGTTAAACATTCTTCTTTTTCTTCGACCTCCACAAAATTACCTTCATAACTCTTCATAAGTTACCCGTGTCTTCTAACTAAGGAAACTCTAAAAATAACTTGGTACTGTTTTACATAACCAAGAGGATGGGAAGCCGTGCTTGATGTACTCAACATATACGGTCACATAACCAAGAGGATGGGAAGCTGTGCTTGATGTACTCAACATATACGGTCGCATAACCAAGAGGATGGGAAGCCGTGCTTGATGTACTCAACATATACGGTCGCATAACCAAGAGGATGGGAAGCCGTGCTTGATGTACTCAACATATACGGTCACATAACCAAGAGGATGGGAAGCCGTGCTTGATGTACTCAACATATACGGTCGCATAACCAAGAGGATGGGAAGCCGTGCTTGATGTACTCAACATATACGGTCGCATAACAAGAGGATGGGAAGCCGTGCTTGATGTACTCAACATATACGGTCACATAACCAAGAGGATGGGAAGCCGTGCTTGATGTACTCAACATATACGGTCGCATAACCAAGAGGATGGGAAGCCGTGCTTGATGTACTCAACATATACGGTCGCATAACCAAGAGGATGGGAAGCTGTGCTTGATGTACTCAACATATACGGTCACATAACCAAGAGGATGGGAAGCTGTGCTTGATGTACTCAACATATACGGTCGCATAACCAAGAGGATGGGAAGCCGTGCTTGATGTACTCAACATATACGGTCGCATAACTAAGAGGATGGGAAGCCGTGCTTGATGTACTCAACATATACGGTCACATAACCAAGAGGATGGGAAGCCGTGCTTGATGTACTCAACATATACGGTCACATAACCAAGAGGATGGGAAGCTGTGCTTGATGTACTCAACATATACGGTCGCATAACCAAGAGGATGGGAAGCTGTGCTTGATGTACTCAACATATACGGTCACATAACCAAGAGGATGGGAAGCCGTGCTTGATGTACTCAACATATACGGTCGCATAACCAAGAGGATGGGAAGCTGTGCTTGATGTACTCAACATATACGGTCGCATAACCAAGAGGATGGGAAGCCGTGCTTGATGTACTCAACATATACGGTCGCATAACCAAGAGGATGGGAAGCCGTGCTTGATGTACTCAACATATACGGTCACATAACCAAGAGGATGGGAAGCCGTGCTTGATGTACTCAACATATACGGTCACATAACCAAGAGGATGGGAAGCCGTGCTTGATGTACTCAACATATACGGTCACATAACCAAGAGGATGGGAAGCTGTGCTTGATGTACTCAACATATACGGTCACATAACCAAGAGGATGGGAAGCCGTGCTTGATGTACTCAACATATACGGTCGCATAACCAAGAGGATGGGAAGCGTGCTTGATGTACTCAACATATACGGTCCATAACCAAGAGGATGGGAAGCTGTGCTTGATGTACTCAACATATACGGTCGCATAACCAAGAGGATGGGAAGCTGTGCTGATGTACTCAACATATACGGTCACATAACCAAGAGGATGGGAAGCCGTGCTTGATGTACTCAACATATACGGTCGCATAACCAAGAGGATGGGAAGCGTGCTTGATGTACTCAACATATACGGTCGCATAACCAAGAGGATGGGAAGCCGTGCTTGATGTACTCAACATATACGGTCGCATAACCAAGAGGATGGGAAGCCGTGCTTGATGTACTCAACATATACGGTCGCATAACCAAGAGGATGGGAAGCCGTGCTTGATGTACTCAACATATACGGTCGCATAACCAAGAGGATGGGAAGCCGTGCTTGATGTACTCAACATATACGGTCGCATAACCAAGAGGATGGGAAGCCGTGCTTGATGTACTCAACATATACGGTCGCATAACCAAGAGGATGGGAAGCCGTGCTTGATGTACTCAACATATACGGTCGCATAACCAAGAGGATGGGAAGCTGTGCTTGATGTACTCAACATATACGGTCGCATAACCAAGAGGATGGGAAGCTGTGCTTGATGTTACGTCAAACCAGGGATAAGCTCTTGTGCTTACATGTACTCATACATATTCGTAAGCTTGTTGATTGTATCAGACATATCTTGCATAACGCTCCGAGTTGGGATTAGCTGATAGCTTGATTACTCAAGATATAGTCTTTTGATGTAAGTGTAGTTACACTTTTCTTTGTGATGTGCTGAGAAGACGTTGACTAACGCTGTAAGTTAGCTTACTGACTCAACTGAGTTCTCTGATAATCTTGTGTGGGGAGGTCTCTGACCTACCCTGGTAATAGTGGAGGTCTCTGACTGAACCGTAAGGGTGGAGGGCTCTATGAACCTGGTCAAGGTGGAGGTCTACTGAACCTTGGTAAGTGGTGGAGGGTCTCTGACTGAACCCTGGTAATGGTGGAGGGTCTCTGACTGAACCCTGGTAAGTGGTGGAGGGTCTCTGACTGAACCCTGGTAAGTGGTGGAGGGTCTCTGACTGAACCCTGGTAAGTGGTGGAGGGTCTCTGACTGAACCCTGGTAAATGGTGGAGGGTCTCTGACTGAACCCTGGTAAGTGGTGGAGGGTCTCTGACTGAACCCTGGTAAGTGGTGGAGGGTCTCTGACTGAACCCTGGTAAGTGGTGGAGGGTCTCTGACTGAACCCTGGTAAATGGTGGAGGGTCTCTGACTGAACCCTGGTAAGTGGTGGAGGGTCTCTGACTTTAACCCTGGTAAGTGGTGGAGGGTCTCTGACTGAACCCTGGTAAGTGGTGGAGGGTCTCTACTGAACCCTGGTAAGATGGTGGAGGGTCTCTGACTGAACCCTGGTAAGTGGTGGAGGGTCTCTGACTGGACCCTGGTAATGGTGGAGGGTCTCTGACTAACCCTGGTAAGTGGTGGAGGGTCTCTGACTGAACCCTGGTAAGTGGTGGAGGGTCTCTGACTGAGCCCTGGTAAGTGGTGGAGGGTCTCTGACTGAGCATCCTGGTGAACGGGTGGAGGTCTGCCTGCACCCTAGCTACCAGCTGCACGTGAGCCTCTAGCACCTAAGTAACCCCTGTCATCTGCCTCACCATCCTATAGTGAACCACTGTACGATATCCTGCAGTCCTATAGTGAACCACTGACGATATCTCACCATCCTATAGTGAACCACTGTAGATATCCTCACCAACCTATAGTGAACCACTGTACGATATCCTCACCAACCTAGTGAACCACGCACGATATCTCACCATCCTATAGTGAACCACTGACTATCCTCACCATCCTATAGTGAACCACTGTACGATATCCTCACCAACCTATAGTGAACCACTGCACGATATCCTCACCATCCTATAGTGAACCACTGTACGATATCCTCACCATCCTATAGTGAACCACTGTACGATATCCTCACCAACCTATAGTGAACCACTGTACGATATCCTCACCATCCTATAGTGAACCACTGTACGATATCCTCACCATCCTATAGTGAACCACTGTACGATATCCTCACCATCCTATAGTGAACCACTGACGATATCCTCACCATCCTATAGTGAACCACTGCACGATATCCTCACCATCCTATAGTGAACCACTGTACGATATCCTCACCATCCTATAGTGAACCACTGTACGATATCCTCACCATCCTATAGTGAACCACTGCACGATATCCTCACCATCCTATAGTGAACCACTGTACGATATCCTCACCATCCTATAGTGAACCACTGTACGATATCCTTACCAACCTATAGTGAACCACTGCACGATATCCTCACTATCCTATAGTGAACCACTGTACGATATCCTCACCAACCTATAGTGAACCACTGCACGATATCCTCACCGTCCTATAGTGAACCACTGACGATATCCTCACCATCCTATAGTGAACCATGCACGATATCCTCACCATCCTATAGTGAACCACTGTACGATATCCTCACCATCCTATAGTGAACCACTGACGATATCCTCACTATCCTATAGTGAACCACTGCACGATATCCTCACCATCCTATAGTGAACCACTGACGATATCCTCACCGTCCTATAGTGAACCACTGCACGATATCTCACCACCTATAGTGAACCACTGCACGATATCCTCACCAACCTATAGTGAACCACTGTACGATATCCTCACCATCCTATAGTGAACCACTGTACGATATCCTCACCATCCTATAGTGAACCATTGCACGATATCCTCACCATCCTATAGTGAACCACTGTACGATATCCTCACCATCCTATAGTGAACCACTGCACGATATTCTCACCATCCTAGTGAACCACTGCACGATATCCTCACCATTCTATAGTGAACCACTGTACGATATCCTCACCATCCTATAGTGAACCACTGCACGATATCCTCACTATCCTATAGTGAACCACTGCACGATATTCTCACCATCCTATAGTGAACCACTGCACGATATCCTCACCAACCTATAGTGAACCACTGCACGATATCCTCACCATCCTATAGTGAACCACTGTACGATATCCTCACCATCCTACAGTGAACCACTGTACGATATCCTCACCATCCTATAGTGAACCACTGTACGATATCCTCACCATCCTATAGTGAACCACTGCACGATATCCTCACCATCCTATAGTGAACCACTGCACGATATCCTCACCATCCTATAGTGAACCACTGTACGATATCCTCACCATCCTATAGTGAACCACTGCACGATATCCTCACCATCCTATAGTGAACCACTGCACGATATCCTCACCATCCTATAGTGAACCACTGCACGATACCCTCACCATCCTATAGTGAACCACTGTACGATATCCTCACCATCCTATAGTGAACCACTGTACGATATCCTCACCATCTTACTTCCGCCTCAGGCTGACACATTCCATTACTTAATACATGAAACACCTCCGGCGTGGTAGAACATAACAAAGTCATCCGCTGTGCTGGAATATGACAGGGAAACAACTAGCTTGTCATATTCGGTCTTAGTTTTCATTCGATTATCATTATGATACTGAAGCATGTGGTTAATACCGGCATTGATTCACAACTGTCAACATACCACTGATCCAACCACTCCTCCCTAATTAAATATACAACACTAACTTTAGTACAACAAAGGGATCAAAAGAGTAACTGGGAATTATGGAAGGAAGATAAAAAAAACTATGAAATTTACTATTTTTTTAATTATTACATTTATTAAAAGCGTTTATTTACTTCAGCTTAATTACTACACTTACCACAATTCGACATGTCACTATAAAAAAAATATAACAACTTTACTGGGTGAAACGAGGTGCCAAGAAGTAACTTTTGGACTAGTTGGTACTCAAATTATATTCTCCCACTTTCTTGGTAAAGCTCCAGTCCAGCCGAGCCCTTCCCGGCTCTCAGATCAGTGTTTGTTGCTCTGCTTCCAGCTCACTACAGCCCCTCCAGCTCTGTGACTTCCCATCGTGCTTCCCTCTTCCTTTCTTATCAGACCTCTTAAATTTAAATCTCTGTTGCTGTGCCCCTCGTTTAAAAGTAATCAAATATGTTGTGTTACATACAACAGGGATTTAAGCCAATAAGAGAATGTCTACAAAAACTCAGCTCACTATTCATTAACAGAGGAGACAAGGTCAACCCTTAAAAATATACAATAAGTTTGGTTGGAAGTATCTTTTAAGTTAGTACAACTAGCTTCCCCTTCATTTGTTCAGTAAATGACGCACGATAAGCATGTTTAACATTAAACTGAGTTATACATTATACAAAAGTCACACCTTCAAATACCATCTGGAGTGGAGAGAGTGCGCGCGCAATCGTATTTCATCACCACTGACCAGAGTATAAACCTTCACTAATGGAACACACAAGCTAATGTTCCCACACTAACTTTGCTATAGAATAGCGTAGCAACACTGTTGATGCATCCAATTCTGTATAATAAAAAAAAATTCCCTCAGCCATTCCTTGGAGGAGCCCTCACCCCTCGGGAGGAGCCCAGCTCCACGACTGTAACATCAGAGTGCACATTCAAGGACCACCAGCTACCAGCACAGCTGAGGCGGGTGAGAGGGCAGGTAGGCAGGCGTTACCACCATACTTGTTGCTCTAAAAGTAGTGTGCTGGAGTTGTGTAAACACGGGACCCGGTGTGTTGATGCTCTTAGGTCATGGCCACACCACCATATATACGCTCCCCTCCCCTCCACCCACCACAGTCACAGGTATCCTCTACCTGTGGGGTAGGCCATCCCGAGAGAGAGCATTTCTCAAGTGATCTTAACTTTAGCTCTGCCGGAAAGAAATCTTCTAAAGTGCCGTAGCTCAGGAATCCATAATAAAATACTTACAGATATCCTCATTGCCTTACTAAAGTCTCCCAGTTGGGGCTGACACATTTAATTAACGTATGCAAGAAATCTATCGTGTGTAATGGACTATGATAGTGAAGCCATCCTGTGTGATGGAATATAACACGAAACCTATTGTATGTTAACAAATGTGACAAGAAACAGCTAGTTTTTATTTCCACATTATAATGATCATACAGCAGCACATGTGGGTGCTCCGTGTTCCCTCACTGTAATTCATATTGGGTGTTCCCACAATATATTATACACAATAAGTTACCAGTGTGTGGGTTATTGTCATTCCCAAGGATGAGGTACCTGGAATAATGGCGTGGAACTTGTCTACAACAAGGCATTCACAAGCATAACACCGAGGGGGCTGTCCATTGCTATTTACCTGGAGTTTACCTGGAGGGGGTTTCGGGGGTCAACGCCCCCGCGGCTCTGTCTGAGACCAGGCCGTACGAACCACAGCCCGGTTGGTCAGGTACTGACTTTAGGTGCTTGTCCAGTGCCTTCTTGAAGACAGCCAGGGGTCTATTGGCAATCCCCCTTATGTATGCTGGGAGGCAGTTGAACAGTCTTGGGCCCCGGACACTTATTGTGTTCTCTCTCAATGCACTCGTGGCGCCCCTGCTTTTCATTGGGGGAATGTTGCATCTCCTGTCGAGTCTTTTGCTTTCATAGGGAGTGATTTTCGTGTGCAAGTTTGGTACTAATCCCTCTAGGATTTTCCAAGTGTATATTATCATGTATCTCTCTCGCCTGGGTTCCAGGGAATACAGATCAAGGACCTTCAACCGTTCCCAGTAATTTAGGTGCCTTATCGTACTTATGTGTGCCGTGAAAGTTCTTTGTACACTCTCCAGGTCAGCAATGTCCCCAGCCTTGAAGGGAGCCGTTAGTGTACAGCAGTATTCCAGCCTAGAGAGAACAAGCGATTTGAAGAGAATCATGGGCTTGGCGTCCCTAGTCTTGAAGGTTCTCATTATCCATCCTATCATTTTCCTAGCAGATGCGGTAGATACATTGTTGTGGTCTTTGAAGGCGAGATCCTCTGACATTATCACTCCCAGGTCCTTCACATTACTTTTTCGCTCTATTGTATGGTTAGAATTTGTCGTATACCCTGATACATTTTTAATTTCTTCAAGTTTTCCATATCTGAGTAGTTGAAATTTCTCTTCATTGACCTTCATATTGTTTTGAGCGGCCCATTTGTAGATTTGGTTTATGTCCGCTTGGAGTCTTGCGGTGTCTTCGATGGAGGTGACTGCCATGGCAATCCGGGTGTCATCCACAAAGGAAGACACGGAGCTATGGCTTACATCTCTATGTCAGAAATGAGGATGAGGAATAGAATGGGAGCGAGGAGGTTGGCCTCCTCGGTCTGAGCCTGTCCATAGAGATTGCAGATGAGGCACAGACACACACTACGTCAAAGGAAGCTACATGCCTTTCCCGATGGTGACACCGGCGATACGAGACACGAGGCTTCCCGAATGCTTCAAGTACGCGGGACCGATGGCGCTCAGGAGCCCAGATATACTCCTAACAAAGAGGCCCACTCGTTAGTGAGGGGCACCGCCCCCCTTGCCAGAGGTGGCAGGATGAAGTGGGAAAATTTGGTTACGGGATCTGGGTAGACCGTTTATACGCGCTAACTTGGGTAATCCAAGAAGTGCTGACAGGTTTCTGTTGATGGCATGCTTTCTGCAGGAATTATGATGTTATCTAGAAGCTGTGACTCGGGCAGAGATTGGTCAGTGCTAGTACTCACCTAGTTGTGGTTGCAGGGGTCGAGACATAGCTCCTGGCCCCGCCTCTTCACTGGCCGCTACTGGGTCACTCTCCCTGCGCCATGAGCTTTATCATACCTCTTCTTAAAGCTGTGTATGGAACCTGCCTCCACTACATCGCTTCCCAAGCTATTCCACTTCCCGACTACTCTGTGGTGAACTTATTGCAATCACTGGTGCTCACAACCACCACTTCTCTGTCAGCAGCGAACAGGTCAGGAAGGACCCAGATATGGCCGCAGTAATAATGCCCTGAATATAACCTTGGGTGAATCAAAATCACTGAAACAGTGATTCTTGGTGTCACCGTCACGACCTGCGCACCAACACAACTGCTCTCCTGCCTCCAGGAATGAAGTGTGTCAGGTTGCTCATTGTGATGCTCCACACAATAAGACCATAATGGTGTAGGGTGACAAGTGCGTGCAGGGTCAAGGGTGAACATAAGGACGGTGAGGGCTTGAGGAGGTGGGTAAGGGTTGAAGGGGGGAGAGAGGAAGAGAGGGAGGGGGAGCAGAAAGAGTGCGTGTCAGGCTGCTCATTACGATGCTCAACACATCTGCAACATTCACAACGCCACCAGAATTAATGCTATGTTATTTGAGTTGTTAAAGTGCTCACTTTCCCTCAGCTACAGTAAATTTCATAATGCATTACCGAACACCTGAAATGACTCTTTAACTAGTTAATATAATAGTGGCAAAGAGTGTTAAAGAATGTAGGAGAGCAATGAAGCCCCTAGGTGTCACTACCAAGATGGATCATGGTGTCCAGCAACCCACCTCCACCCCTCTACTGTGTCACTACCAAGATGGATCATGGTGTCCAGCAACCCACCTTCACCCCTCTACTGTGTCACTACCAAGATGGATCATGGTGTCCAGCAACCCACCTCCACCTCTCTACTGTGTCACTACCAAGATGGATCATGGTGTCCAGCAACCCACCTCCACCTCTCTACTGTGTCACTACCAAGATGGATCATGGTGTCCAGCAACCCACCTCCACCCTCTACTGTGTCACTACCAAGATGGATCATGGTGTCCAGCAACCCACCTTCACCTCTCTACTGTGTCACTACCAAGATGGATCATGGTGTCCAGCAACCCACCTTCACCCCTCTACTGTGTCACTACCAAGATGGATCATGGTGTCCAGCAACCCACCTCCACCCCTCTACTGTGTCACTACCAAGATGGATCATGGTGTCCAGCAACCCACCTCCACCACTCTACTGTGTCACTACCAAGATGGATCATGGGGTCCAGCAACCCACCTCCACCTCTCTACTGTGTCACTACCAAGATGGATCATGGTGTCCAGCAACCCACCTCCACCCCTCTACTGTGTCACTACCAAGATGGATCATGGGGTCCAGCAACCCACCTCCACCTCTCTACTGTGTCACTACCAAGATGGATCATGGTGTCCAGCAACCCACCTCCACCCCTCTACTGTGTCACTACCAAGATGGATCATGGTGTCCAGCAACCCACCTTCACCTCTCTACTGTGTCACTACCAAGATGGATCATGGGGTCCAGCAACCCACCTCCACCCCTCTACTGTGTCACTACCAAGATGGATCATGGGGTCCAGCAACCCACCTTCACCTCTCTACTGTGTCACTACCAAGATGGATCATGGTGTCCAGCAACCCACCTCCACCCCTCTACTGTGTCACTACCAAGATGGATCATGGTGTCCAGCAACCCACCTTCACCCCTCTACTGTGTCACTACCAAGATGGATCATGGTGTCCAGCAACCCACCTCCACCTCTCTACTGTGTCACTACCAAGATGGATCATGGTGTCCAGCAACCCACCTCCACCCTCTACTGTGTCACTACCAAGATGGATCATGGTGTCCAGCAACCCACCTCCACCCTCTACTGTGTCACTACCAAGATGGATCATGGTGTCCAGCAACCCACCTTCACCCTCTACTGTGTCACTACCAAGATGGATCATGGTGTCCAGCAACCCACCTCCACCTCTCTACTGTGTCACTACCAAGATGGATCATGGTGTCCAGCAACCCACCTTCACCCCTCTACTGTGTCACTACCAAGATGGATCATGGTGTCCAGCAACCCACCTCCACCTCTCTACTGTGTCACTACCAAGATGGATCATGGTGTCCAGCAACCCACCTCCACCCCTCTACTGTGTCACTACCAAGATGGATCATGGTGTCCAGCAACCCACCTCCACCCCTCTACTGTGTCACTACCAAGATGGATCATGGTGTCCAGCAACCCACCTCCACCTCTCTACTGTGTCACTACCAAGATGGATCATGGTGTCCAGCAACCCACCTCCACCCCTCTACTGTGTCACTACCAAGATGGATCATGGGGTCCAGCAACCCACCTCCACCCTCTACTGTGTCACTACCAAGATGGATCATGGGGTCCAGCAACCCACCTCCACCTCTCTACTGTGTCACTACCAAGATGGATCATGGGGTCCAGCAACCCACCTCCACCCCTCTACTGTGTCACTACCAAGATGGATCATGGGGTCCAGCAACCCACCTCCACCTCTCTACTGTGTCACTACCAAGATGGATCATGGGGTCCAGCAACCCACCTCCACCCCTCTACTGTGTCACTACCAAGATGGATCATGGTGTCCAGCAACCCACCTCCACCTCTACTGTGTCACTACCAAGATGGATCATGGTGTCCAGCAACCCACCTCCACCCCTCTACTGTGTCACTACCAAGATGGATCATGGTGTCCAGCAACCCACCTCCACCCTCTACTGTGTCACTACCAAGATGGATCATGGTGTCCAGCAACCCACCTCCACCCTCTACTGTGTCACTACCAAGATGGATCATGGTGTCCAGCAACCCACCTCCACCTCTCTACTGTGTCACTACCAAGATGGATCATGGTGTCCAGCAACCCACCTCCACCCCTCTACTGTGTCACTACCAAGATGGATCATGGTGTCCAGCAACCCACCTCCACCCCTCTACTGTGTCACTACCAAGATGGATCATGGTGTCCAGCAACCCACCTCCACCTCTCTACTGTGTCACTACCAAGATGGATCATGGTGTCCAGCAACCCACCTCCACCCCTCTACTGTGTCACTACCAAGATGGATCATGGTGTCCAGCAACCCACCTTCACCCCTCTACTGTGTCACTACCAAGATGGATCATGGTGTCCAGCAAC
Organism: Cherax destructor; assembly: GCA_009830355.1. Classification (NCBI taxonomy): domain Eukaryota; kingdom Metazoa; phylum Arthropoda; class Malacostraca; order Decapoda; family Parastacidae; genus Cherax; species Cherax destructor. The sequence continues at coordinate 131,845 of WNWK01000905.1, forward strand.
CCACCTCCACCCCTCTACTGTGTCACTACCAAGATGGATCATGGTGTCCAGCAACCCACCTCCACCTCTCTACTCTCCACACATCAACATAAACTTATCAACTGACTCCTGCAAACACAACTAGGCGAGTACTGCTAGCTTTACCTGGGCACAGTTTTAGGGATCACAGTCCCTGAGGCCCGGCCTCAGACCAGGCTTCTTGGCTGACGGCCTGATCAATCAGGCTGTTGACGCTGGTCACACAGCCCAGCTCATCAAGAACTGACTTTTATCTCATAGAATATTCATTTCACTCATGCTTTTCACTGGGGCACTTTGTATCATCCGCCAAGCCTCTCGCTTTCGTAGGGAGTGATTTCGGTTTGCAAATTTGGAACCAATCCCTCTAGAATTTTACAGGTGTAAACTATGATGTGTAGTTCTCGTCTATACTGCAGGGAATACAGTCCTTAGTGAGGGATCACTGACGTTCCCAGTTATTTAGTGGCTTGACTAAATTTATATGGAGAGTTAAGGTGTGTGACGTCACCATGGTTGTTTAACTTATAGGTGGAATCATAAGACGAGTATTAGGTTACTGGGGAGACCTGTGCCAGTATAAGATAATGAATTTGATACAAAGTGGGAATTATCACAATTGATCTTTGCTCATGACA
>WNWK01000905.1:137500-205000 GCA_009830355.1 Cherax destructor
CACACACACACATACACACACACACACATGAGATGCAGCACTCAGGAAGAAAGTGTAAGCAACGAGCCCCCAAGCAAAACCGATGGGTCACCAAACAGGCAAGCAGCTCAGTATGTGTCAGCAGTGGTAATTTCAACGAGCGCGAAGATACCACTCCTAACACTGCCACCGCTCTCTCACTTGCCTTGTTTACCACTGGAAAGTATTACCATACCATATTTCCCACAGGGTAAAGTGAAACAAACCTCTGACAAGTTCAGGTATCAAGAGCGTTCCTTCGATGTATATCAAAACGGTCCCGATATCTATCACCTGGAAAAGGGGAGAGATATAACTAGTGACCTTACACCTACCAATAAATACGTACCTGGATAAGAGACGGCATACAAATTCAATACAGAGAACCTTATTACAAGAGTAACAATGACCCAGAGGACAGAAAGCAGTAATGTTAGTGGACGTAGCTTGAGTGTAAGAAGCGAAGACTCAAGTGTGTCAACACAGAAGCCAACAGTTGGAATGAGACCCTAGACTAGAGGTAGCTGCGCTATAATCACCTGAACAACATATATAAATTAAATAATAAGACGGGAGAGGCGGAGCTGCTCTAGCAATATTTGGGGCACTTACAAATAGATCTTCTCTCACATTCTGACCAACCTTCAACTAACGAAACTAAACAAGTTTTCCAAGGTTTTGTTGACAGGAACTAAAGTTTTACCACACACACACACACACACACACACACACACATACACATACACACACACACACATACACATACACACACACACACACACATATATATATATATATATATATATATATATATATATATATATATATATATATATAATCACAGACCTATTATAAGATATATTTTAAACCACAGAGTCAGTATAATGCTGTTATTGTCTCCATAACTGATGTGTACTGCCTACAGATACATACAAATTTTTAAAATAGCGTTTGCTATATGCTCAACATACGAAACCCAGCAGTAACATTTTTGTGTATTCCGTCCCTAGGATAACATTCAGAGATAATCAGTGTTACGGTTCTTGCCTACCTGCCCAAAAGAGCAGAACAAAGCATACACATTTATTAATGAGCATACTTCCAGAGAGCAACATTACCACAAAGTACAGGTAACTGGGCCAGGGGCGCAATCCCAGAGGAGGAGACAAAATGTGGGGGAGGTAACAAGTGTGAAGTCATCGGAGAGACAGTGTAGGAGAGAGAACATGTAATGTAGGGAGGGAGAGTATAAGAAATCAGCGCAGGAGACAGAATCAGGAGGAGGTGAGACAAGAATGTGGAGGAGCAGTGAGACAAGAATAAGGGAGGGAGGGAGACAAGAATGTAGGGAGGAGGACAAGAATGTGAGGGAGGGAGGAGACAAGAATGTAGGGAGGAGACAAGAATGTAGGGAGGGAGGGAGACAAGAATGTAGGGAGGAAAATGGGAGGGAGACAAGAATATAGGGAGGGAGACAAGAATGTAGGGAGGGAGGACAAGAATGTAGGGAGGGAGACAAGAATTAGGGAGGAGACAAGAATGTAGGGAGGAGACAAGAATATAGGGAGGGAGACAAGAATGTAGGGAGGGAGACAAGAATGTAGGGGGGGAGACAAGAATATAGGGAGGAGACAAGAATGTAGGAGGGAGACAAGAATGTAGGGAGGGAGGGAGACAAGAATGTAGGGAGGGAGACAAGAATGTAGGGAGGGAGACAAGAATATAGGGGGGGAGACAAGAATGTAGGGAGGAGACAAGAATGTAGGGAGGGAGACAAGAATGTAGGGAGGGAGACAAGAATGTAGGGAGGGAGACAAGAATGTAGGGAGGGAGACAAGAATATAGGGAGGGAGACAAGAAAGAATGTAGGGAGGGAGACAAGAATATAGGGAGGGAGACAAGAATATAGGAGGGAGACAAGAATGTAGGGAGGGAGACAAGAATGTAGGGAGGGGGAGACAAGAATGTAGGGAGGAGGGAGACAAGAATATAGGGAGGGAGACAAGAATGTAGGGAGGGAGACAAGAATGTAGGGAGGGAGACAAGAATGTAGGGAGGGAGACAAGAATGTAGGGAGGGAGGGAGACAAGAATGTAGGGAGGGAGGGAGACAAGAATGTAGGGAGGGAGGAGACAAGAATGTAGGGAGGGAGGGAGACAAGAATGTAGGGAGGGAGACAAGAATGTAGGGAGGGAGGGAGGGAGGGAGGGATAGAGGAATATTTGGAGGGAAGAAAACTATATGGAGTGTACGACAAGACACCGTCATTCACGCTACCCTGCCTGCCACTGACCTATTTCCCACCACTCACACACGCACGCACGCACGCACGCACGCACACACACACACACACACACACACACACACACACACACACACACACACACACACGACAGGTATGATACGCCCACGAGACCAGGAACCAATACTGCCGATGGAACCAGGGTCTGAGATTATCCTCGCAAGACACAACTTTGTGAGTACACACACACAAAAGGCCCTCCTCTGCTTTCCTACCAATAATCCCTCATTCACTCACTCCTCGCCCTGCCCTGCCTCCTTCCCCTGTAACTAAACACAACTCAACATCAGCCTCGTCTCTCTCGTTCCTTACAGATGATTAGCAAAAACAAAGCTGGACACCACAAATTAGACCATAGTAAAAGAAAGTAAGCTCACAGTATGGTACACAAATGTAGATACATTATCGAACAGTGGTGAATTAAAAGAATGGTGAGCAAAGGTAACCCCTGACATCATAGTTATCAGAGATAAAACTAATTGAAACAACAGATGCCATACTCCCAGCAGGATATTAAATAATAAGGAAAGAAAGAGGAAATAGGGAAGGGGAAAGAATAGTTTTGCTAATTAGTAATTTGTGTTGTCGTGAAGAGGCGAGTCAAATGAATATATAAAAAGCACAGACAAGACAAGGAAAACCAAAGTAACACCAGTAGAAGTGATTTACAACCCCCCACCAAATAGCGAGACCTCAGTAGGGAGATGAGGATATGCAGTCCACTACAACTTCAGTAGCTACTGTAACTCAAAAAAGATTTTCTAGCAAATATGAAGTTATTTTGCCAGGTAACATCCAACCATGTGGCATACACTGACCCACCAGTCTGCCTTCATCACATCATGCAGCATACACTGACCCACCAGCCTGCCTTCATCACATCATGCAGCATACACTGACCCACCAGTCTGCCTTCATCACATCATGCAGCATACACTGACCCACCAGTCTGCCTTCATCACATCATGCAGCATACACTGACCCACCAGCCTGCCTTCATCACATCATGCAGCATACACTGACCCACCAGCCTGCCTTCATCACATCATGCAGCATACACTGACCCACCAGCCTGCCTTCATCACATCATGCAGCATACACTGACCCACCAGCCTGCCTTCATCACATCATGCAGCATACACTGACCCACCAGCCTGCCTTCATCACATCATGCAGCATACACTGACCCACCAGTCTGCCTTCATCACATCATGCAGCATACACTGACCCACCAGTCTGCCTTCATCACATCATGCAGCATACACTGACCCACCAGCCTGCCTTCATCACATCATGCAGCATACACTGACCCACCAGCCTGCCTTCATCACATCATGCAGCATACACTGACCCACCAGCATGCCTTCATCACATCATGCAGCATACACTGACCCACCAGCCTGCCTTCATCACATCATGCAGCATACACTGACCCACCAGCCTGCCTTCATCATGCAGCATACACTGACCAACCAGCCTGCCTTCATCACATCATTCAACATACACTGACCCACCAGCCTGCCTTCATCACATCATTCAACATACACTGACCCACCAGTCTGCCTTCATCACATCATTCAGCATACACTGACCCACCAGCCTGCCTTCATCACATCATTCAGCATACACTGACCCACCAGCCTGCCTTCATCACATCATGCAGCATACACTGACCCACCAGCCTGCCTTCATCACATCATGCAGCATACACTGACCCACCAGCCTGCCTTCATCACATCATGCAGCATACACTGACCCACCAGCCTGCCTTCATCATGCAGCATACACTGACCAACCAGCCTGCCTTCATCACATCATTCAACATACACTGACCCACCAGCCTGCCTTCATCATTCAACATACACTGACCCAACAGCCTGCCTCCATCATATAATACAGTGACCTAACACAACACAACATTACAGGAGGGAACCTGCCAGTAATAATACACTAGCTGGCTGACACTTGCACAATAGCCACGTAGTAAGACAGGATGTACTTAAATTAGGCAACAGTAATTTGTAAAAATAGTAATACATGAATATGAACATAACAAAGTATGGAGTCAGTAGCACTACAATCTTAACACTATGAGCTGTACAGCAATGTTTTTTTGACATGTTTACTAGCATGAGTGCCATTGTTCACTAGCATGAGTGCCACTGTTCACTAGCATGAGTGCCACTGTTCACTAGCATGAGTGCCACTGTTCACTAGCATGAGTGCCACTGTTCACTAGCATGAGTGCCACTGTGCACTGGCATGAGTGCCACTGTTCACTAGCATGAGTGCCACTGTTCACTAGCATGAGTGCCACTGTTCACTGGCATGAGTGCCACTGTTCACTAGCATGGGTGCCACTGTTCACTAGCATGAGTGCCACTGTGCACTGGCATGAGTGCCACTGTTCACTAGCATGAGTGCCACTGTTCACTAGCATGACGAATGTCGTTCTCTCAGACACTAGCCACTGGGAACAAATTCTAACGATCTAACAACGGGTACATTAGCCGTGTGCTACAACCCTAGCCAGGTGATACTCTATGAGGCAAAATAAAGGGAAGCATAGTAAAGGAGAGGGAGTGAGGGGGGAGGGGAAAAGGGAAGGAGTTTGGAGAGGAAGAGAAGGAGTGCAAAGAGGAAGGGAAGGAGTGCAGAGAGGAAGGGAAGGAGTGCAGAGAGGAAGGGAAGAAATGCAGAGAGGAAGGGATGGAGTGCAGAGAGGAAGGGAAGGTGTGCAGACAGGAAGGGAAGGTGTGCAGACAGGAAGGGAAGGAGTGCAGAGAGAAAGAGAAGCAGTGCAGACAGGAAGGGAAGGGACAGTGGTTTCAGCATAACCTTCAACATCAGATAGATGTCGATGGTGACCTTCCTGTTCTATACAAGACCAAGGTTCTCAATGTTCTCCATTTAGTTCAACGTTGCAGAAATCCCAGAAAACAGGTGTTATACCACAAGACGGACAGCCGTCAGAAGCTACTCTCTGGCTGTACATTTCTAAATGTCATCAAACTTTCAGCCATCATTCATGTTTCAACAGACCGGCATTAATATCATACCTGTGTCATGCCTATGGTTTGTTACTCTACCATTGCAGTCCGGCCTGATGCCAGGCTTCCCTGAAGGACGTTTCCGGGGATGGGGTTCAATGCCCACAGAGCCTCCTGGAGGATCGGGGAATGATCAACCAGGCTCTTAATGCTGACCGTACGCACTCCAACCCACTAACCACAGCCCAGATGGTCAGGTACTGATTTGAGGAATTTGCAATGAGCAAATGAAAGCTCTGGTGCACACACAAGTGTGATGGGTGTTCCTTTCACCGTCGTGGGTGTGAGAGACTCTCAAGCAACACTAGCACAAGATGGTCCTCCACACTTACAATAAGATAAATATAGCATTGTATACTAAGATATGATGGGGGTGAGGGCGTGTGGGCGTAACCATCACCGCCCACACGGCCATCATTCACCAGCCTCCTCTCACTACCATACCAACTTACAGCTGGTGTGAAGCAACAGCTGGTAGAAGCACCAGCCTTTCCCACCATCCCGTGAGGTTCCTGGTGATCACAGTATTTTGCTGAAAACTGAAAGTTCCCGGGTTGTATTCCAGTGTCAGATGAAGCCAGACAATGCTCCTAGAAGTTCCCGGGTTGTATTCCAGTGTCAGATGAAGCCAGACAATGCTCCTAGAAGTTCCCGGGTTGTATTCCAGTGTCAGATGAAGCCAGACAATGCTCCTAGAAGTTCCCGGGTTGTATTCCAGTGTCAGATGAAGCCAGACAATGCTCCTAGAAGTTCCGGGTTCTATTCCAGTGTCAGATGAAGCCAGACAATGCTCCTAGAAGTTCTCGGGTTGTATTCCAGTGTCAGATGAAGCCAGACAATGCTCCTAGAAGTTCCCGGGTTGTATTCCAGTGTCAGATGAAGCCAGACAATGCTCCTAGAAGTTCCCGGGTTGTATTCCAGTGTCAGATGAAGCCAGACAATGCTCCTAGAAGTTCCCGGGTTGTATTCCAGTGTCAGATGAAGCCAGACAATGCTCCTAGAAGTTCCCGGGTTCTATTTCAGTGTCAGATGAAGCCAGACAATGCTCCTAGAGAGCGAAACGTTGTTGCAAAAAAAAAATTCACATTAGTTGCATATGGTGATGAATAAGACGTGTATGCAACAGTTGGATACCTCAAATACAGAGGCAGCAAAGTGTAGTTGTGAAATGAAGATTAAATCATGTGAAATGTGCCAGTGTCCACCGGGTAATAGAGGTAGCGGTTGTTACCCGGGTTGTGTAGGGAAACACTTGTGCAACTGTGAGAGTACTTGTGCCACACCTGCTGCGGTTGTTACCCGGGTTGTGTAGGGAAACACTTGTGCAACTGTGAGAGTACTTGTGCCACACCTGCTGCGGTTGTTACCCGGGTTGTGTAGGGAAACACTTGTGCAACTGTGAGAGTACTTGTGCCACACCTGCTGCGGTTGTTACCCGGGTTGTGTAGGGAAACACTTGTGCAACTGTGAGAGTACTTGTGCCACACCTGCTGCGGTTGTTACCCGGGTTGTGTAGGGAAACACTTGTGCAACTGTGAGAGTACTTGTGCCACACCTGCTGCGGTTGTTACCCGGGTTGTGTAGGGAAACACTTGTGCAACTGTGAGAGTACTTGTGCCACACCTGCTGCGGTTGTTACCCGGGTTGTGTAGGGAAACACTTGTGCAACTGTGAGAGTACTTGTGCCACACCTGCTGCTACCACTCCACTATATGATTCAACTTTTCCACATAATGTTGTGTGCCTAATGATAATTTAAAAAAAGAAACTAGTGCCTGTTAGGATGTATTTGTCTTAGTGAGAGCGTAGTACATACAAGGTAATATATAAGAAGAGAGTCAAGACAAACACTAGATATCGTGTCAGCAGGTATGATGGCTCCTACACCCTGGACATTACTATAGATGAGCTCAAAACCCGACACAGGAGCCATGACTCCGTCCCTCCAAACACAATTGTGAATCATTACCTACAAACACAACTGTAAATGATCCGTAATGAGTACGTAAGATATATGTACAATACCTGGCAAGTTAAAGAAACATTTCGCCCATTAGACGACTTTATCAATCTAATACACACACAAGAGAAACACACACACACACACACACACACACACACACACAAATACATACACACACACACATATATACATCCATTAGTACTGCTGACTGAGACTCGCTCAAGCACAACGTAACTCCGCCCTTAACGCTTGTTGTGCTACCTCCACCGACCTGTCTGACGTCTTGCCTATCTCCCCCCCTCTCTCTCTCTCTCTCTCTCTCTCTCTCTACCTTCATTCATCTGAAACTTATTTTCACTATTCAGTGTTATATATCATTCATGTATTTTTCTATATAAAATAATTCATAATTAAGCCAAAAGTTTGAGAGGAAACTGAAGCCGACGTTTCGATCTGTCATGACCATCATCAAGTCGCCATTCAGAGAGAAGAGGAGGGTAAACCACAAGTCAGATCAGGTCCTTTTCTCTCTCACTCTTGACTTCCAGGCTGTTGCTGCTGCTGGCCTGCTGACCCACATATCTATCACAGCCTGGTTGATCTGACACTCTTGAAGACTACTACACTTGTTCCAGCAGTGTTTCTGATGTTGATACAATGTTCTCTTACTGTGAACACGGCGCCCCTACTTTTCACTGGGACTATCTTGCTCTTCCTCCCATATATCTCACTCCAGTATGTTGTTTTGGCAGTGTGGCAGACTTGGGACAAGACCCTCGAGTACTAAACTCTAAAGACTTGTCTCCAATTTGTGGGTTACGTAGGAATTGTTGCAGCCTGCTATTGTTGCAGCCAGGGTATTGTACCTGTTATTGTTGCAGCCAGGGTATTGTACCTGTTATTGTTGCAGCCAGGGTATTGTACCTGTTATTGTTGCAGCCAGGGTACTGTACCTGTTATTGTTGCAGCCAGGGTATTGTACCTGTTATTGTTGTAGCCAGGGTATTGTACCTGTTATTGTTGCAGCCAGGGTATTGTACGTGTTATTGTTGTAGCCAGGGTATTGTACCTGTTATTGTTGCAGCCAGGGTATTGTACCTGTTATTGTTGCAGCCAGGGTATTGTACCTGTTATTGTTGTAGCCAGGGTATTGTACCTGTTATTGTTGCAGCCAGGGTACTGTACCTGTTATTGTTGCAGCCAGGGTACTGTACCTGTTATTGTTGCAGCCAGGGTATTGTACCTGTTATTGTTGTAGCCAGGGTATTGTACCTGTTATTGTTGCAGCCAGGGTATTGTACCTGTTATTGTTGTAGCCAGGGTATTGTACCTGTTATTGTTGCAGCCAGGGTACTGTACCTGTTATTGTTGCAGCCAGGGTATTGTACCTGTTATTGTTGCAGCCAGGGTACTGTACCTGTTATTGTTGCAGCCAGGGTATTGTACCTGTTATTGTTGTAGCCAGGGTATTGTACCTGTTATTGTTGCAGCCAGGGTATTGTACGTGTTATTGTTGTAGCCAGGGTATTGTACCTGTTATTGTTGCAGCCAGGGTATTGTACCTGTTATTGTTGCAGCCAGGGTATTGTACCTGTTATTGTTGTAGCCAGGGTATTGTACCTGTTATTGTTGCAGCCAGGGTACTGTACCTGTTATTGTTGCAGCCAGGGTACTGTACCTGTTATTGTTGCAGCCAGGGTATTGTACCTGTTATTGTTGTAGCCAGGGTATTGTACCTGTTATTGTTGCAGCCAGGGTATTGTACCTGTTATTGTTGTAGCCAGGGTATTGTACCTGTTATTGTTGCAGCCAGGGTACTGTACCTGTTATTGTTGCAGCCAGGGTATTGTACCTGTTATTGTTGCAGCCAGGGTATTGTACCTGTTATTGTTGTAGCCAGGGTATTGTACCTGTTATTGTTGCACCCAGGGTATTGTACCTGTTATTGTTGTAGCCAGGGTATTGTACCTGTTATTGTTGCAGCCAGGGTACTGTACCTGTTATTGTTGCAGCAAGGGTATTGTACCTGTTATTGTTGCAGCCAGGGTACTGTACCTGTTATTGTTGCAGCCAGGGTACTGTACCTGTTATTGTTGCAGCCAGGGTAGTGTACCTGTTATTGTTGTAGCCAGGGTATTGTACCTGTTATTGTTGCAGCCAGGGTATTGTACCTGTTACTGTTGTAGCCAGGGTATTGTACCTGTTATTGTTGTAGCCAGGGTATTGTACCTGTTACTGTTGTAGCCAGGGTATTGTACCTGTTACTGTTGAAGCCAGGTGAGACTACCTATTATGTTTATTTATAAATTGCTCTATATCAAACTCTGGAACATAAATATATTGGTAGGTTGGGGTGGTGGAGGAGGATGTTGTTAGGGGTGGGGGTTGGAGAGGTAGACAGCCAGAAGGACGAGTAGAGGACGCCTCAAGCTTAAGTTTATACTTGAGAGGTAAAGTATTGAAGGAGCACCTCAGAATCCTGCATCCTCGGGTGTAGTGTTTGGGGAGGGGGTTAATGGGGGGGAAAAGAGTTGCAAACCATGTTGCGTGTTGGTGCATCTCTCACATGACAAGAGGTGTAGCCAAGACCATGGTCAGAGTCGCAGGTAGTGCTGAAGGTCGAGTAGAGGTGAGTGTGGCCTTGCTAACCAACCACTTGTTATTCCCTGCCTGGAGGTCCACCTCCATGCACCACATCCTCCACGCACACCCACACCTGCCAGGTCTCTGGCCTTACATTTGCAACTACTCAGCCTGCTACTGCTGTAGTTCACCAGCAGGAAACACAAGCCACACTAGTTACCACCACTCACATGACAAGTCACTTGTCACGTACCATCACCACCTCCCACCACAAACATGGAAAACCTCACAACACACAAGTCAAATGAACTATATTATTATTATTGGTTGTGGTGGTGGTAATAGAAGAAAATAATTGTCAGGAGACAATAGGAAAGAAGGGAATGTTTATATAAGCTTGACAAATGTATGTAATGGTGTCAAGAGTCATCATCAAGATGAAGAGTAAGAAGACAACAAGAGTGGCGTGTACAGTTGAATGCACGGAGGTGAGACCTTCAAGACTACCATGTTTGTTACACAACACCCAAGTCTTGCCACCCACCTGCTGTAGCTTTATCATTAACTTATTTCCATCTACAACCCAAAGAAGCTGACTGGAGTGCTGACCAGGGTGACTAGTGCTTCATGCAGGCTCTACCCTGGTCGTCACTGACTGGAGTGCTGACCAGGGTGACTAGTGCTTCATGCAGGCTCTACCCTGGTCGTCACTGACTGGAGTGCTGACCAGGGTGACTAGTGCTTCATGCAGGCTCTACCCTGGTCGTCACTGACTGAGAGTGCTGACCAGGGTGACTATTGCTTCATGCAGGCTCTACCCTGGTCGTCACTGACTGGAGTGCTGACCAGGGTGACTAGTGCTCATGCAGGCTCACCCTGGTCGTCACTGACTGAGTGCTGACCAGGGTGACTATCTTATCAGTCTACCCCAGCTGACTGGAGTGCTGACCAGGGTGACTAGTGCTTCATGCAGGCTCTACCCTGGTCGTCACTGACTGGAGTGCTGACCAGGGTGACTAGTGCTTCATGCAGGCTCTACCCTGGTCGTCACTGACTGGAGTGCTGACCAGGGTGACTAGTGCTTCATGCAGGCTCTACCCTGGTCGTCACTGACTGGAGTGCTGACCAGGGTGACTATGCTTCATGCAGGCTCTACCCTGGTCGTCACTGACTGAGTGCTGACCAGGGTGACTAGTGCTTCATGCAGGCTCTACCCTGGTCGTCACTGACTGGAGTGCTGACCAGGGTGACTAGTGCTTCATGCAGGCTCTACCCTGGTCGTCACTGACTGGAGTGCTGACCAGGGTGACTAGTGCTTCATGCAGGCTCTACCCTGGTCGTCACTGACTGGAGTGCTGACCAGGGTGACTAGTGCTTCATGCAGGCTCTACCCTGGTCGTCACTGACTGAGAGTGCTGACCAGGGTGACTAGTGCTTCATGCAGGCTCTACCTGGTCGTCACTGACTGGAGTGCTGACCAGGGTGACTAGTGCTTCATGCAGGCTCTACCCTGGTCGTCACTGACTAGAGTGCTGACAGGGTGACTAGGCTTATGAGGACTCATACCCTAGTAGTACTGATAAGAAGGCTAGAACATGGTATAACTGAAGTGTTATTTACCCAGCTCATAAGACTAGGTCTTCAGGGGCCTAGTCGGAAGAATCACCACTAGTAGTAAACTAGACCCTAAAAAGACCAGAAACCAGAGAAAATAAAGGTAATATTTACAAACTGAAGTAGAGGTTATTTGTAAAAACACGGAGTCCAAAAGACTTTTTGTCAGATTTTTCCCCGAGGTCCCTACAGACACCCCTAGTCATTTTATAAACCATGAACCTAAAAAAAAAAGACGCAGCCGTAGGTAAACATGTGAAATTTGACAGAGAGAGAGAGAGAGAGAGAGAGAGAGAGAGAGAGAGAGCACCTGCAAGCAGGTGGCTACGGGTGGTGTGTGTACCTAACCCTCAATCTCTCTCTCCCCTCAGCACACCCATACTGGTGAACATTCGTACCAGGTACCTTTGCACTCTAATGAATATTTTAACATAGGGTGAGCTAGAGGTTGTCGTGAGCAAGACGGCTTACACAAGTAATTATGCAACAGTTGGTACCTAGCTTGCATACAACCGCCACCATTTACATTACATATAGAAGCACACGTGATGGGAGACCTTCATGAGGTGGGAAGTAGAGAGAAGAGGGGAATTAGGCAACAAGTATCTCGGTGTGAATAACAAGGCGGAGTTGGCAGCCTTCCCTCCCTATCTTGTGTGGTACACCCCCTCCCTATCTGGTGTGGTACACCCCCTCCCTATCTGGTGTGGTACACCCCCTCCCTATCTGGTGTGTGGTTCACCCCTCCCTATCCTGTGATACACCTCCCTATCTTGTGTGTTACACCCCCTCCCTATCTTGCGTGGTACACCCCCTCCCTATCATTTGTGGTTCACCCCCTCCCTATCTTGTGTAGTACACCCCCTCCCTATGCTGTGTGTTACACACCTCCCTATCTTGTGTGTTACACCCCCTCCCTATCTTGCGTGGTACACCCCCTCCCTATCATTTGTGGTTCACCCCTCCCTATCTTGTGTAGTACACCCCCTCCCTATGCTGTGTGTTACACACCTCCCTATCTTGTGTGTTACACCCCCTCCCTATCTTGTGTGGACAGCAGAGCTCAATATCTTGTAGGATAGACCCACCTTCAAGTGTTCCTTCATATGTAGGTCACAGGAAATAAGAGTTTCCCTCTCAATAAACAATGGGAATTATATTGAGAAAGTTAACTCAAGAGATCTCAGGCTTGTGTACATCAACTGAGACTTATAACTTATCACTGTGAGGATAAAACAAAGAAAGTGTGCAAGTGGTCTGGCAGCGAAGAACACCAAAGAAAAAAATAATTTACAAAAGGAAATTCGGAAATGAGTGAATAAATAATAGTGAGATGTAAATCTGCAAGACCTCATTACCTAGTTGTGTAGTAGATGGGAGAAAGTGAAGAGGGTAATGCCTACATCGATGCTAGAATGTCCAGAGTACGAGATTAAACACACACACAAAGGGCAGTGGAAATGAATGGTGAAGTATAAGAGAAGAATGTGGTGGTATACATACATGTATTTCATGATGGAGAAGAAGTACGATCACGAGCACCTGCAGGAATATTATAAACGGAGAGCAACGCATGAAAGAACAAATATGAGGAAACAACAACAGCAGATGTTAGCAATAAACAGTATTGGATACTGCAGAGACAAGAAGATGAAGGTGGCAATAGCTCAATGCAAAGGTAAAACAGGAAGACGAGAAATTAAGGAAATGGAAACCAGGAAGTGGAGAGGAGGAGGCCAGATCAATATCTTTAACAGACATTTTTGGACTTAATAACCAATGTTGACAATTATTACCATAAATAACATCTGACAAAGGCAGTCTCTTCCCACTTAACTTCAGAAAACACAAAGTCTATGATGACTGACATGCCTCAATGATAATTCTCAGTGCATGAGAGAAACCTGAGTAAGAGGAAGTGGACTATAAAGATACACTAGGGTTTGATATCACGTTTGATCACTACTCAGCAGGTAGGCTAACACTTAAGAAACTTCTACCTCAGTATCTCCAGGAAGTACAAGTAGTTTACAATAACAATTGATGCTTTTATGAAATCCTTTCCAATGATGATGACACAGCAGAATGCGAATGGTTATCAATAAACTCTTACACAAAAAATTGTTCACTAAAACATTTGAGATATTACACCAAAATTGCCTAAGATGTTCACCAATGAAGAGATGGTGATGGATTGTCACGAATGATCACTTCACTTGCCAAGTCGTCATAAACATCAATGTAAACAACTTCACGAAAACAAAGGATTCCAAACCATGTCAAGCCAGTCCTAAAATAAGCAAGCCAAACCTTCCTAGGGTAGAGAAGTATAGCTAGTGAGATGATCCGGGTAACCCTCATCTCTTGTCTGGTATGGTGTAGCGGGATATATAACACAGTGAAGATCATGTAATATACTGTATGGGTTTTGTAATATACTGTATGGTTCTTGTAATATACTGTATGGGTCACGTGATACACGGTGTGGGTCACGTGATACACGGTGAGGGTGGTGCAACAACCATCAAGGTCTTGAAAGACAAGAGCAGGGGTCATGGCAGATGGTTCATGCAAGACCTGGATGGAGTCATGAGAAACAGCCATGTAACATAATGAGGGGGGATAGTAACCCACCAGCAGGCAGGCTCAAGAGTATAAAAACCGCTCAAGTGTAAGAATAATTATGAACATCCTAACTGTCTAGAAGCGGGAACCTGACAGATTTCTTTAAAGAGTTCCTTAAACAGCCTTTCTGTATTGCCTATGTTGGACACCGAGCTACAAGAACCAAGAGTCTGGGTGATCAAGGCTGTACATAACCTACTGACAGACTGGGGAGGGGTCATTCATCTTCTTAGCAGACCAGAGAGAGAGAGAGAATTTAGGTAAAGGCAAATGACTATTTCAAGAGGAAATTGGACCACTAACTGCTACATGCGCCAGATCAACCAGGCTGTGATGACTGTGATCTTAAGAACCGCTGACAGTAACCAATCTAATTGATCAGAAGTTAATAAATATGTGTGGACTTAGATTGGTCACATGAATGCCACAGACCAAGAGAGAGTGAGAAAGTACAGTGGGTGTTAAGGAAAAACTTATCTTTGTCGAGTAGATATATGTACGACTGTCTATGTTTAACTGACTGAAAGCTCCTATTTTGTTTCTCCTAAACGGGTGGTGGCTCTCAGCGCCATCTCTTATACAACTCTTCCACTATCACCATTTTCCACCTGTGTTTGAGTCCCTGACATGTTTATTACAGTTGTTTTCGGTGAGGTTAACTTGGTGAGTGGCGGCGAGGTTGAGTCACGTCATCAGTATACCTGTATGTACTAATATTTTAATGCAGACTATGGATTATTACAGTTCGGTTACTCTGTTTCTTCTTGAAGAATTATTATTAACTGCTGTGTCTGGTGATAAGACATTTCCGGATTTCTGATTAATTTATTTTAATTCTGTTTTGAGAATAGATACTTGTTTTTGTGATAAAGTATTGAAAATTTCCATCATGTATGATAGTCTCTTTTCTTGATCATTTTTTATACCGATTTTTTTCGGTAGTATTTGTTTTCCAGAAAAGGGAAGAGAATCTCTCTCCCTTGACAGCTGATATCGGCCAAAAGAGACACACGGTAGGGACACAGTCGACACAGCTAAGCTATGAGAACTGCAGCTATGGTTGATCTTCAAGAGAAAGCTGTGTGGGCGGGCATAGATGTGGGCGTAGGCAAGTTGCCGTATAAGCGTGCAGGGTAGTGTGGGCGTATGCCAGGTCAATACGCACTGCTACGAGCTTTACCTGCCCTGGGAAATAGGGCGCCCAGCCTACCTACCTGCCTGGCCTAAGGCAGGTTAACAACCCGCTGTGACCAGCCCGGGGCGGCCGGGTCTGGGCAGCCAGCCCAGCTGGCATCACAAGCTGATACACATGTCATACTTCCCACACCATCAAAATACTTAAAGTAAAAAAAAAACATAGAACAGGCTCTCACCCTCCTGAAGACGGAGAGAGAGAGAGAGAGTTAAACACCTCCTATTCAAACAGCCTGGTATCAATAATCCCTCTTCTCTCGGCACCGCTAATTTACCTACCTCTCGGCACACCTGTCACCTGCCTCTCTGCACACCTGCCACACTTGTATCACATAGTGCAGCCATAACATTACACAGGCGTGTACTATTTTTGTAGTTTTGAGGTAACTCTGAAGCCAATGTGAGAGACTGGAGAAATTTGAGAGCAATCTTCTTTGATCTTAATAAAGAATCCTGTAAGATGTCATACACAATGTTTGTTATATGTATGTTGAGTCAGGTAGTGAAGCACTTACTGCAACTTGCTCGAGTGTGAAAGCAGTCCCGTCTTGCAACTGAGGAAACACTCAGTAGGTGAACCTAACCACATGGAAAGACCGAGGTACACTTGATAACAATGTGTGTGATAGTTCCAGCGCTTCTCCACAACTAACACACAATAATCACTGTTGAAAAATGGTGTTGAGACAAGACGTCATCTCCGCACCCTCAAATTTAGCCTTCCACTTCTTCCACTATCTCCACTCTCCAGATTAAATGCCGCCTCTGCATTCGGCTTGGAACACCAGTGGCGGGTGTCCAGCAGAAGGAAGGTGTGGTGATAGTGGTGGTGAGTGAGCATGAGGTAACTGGAACACCAGTGGCGGGTGTCCAGCAGAAGGAAGGTGTGGTGGTGGTGGTGGTGAGTGAGCATGAGGTGCCTGGAACACCAGTGGCGGGTGTCCAGCAGAAGGAAGGTGTGGTAGTGGTGAGTGAGCACGAGGTGCCTGGAACACCAGTGGCGGGTGTCCAGCAGGTGTGGTGATAGTGGTGGTGAGTGAGCATGAGGTGCCTGGAACACCAGTGGTGGGTGTCCAGCAAAAGGAAGGTGTGGTGGTGGTAAGTGAGCATGAGGTGCCTGGAACACCAGTGGCGGGTGTCCAGCAGGTGTGGTGATAGTGGTGGTGAGTGAGCATGAGGTGCCTGGAACACCAGTGGTGGGTGTCCAGCAGAAGGAAGGTGTGGTAGTGGTGAGTGAGCATGAGGTGCCTGGAACACCAGTGGCGGGTGTCCAGCAGAAGGAAGGTGTGGTAGTGGTGAGTGAGCATGAGGTGCCTGGAACACCAGTGGCGGGTGTCCAGCAGAAGGAAGGTGTGGTAGTGGTGAGTGAGCATGAGGTGCCTGGAACACCAGTGGCGGGTGTCCAGCAGTGTGGTGATAGTGGTGGTGAGTGAGCATGAGGTGCCTGGAACACCAGTGGCGGGTGTCCAGCAAAGGAAGTGTGGTGGTGGTAGTGAGCATGAGGTGCCTGGAACACCAGTGGCGGGTGTCCAGCAAAGGAAGGTGTGGTGGTGGTAAGTGAGCATGAGGTGCCTGGAACACCAGTGGCGGGTGTCCAGCAGAAGGTGTGGTGGTGGTGAGTGAGCATGGGGTGCACCTGGAACACCAGTGGCGGTGTCCAGCAGAAGGAAGGTGTGGTGGTGGTGAGTGAGCATGAGGTGCCTGGAACACCAGTGGCGGGTGTCCAGCAAAGGAAGGTGTGGTGGTGGTAAGTGAGCATGAGGTGCCTGGAACACCAGTGGCGGGTGTCCAGCAGAAGGAAGGTGTGGTGGTGGTGAGTGAGCATGAGGTGCCTGGAACACCAGTGGCGGGTGTCCAGCAGAAGGAAGGTGTGGTGGTGGTAAGTGAGCATGAGGTGCCTGGAACACCAGTGGCGGGTGTCCAGCAAAAGGAAGGTGTGGTGGTGGTAAGTGAGCATGAGGTGCCTGGAACACCAGTGGCGGGTGTCCAGCAGAAGGAAGGTGTGGTGGTGGTGAGTGAGCATGAGGTGCCTGGAACACCAGTGGCGGGTGTCCAGCAGAAGGAAGGTGGTGGTGGTGAGTGAGCATGAGGTGCCTGGAACACCAGTGGCGGGTGTCCAGCAGAAGGAAGGTGTGGTGGTGGTAAGTGAGCATGAGGTGCCTGGAACACCAGTGGCGGGTGTCCAGCAGAAGGAAGGTGTGGTGGTGGTAAGTGAGCATGAGGTGCCTGGAACACCAGTGGCGGGTGTCCAGCAGAAGGAAGGTGTGGTGGTGGTAAGTGAGCATGAGGTGCCTGGAACACCAGTTGCGGGTGTCCAGCAGAAGGAAGGTGTGGTGGTGATGGTGAGTGAGCATGAGGTGCCTGGAACACCAGTGGCGGGTGTCCAGCAGAAGGAAGGTGTGGTGGTGGTGGTGGTGGTGAGTGAGCATGAGGTGCCTGGAACACCAGTGGCGGGTGTCCAGCAGAAGGAAGGTGTGGTAGTGGTGAGTGAGCATGAGGTGCCTGGAACACCAGTGGCGGGTGTCCAGCAGAAGGAAGGTGTGGTAGTGGTGAGTGAGCATGAGGTGCCTGGAACACCAGTGGCGGGTGTCCAGCAGGTGTGGTGATAGTGGTGGTGAGTGAGCATGAGGTGCCTGGAACACCAGTGGTGGGTGTCCAGCAGAAGGAAGGTGTGGTGGTGGTAAGTGAGCATGAGGTGCCTGAAGGCAAACACAGGTTAGTGGGCGTGTATTTACCCGGGGCGAGCGACCAGGTGAATGGCACAGAGAACAGGGATGAATGGTGCACGCAGTGGACCAGGCCGCCAGCAGCAGGGCATGGCAGAGACAGGAGGGGGTAGAGCAGGAGGGGCAGAGAGGAGCAGCGAGAAACACTGGCAGGGTCGGGGTAGGGGAAGGGGTGAAGTGAGGGAGAAAGAATGAGGTGTTTTTAGGTGAACGCTCAAAGGTGAACAGACGCAGTGTTTTGCATTCAGTAGCCGCAACCCTTATGTAAAGAACCACACCTGGCCACCACACACACTTATCGTACCTATACTTGAAACTATGTATGGATTTTATCTGTACTTCTTTCCTATGGTACATATATTTTTAAAGATTCCTGCCGTGGTTCTTTACCTCCCTGTTCCATGTAGTAAAGTGTGTCTATCTCCTCTCAGCACAATAACTATTGCTATCTCTTGGCTTTATTAATATATTTTTTACCCGGTCAACTTATGAAGGAAGGTAAGTGTGAGTCAGTAGTAGAGGAGGTACACTTTGTGTAGTACTTACACAAACATGTCAACATTAAGATCAACACCTGCTGCTTCATCTGACGTTATGACTACTGAAGCAGCAGCATCCACGATGGACTGACATACAAAGAGAGGAGATGACGTGTGTCAGGCTGTCAACGAACATTTCCGCCAGTATCCACTGGTATCCTGCCAAACTCATATATATTTTTATATAAATGGTTGGGGCAACATCGAGTCCAGGTCTCACACCAGCCCACCTAAATTTCAAATAAGACACTATAGTAATTTAAAGTCATAAACGCCTCATGATACAAAACGCTGCATATCCATATACGAGGAAGGTAGTAGACGGTTGCTGTCTACCACAGTAGTAGCAACACAAGAGGTATCATTCAAGAGGTCACACCTACATATATACAAAGAGGCTTCCTAAAGTAGCAAGCATTCCCAGTTACCTGACAACTTCTGACTCTCCCAGCACTCACATGATGCAACTGCACCTCCTCCACCCCCACCATCACCTTACACCCCACCTAGCCAAGGGTCTATCGACAAATGCCTTTAACAACTAGTAACTAACTGTCACACACACTGAGTGGCTGTACATCAGCCACTCAGTGAACTGAAGGTGCGCCACACGTCATCACAATCCTTGGTCATACTGCAAAAACTAGACCCACAACCTCCACCCCCATAAACACTATCACCCACTACTACTACTACTTCAGCCGCTGCCGCCATGGAAAATCTTCAACACTCCCTCCTCCCCCACCTTTAATCACCACCACCACTGCTCTCTTCTCTTACATTATGTTCGTCACTGCAGCAGCAGCACCACTGCGGGTATACACGTGACAGTGGAAATATGTGAGTTTAACAATAAAACAACGCTGACGTTATAACACACTTTGTCTCTTGAGTATTACGCTGCAACCAAACTTCACACATTCAAGAATTTTTATAAAATAGTTCCGAACGCCGGAAATCAGCAACGAAGGTCCACTACGGTACAAGTGGGCACATCAGGACGTGTTCCAGACACCTTCTGTCCCTGTTCACCTATCAGCAAAATAGGTACCTGGGTGTTAGTGGACTAGTGTGGGTCGCATCCTGGGAACAAATCTGACATAATTTGCGGGAAATGTTCAGCATAACAAGGGGCTTTCTATATTGTAGTATGTCAGTGATGTCACCTAGGCCTGTATACCTCGTATATGTACTGGTAGAAATAAAAAAATATTATTATTATTACTAGACATGAGGCAGACCACAAGCAAAGTCTCTATCACTGAAAACACAAGTTGGTGAGTACACACACACACACACACACACACACATACATACAACAGGCCTAGTGTCTAATAGACATGTGCCTAGGACAAAATGGTAACTAACACACAGCCCAGTGGCCTGGTGGCTAAAGCTCTCGCTTCACACACGGAGGGCCCGGGTTCGAGTCCCGGCGGGGCGGAAACATTTCGAAGTGTTTCCTTACACACACACATACACACATACAACAGGCCTAGTGTCTAATCGACATGTGCCTAGGACAAAATGGTAACTAACACACACACACACACCACCACCACCACCACCACCACAAAAAAAAAAGGCCAAGTGTCAATCGACAAGTGCCTCTGATAATTGGTAAGTCAGACGGGTTGCCACAGTGTTGTTCTCTCACAACTCCTGGTCCACACACCATACATCACTAGTCTTCACTAACAGTGTTACAACACCATACAATGGTGTTATAACACCACTGCTTCACCATACAAGTGTTATAACACCACTGCTTCACCAAAATACTGATGGAAACGGATGGAGGAGATGATGGTTTTATTATAAGAACGTTTCTCCCGATGTAGAGCTTTAAGTCATAAGTGACTTAATAAAACTCTACATAAAGCCAAACATTACTACAATCAAAATTTGGTGTGTACCTGTGTTTCCTTCACCCTTAGTTTACACTTCCATCTCTCTCCCTTCATTAAAGAAGAGGGGTAAAAGTGAGAGAGTTGATGGGGGTGAGGTGGGGGCTTGAGGTAGCAGTTGGATAGGGAAGCTTGAAAGTGGTGACAATATTTACCACTCAGATGATCTCTACCACTCAGATGATCTCTACCACTCAGATGATCTCTACCACTCAGACGATCTCTACCACTCAGACGATCTCTACCACTCAGACGATCTCTACCACTCAGATTATCTATACCACTCAGACGATCTCTACCACTCAGACGATCTCTACCACTCAGATGATCTCTACCACTCAGATGATCTCTACCACTCAGATGATCTCTACCACTCAGAAGATCTCCTTGGCACACATCCTACTGAGGAAGGTAGTAACTCCCTGGATGGTTGCTGTCTAACAACCTACTACCTTGTATAGTGATTACCTCTTACAAGAGGAGGGTAGTAACTCCCTGGATGGTTGCTAACAACCTACTACCTTGTATAGTGATTACCTCTCTTACAAGAGGAGGGTAGTAACTCCCTGGATGGTTGCTAACAACCTACTACCTTTATAGTGATTACTCTCTTACAAGAGGAGGGTAGTAACTCCCTGGATGGTTGCTAACAACCTACTACCTTGTATAGTGATTACCTCTCTTACAAGAGGAGGGTAGTAACTCCCTGGATGGTTGCTAACAACCTACTACCTTGTATAGTGATTACCTCTCTTACAAGAGGAGGGTAGTAACTCCCTGGATGGTTGCTAACAACCTACTACCTTGTATAGTGATTACCTCTCTTACAAGAGGAGGGTAGTAACTCCCTGGATGGTTGCTAACAACCTACTACCTTGTATAGTGATTACCTCTCTTACAAGAGGAGGGTAGTAACTCCTGGATGGTTGCTACAACTACAGTATGATTACTCTCTACAAAAATCCCGGATGTTGCTAACACCACTATTGTATAGTATTCCTCTCTTACAAGAGGAGGGTAGTAACTCCTGGATGGTTGCTAACAACCTACTACCTTGTATAGTGATTACCTCTCTTACAAGAGGAGGGTAGTAACTCCCTGGATGGTTGCTAACAACCTACTTACTACCTTGTACTAATCAAAGATGGAAGGTAAATTTTCTAAACTTTAACTTGATTCAAAATAAGGTTTCTTAACTTTCTTAAGATTCAATGTAGTTATTTTTCTTAATGTTTTTTTCTGGTGTGAGCGGCGGCCCGTGGCAGCTATGATCCCAGAAAGCATTAAAAAATCGCACACGACTTAAATGATGGAATGTACAAACATATTAAAAAAAACATGTATGTTAATGAGAGAAACAAAAGGGCGTCGGAGACAGTGTTAGCAGCACCTGCTAACATTTGTTAAATGTGTTGTTGGCTGAGAGTTTACCTTCCCCCTGTGGTCACCTCAGGCCAATAGCTGTTTTTCTCTACTTTCGTATTCTACTTAGGGAAGTCTCTGAGCTCCAGCTTTCATTTTCTGCCGAGACCAACATGACTAACCAAGGGGAACCAACACAAACACTTACCACAGATTCAAACAAAATAATAATGTACCAATATAAGGGAAAGACTGAAAAAAGACAGAGTGAGTCGAAACCAATTCTCCTGCTGAAGTGTGTAAAAGACAAAAGTGAGTGAGGCAGAGGTGGGGCACAGAAACTGGTAATTTTTTGGGGGCAGAAGGTGTGTGCAGCAAGAACACTGGTATATTGTGTTGAGATGGGCACAGACACTGGTAGTGTGCAGAGGTCACAGAACACTGGTATATTGTGTTGCAGAGGTGGGGCACAGAACACTGGTATATTGTGTTGCAGAGGTGGGGCACAGAACACTGGTATATTGTGTTGCAGAGGTGGGGCCCAGAACACTGGTATATTGTGTTGCAGAGGTAGTGTTTGTAGCGTGTACAATCAGGGGGATAAGTCACAGTTTAGTTATTGTCAGAAGTGTTTTAGCGTTACAATCACGACAGATTCATGTAGGGCGTCAATATTTACACATTGTAGTGTCTCGGTGAATATATTAATACTGTGTTCTCACTATGTAGTTCATTCTTTGTTGTGATCACAGAAAGTTCCCCCCTCTCTCTCTCTCTTAAGCTAAAGTCCAATATTAGTAATTATTTTTGTCTTGAAGTATTTGGGTTTGTTATTAATTTGGGTGACGGCTTTGTGTTGTCTCTCCTGGGCGGTATATGCATGTTTGTGTTCTGTTGAACACGTCTAACATGGTGCTACAACCTTCATAAATCTTGCTGTTCTTCTTTCTAAAATATCGCTCTTGATGGCTAATAGTACCTCCCTGGATGGTTCATCTAAAAATGATGTTATTACAAGTATGTTGTGGAGAGAGAGAGAGAGAGAGAGAGAGAGAGAGAGAGAGAGAGAGTGGTGTGACGCAATACTGACTGGCGACACATTGATTACGAGTCTTGTGTGAAACACACTACTGGCAACACCATCACTATCACAACACCACACTCTAGGCCACCTCTTCTGTACTCCAGTAGCACGCGCACACACAAACCTCCATGTATTGATGGTGTTGAAATACTGAAATCTAGAGAGATGGAAAGTGGGATGCTGCGGTGACGGGTGTACAAGAAAAGGAGAACAAGATGTATGTGTGTGTGTGTGTTTTGTCAGGGCTCTTGTTGCTCCCTCCCCCACACACAACTTTCTACTTGACTACCAAGAACAACACCTCAATAATATATATGTATGTATGAATATGTATACACACACAGGAGGGACAGGGGGGTAGGAAATGATAACGACATATAAAATACTGAGAGGAATCGACAAAGTGGACAGGGACAGGATGTTCCAGAGATGGGACACAGCAACTAGGGGTCACAACTGGAAGTTAAAGACTCAGAAGAGTCACAGGGATGTTAGGAAGTATTTCTTCACAGAGTTGTCAGGAAGTAGAATAGCCTGGAAAGTGATGTAGTGAAGGCATAATCCATACACAGCTTTAAAAAGAGGTATGTATGATAAAGGTCATGGAGCAGGGAGAGTTACCCAGTAGTGACCAGTGAAGAGGCGGGGCCAGGAGCTATGAATCGACCCCTGCAACCACAACTAGGTGAGCATGCATACACACATACACACACACACGCGCGCGCGCGCGCAATACAATCGCAGACAGGTGGTCTTAACAACGCAAGACAAGCCACGGGGGGGATGGAAGAGCTACAGATTTCCATCCCCCGTGGCTTGTCTTGATTATATATATATATATATATATATATATATATATATATATATATATATATATATATATATATATTACAGGAAATATGCAGAAAGCAGCAGCACACCAACAAGAGCCACTGCTGCTGCTGTTGTTATTCATCAATACATTAATACCAGGTGATGAGATACCACTTACTTGGCAGCTTACCAGACCAGCGTCACACGCAGCCTTACCTGGGGAGGAAACAAGCACTAGTTAATATTGATAACAGTGATAGGCCCTCACTAACCTTCCTAACAACCTTGAGAAGGTAGTGATGGACGACAGAGGGAGAGGTAGTCATGGAGGGATGAGGAAGGATAAATTGAGGGACGAGGAAGGATAGTGATGGAGGGATGAGGAAGCATAGTGATACAAGAAAAATGTGCTGGGGAGGAAGAGATGGGTGTGCCGGTGGAGCAGATGTTGAGGGTGTTGTTGCAGCCATACACACACACCACTATATATGTTGGTAAGCTGCATAATACCACCAGGAGCTAACACCCGACTTCTACAACATCATACAGGCGAGTATACACACACCCTCGAGCCCACAACATCTGATCAACTCTTGCAAATATTCAGGAAGTGCCAAATATTTGCAACCAGACTAGTCTTAGATCTCACAGGAATGTATTATGAGGACAGGTTGAAGGAACTGAACCTGGCGACCTTGACGGAGAGGACTCGCTACATACAAAATTTAAAGAGAAACTCGTGGATACGATATATTATTTGAATTAATATAACTCCAGTCCACAGTCTCAAGGGCAGGTATGATAAGATTCCAGAGGCCGATTAAATTTTACGAGAGGGAGTCTAGAGCATAGACTCAACCCCTGTAAACACAAATCAGCGAGTACTGAATACAAGTTGAGAGATGAGGTGCTGCAAACAACATATAAGGTGTGGGAGCAGATATATCACCAAGCATGTCACAAAAGCACGTTTCAGCGGCACATGAAAAACTAAGTAACCTTAGGAGTGTTTTCAGGTGTGTCCTTAGACACACCTTGTTGCTGTGTCCCCACATAGGGTAGCAGCACAAGTGTAGGATTATATTACAGCCTCCCCGAGCCCGGTGATCTTCCCTGGCAAGTAAACTAACAACAACAAGAGTGTACACAGTAGCAGCGACAATGTCTGCCCATGTCTGGTCTTCACACAAGGTCTCCCGCTACTGGCCAAGTTTTTGTCTTCCATTGTTAAATACTTGTGCAGAGCTGCAAGATATTCAACTAAGAACTGGTGACTGGTGCTGCTTCATTGCAGGTAGTGGCGCACCCTAGTTCCTGCCTAACACCATCCCAACACCTCCCCACCCATCAGCTTTACTTACACCCACCCACCCACATACCCTCTCAACCACACCCATTATGCCTCCTGGTCTGCCCGACTGTTGTGGCTTGCAACACGGTCCTATGCAAGCACCACAGCCCGGTTCAGCACAATCAAGTGTGAGAATCATGTTGACTTCCTCTTTTGTGTGTGTGTCGGTAAAACCCATATAGAGGCAACGTGTTGAAAACTCTTGCAACTTTGCGGTGACCGAGTTATGTAGTAATTACACGTAGGCTTCCCAGAGCGGCCTAAGTCTGACAGCGGAAGTCAAACATCGTCGTGGCTTCAACACTTGTAAAGTAGACTTTCCTAGTTGAAGCTGCGGGACGGGTTGACTACTGTACTCAGCAGTCTCATGGTGGACGCTCACCCTTCCTCTTAACACTAATATCTCTTCAATATTATTATCTTCTCAACACCTGCGTTCTTCAGTGATATGTATCCAACACCTGAGTTCCTCAGTATTATGTTGTTTAGCAGGTAGAGGTGTGCTTCAACGTCAACAGTGTGGAGGGTTGAGTGTATGAGGATGGTGGTAGTAAGCAGGTAGAGGTGTGCTTCAACGTCAACAGTGTGGAGGGTTGAGTGTATGAGGTGGTGGTAGTAAGCAGGTAGAGGTGTGCTTCAACGTCAACAGTGTGGAGGGTTGAGTGATGAGGGTGGTGGTAGTAAGCAGGTAGAGGAGTGCTTCAACGTCAACAGTGTGGAGGGTTGAGTGTATGAGGGTGGTGGTAGTAAGCAGGTAGAGGTGTGCTTCAACGTCAACAGTGTGGAGGGTTGAGTGTATGAGGATGGTGGTAGTAAGCAGGTAGAGGTGTGCTTCAACGTCAACAGTGTGGAGGGTTGAGTGTATGAGGGTGGTGGTAGTAAGCAGGTAGAGGTGTGCTTCAACGTCAACAGTGTGGAGGGTTGAGTGTATGAGGGTGGTGGTAGTAAGCAGGTAGAGGTGTGCTTCAACGTCAACAGTGTGGAGGGTTGAGTGTATGAGGGTGGTGGTAGTAAGCAGGTAGAGGTGTGCTTCAACGTCAACAGTGTGGAGGGTTGAGTGTATGAGGATGGTGGTAGTAAGCAGGTAGAGGTGTGCTTCAACGTCAACAGTGTGGAGGGTTGAGTGTATGAGGATGGTGGTAGTAAGCAGGTAGAGGTGTGCTTCAACGTCAACAGTGTGGAGGGTTGAGTGTATGAGGATGGTGGTAGTAAGCAGGTAGAGGTGTGCTTCAACGTCAACAGTGTGGAGGGTTGAGTGTATGAGGGTGGTGGTAGTAAGCAGGTAGAGGTGTGCTTCAACGTCAACAGTGTGGAGGGTTGAGTGTATGAGGGTGGTGGTAGTAAGCAGGTGAGAGTGCTTCAACGTCAACAGTGTGGAGGGTTGAGTGTATGAGGGTGGTGGTAGTAAGCAGGTAGAGGTGTGCTTCAACGTCAACAGTGTGGAGGTTGAGTGTATGAGGTGGTGGTAGTAGCAGGTAGAGAGTGCTTCAACGTCAACAGTGTGGAGGGTTGAGTGTATGAGGGTGGTGGTAGTAAGGCAGGTAGTGGAGGTGGGGCTTCAACGTCAACAGTGTGGAGGGTTGAGTGTATGAGGGTGGTGGTAGTAAGCAGGTAGAGGTGTGCTTCAACGTCAACAGTGTGGAGGGTTGAGTGTATGAGGGTGGTGGTAGTAAGCAGGTAGAGGTGTGCTTCAACGTCAACAGTGTGGAGGGTTGAGTGTATGAGGGTGGTGGTAGTAAGCAGGTAGAGGTGTGCTTCAACGTCAACAGTGTGGAGGGTTGAGTGTATGAGGGTGGTGGTAGTAAGCAGGTAGACTTAATATGATAATATCATAGTCAGTATGGTTGAGAACTTGACACACAACGTCACTTACCGTGCACTAGACCATCACCTAGACGGCTCTGCTCACCTCCATAATACTGACAATAATCACAACTATACGGTACTACATCTGCAAATCACTGGGGATATGTATCCAAACATGTGTATTTACTCTTCCCAGGATACATAAACTGAAAGCTGCACATATATACTGAGTTTAATCACCTCTCTTACTTCACATGGTATACATGCCATATGATAATACAATCATCGAGTATGCAACCCCAGCATAAAGCCCACACCTGGTCAGGCATGTTATGAAACTCGAAAAAGTCCAAATGTTTGCAACCAGACTTGTACCGATAATGAAAAACACTAACTATGAGGCAAGGCTGAAGCAACTGACCCTGGCGAGGGAACTGACACTGACTTAACATCAGTCACTATGAAGGAACACGTGCAAAATGACAACGAAGATCAGCCATAGCTATTAAAACAAGTAGTTCTCTAGCCTGAAGATTGTAACAACACCTGTGTTACACTCGTGCTCTAACACAGGTGTTACACTGGTGGTGTAACACAGGTGTTACACTGGTGTTGTAACACAGGTGTTACACTGGTGTTGTAACACAGGTGTTACACTGGTGTTGTAACACAGGTGTTACACTGGTGGTGTACACAGGTGTTACACTGGTGGTGTAACACAGGTGTTACACTGGTGGTGTAACACAGATGTTACACTGGTGGTGTAACACAGGTGTTACACTGGTGGTGTAACACAGATGTTACACTGGTGGTGTAACACAGGTGTTACACTGGTGGTGTAACACAGGTGTTACACTGGTGGTGTAACACCTGTGTTACACTGGTGGTGTAACACCTGTGTTACACTGGTGGTGTAACACCTGTGTTACACTGGTGTGTAACACCTGTGTTACACTGGTGGTGTAACACCTGTGTTACACTGGTGGTGTAACACCTGTGTTACACTGGTGTAACACCTGTGTTACACTGGTGGTGTAACACCTGTGTTACACTGGTGGTGTAACACCTGTGTTACACTGGTGTTGTAACACTTGTGTTACACTGGTGTTGTACCACCTGTGTTACACTGGTGGTGTAACACCTGTGTTACACTGGTGGTGTAACACCTGTGTTACACTGGTGGTGTAACAGCACCTCTACCCGTCACCTGCACCAAGACAACTTTCATTATCTGCAGGTGACAGGCTGTCACTCACCACCTGCAGGTGACAGGCTGTCACTCACCACCTGCAGGTGATAGGCTGTCACTCACCACCTGCAGGTGACAGGCTGTCACTCACCACCTGCATGTGATAGGCTGTCACTCACCACCTGCAGGTGACAGGCTGTCACTCACCACCTGTAGGTGACAGGCTGTCACTCACCACCTGCAGGTGACAGGCTGTCACTCACCACCTGCATGTGATAGGCTGTCACTCACCACCTGTAGGTGACAGGCTGTCACTCACCACCTGTAGGTGACAGGCTGTCACTCACCACCTGTAGGTGACAGGCTGTCACTCACCACCTGCAGGTGACAGGCTGTCACTCACCACCTGCAGGTGATAGGCTGTCACTCACCACCTGTTGCAGCTCATCACCAAGTACTCACCTAATTGTGGTTGCAGGGTAGAGTCACAGCTCCTGGCCCCGCCACTTCGTTGGTCGCTGTGTGTGTGTGTAGGTGTGTGTGAGAGAAATACATAACATTTTTGTAATTACACCTTCAACAGCAGCAGCAATAACTGCAACACGAACAGCAGAAAGTGAAGCAACAAAACCAACAGTAGCAGCAGTCAAAAATGACTGTCAGCAGCAGCAGTAGTCAAAACATGACTGTCAGCGGCAGCAGTAGTAGTAGTCAAAAAATGACTCTGTCAGCAGCAGCAGCAGTAAAAACATGACTGTCAGCACCAGCAGTAGTCAAAACATGACTGAAAGCAGCAGCAGTAGTAGTAGTCAAAACATGACTGTCAGCAGCAGCAACAGCAGTAGTAGTAGTAGTCAAAACATGACTGTCAGCAGCAGCAACAGCAGTAGTAGTAGTAGTAGTCAAAACATGACTGTCAGCAGCAGCAGTAAAAACATGACTGTCAGCAGCAGCAGTAGTCAAAACATGACTGTCAGCAGCAGTAATCAAAACATGACTGTCAGCAGCAGCAGTAGTCAAAATATGACTGTCAGCAGCAGTAGTAGTCAAAACATGACTGTCAGCAGCAGCAGCAGTAGTCAAACATGACTGTCAGCAAGCAGCAGTAGTCAAAACATGACTGTCAGCAGCAGTAGTCAAAACATGACTGTCAGCAGCAGCAGTAGTCAAAACATGACTGTCAGCAGCAGTAGTAGTCAAAACATGACTGTCAGCAGCAGTAGTCAAAACATGACTGTCAGCAGCAGTAGTCAAAACATGACTGTCAGCAGCAGTAGTAGTCAAAACATGACTGTCAGCAGCAGCAGCAATCAAACATGACTGTCAGCAGTAGTCAAAACATGACTGTCAGCAGCAGTAGTCAAAACATGACTGTCAGCAGCAGCAGTAGTCAAAACATGACTGTCAGCAGCAGCAGCAATCAAAACATGACTGTCAGCAGTAGCAGCAGCAGCAGTAGTCAAAACATGACTGTCAGCAGCAGCAGTAGTCAAAACATGACTGTCAGCAGCAGCAGCAATCAAAACATGACTGTCAGCAGTAGCAGCAGCAGCAGTAGTCAAAACATGACTGTCAGCAGCAGTAGTCAAAACATGACTGTCAGCAGCAGCATAGTCAAAACATGACTGTCAGCAGCAGCATAGTCAAAACATGACTGTCAGCAGCAGCAGCAATCAAAACATGACTGTCAGCAGTAGCAGCAGCAGCAGTAGTCAAAACATGACTGTCAGCAGCAGCAGCAATCAAAACATGACTGTCAGCAGTAGCAGTAGTCAAAACATGACTGTCAGCAGCAGTAGTCAAAACATGACTGTCAGCAGCAGCATAGTCAAAACATGACTGTCAGCAGCAGCATAGTCAAAACATGACTGTCAGCAGCAGCAGTAGTCAAAACATGCCTGTCAGCAGCAGCAGTAGTCAAAACATGACTGTCAGCAGCAGTAGTCAAAACATGACTGTCAGCAGCAGCATAGTCAAAACATGACTGTCAGCAGCAGCAGTAGTCAAAACATGACTGTCAGCAGCAGCATAGTCAAAACATGACTGTCAGCAGCAGCAGTAGTCAAAACATGCCTGTCAGCAGCAGCAGTAGTCAAAACATGACTGTCAGCCAGCAGCAGCATAGTCAAAACATGACTGTCAGCAGCAGCAGTAAGTGTACTCTATGACAGTCACTTACTGTGTTGTATATACCTTTGATGAGTTTCGAGAGTCTTCCTACTACCAGAATCTGTCCCTGGGTTAGGCTTGTCTGCTGCTTGCCTGCTCAGCCAGGATGCTGCTGCTGCTGCTGCTGCTGCTGCTGCTGCTTGCCTGCTCAGCCAGGATGCTGCTGCTGCTGCTGCTCAGCGTATGACAAGTTACATTATGACAACAATATCTTAGAAGTGATGAAAATATGTGGATGTGGAGTGAGGGTAGGAGGATAAAAATGTGGAGTGAGGGTAGGAGAATAAGAATGTGGAGTGAGGGTAGGAGAATAAGAATGTGGAGTGAGGGTAGGAGGATAAAAATGTGGAGTGAGGGTAGGAGAATAAGAATGTGGAGTGAGGGTAGGAGAATAAGAATGTGGAGTGAGGGTAGGAGAATAAGAATGTGGAGTGAGGGTAGGAGGATAAGAATGTGGAGTGAGGGTAGGAGGATAAGAATGTGGAGTGAGGGTAGGAGGATAAGAATGTGGAGTGAGGGTAGGAGGATAAGAATGTGGAGTGAGGGTAGGAGAATAAGAATGTGGAGTGAGGGTAGGAGAATAAGAATGTGGAGTGAGGGTAGGAGAATAAGAATGTGGAGTGAGGGTAGAGAGATAAATAGAATGTGGAGTGAGGGTAGGAGGATAAGAATGTGGAGTGAGGTAGGAGAATAAGAATGTGGAGTGAGGGTAGGAGGATAAGAATGTGGAGTGAGGAGTGAGGAGGAATAAGAATGTGGAGTGAGGGTAGGAGAATAAGAATGTGGAGTGAGGGTAGGAGGATAAGAATGTGGAGTGAGGTAGGAGAATAAGAATGTGGAGTGAGGGTAGGAGGATAAGAAATGTGGAGTGAGGGTAGGAGGATAAGAATGTGGAGTGAGGGTAGGAGGATAAGAATGTGGAGTAGGAGGGTAGGAGAATAAGAATGTGGAGTGAGGGTAGGAGGATAAGAATGTGGAGTGAGGGTAGGAGAATAAGAATGTGGAGTGAGGGTAGGAGGATAAGAATGTGGAGTGAGGGTAGGAGAATAAGAATGTGGAGTGAGGGTAGGAGGATAAGAATGTGGAGTGAGAGTAGGAGAATAAGAATGTGGAGTGAGGGTAGGAGGATAAGAATGTGGAGTGAGGGTAGGAGGATAAGAATGTGGAGTGAGGGTAGGAGGATAAGAATGTGGAGTGAGGGTAGGAGAATAAGAATGTGGAGTGAGGGTAGGAGAATAAGAATGTGGAGTGAGGGTAGGAGAATAAGAATGTGGAGTGAGGGTAGGAGAATAAGAATGTGGAGTGAGGGTAGGAGATAAGAATGTGGAGTGAGGGTAGGAGAATAAGAATGTGGAGTGAGGGTAGGAGGATAAGAATGTGGAGTGAGGGTAGGAGAATAAGAATGTGGAGTGAGGGTAGGAGAATAAGAATGTGGAGTGAGGGTAGGAGAATAAGAATGTGGAGTGAGGGTAGGAGGATAAGAATGTGGAGTGAGGGTAGGAGAATAAGAATGTGGAGTGAGGGTAGGAGAATAAGAATGTGGAGTGAGGGTAGGAGAATAAGAATGTGGAGTGAGGGTAGGAGGATAAGAATGTGGAGTGAGGGTAGGAGAATAAGAATGTGGAGTGAGGGTAGGAGAATAAGAATGTGGAGTGAGGGTAGGAGAATAAGAATGTGGAGTGAGGGTAGGAGAATAAGAATGTGGAGTGAGGGTAGGAGAATAAGAACAGTATAACAGTGGCAGAGGTGGCAATAAGGGAGTAATGGTAGTGACACAAGAGTCATCGAGTAGCGTGTCAGTGAATAATTAATGACCCACGAGGGTAGGACAAAAACACAGGGGCAGAAAAGAGCACAGAACCCACCTAGGCAGAAGAAATGAATGACAAAGAAAGTATAGTTAAGGAGAAGATATAAAAATCAGATTAAGTCACGAAGTTTGGAGCATCTGATAATATAATGAGAACAGAAGACATGTACAGTGAGAAAGTCAGAACTAGGAAAACTGTGTATAACTGGTGGTTCAACAAGATGCTGTGTCTGTGAAGGTTAGATACCTTGAGCCTTCACACACACCCTCTTCTTCAACCATTCTTTATACTCAACATTCTTTTATCTCCTCACCTAACATCTTCTCCTTTCCTATATTTTCTTTGCCTTATGAGGTTCAAGCGAGAGATGGAGGAGGTGGTTCAAGGGAGGGCTGGAAGAGGAGGTTCAAGCAAGGGATGGAGGAGGAGGTTCAAGGGAGGGCTGGAAGAGGAGGTTCAAGCAAGGGATGGAGGAGGAGGTTCAAGGGAGGGCTGGAGGAGGAGGTTCAAGCAAGGGATGGAGGAGGAGGTTCAAGCAAGGGCTGGAAGAGGAGGTTCAAGCAAGGGATGGAGGAGGAGGTTCAAGCAAGGGCTGGAAGAGGAGGTTCAAGGGAGGGCTGGAAGAGGAGGTTCAAGCAAGGGATGGAGGAGGAGGTTCAAGGGAGGGCTGGAGGAGGAGGTTCAAGCAAGGGATGGAGGAGGAGGTTCAAGGGAGGGCTGGAAGAGGAGGTTCAAGCAAGGGATGGAGGAGGAGGTTCAAGGGAGGGCTGGAAGAGGAGGTTCAAGCGAGAGATGGAGGAGGTGGTTCAAGGGAGGGCTGGAAGAGGAGGTTCAAGCAAGGGATGGAGGAGGAGGTTCAAGGGAGGGCTGGAAGAGGAGGTTCAAGCGAGAGATGGAGGAGGTGGTTCAAGGGAGGGCTGGAAGAGGAGGTTCAAGCAAGGGATGGAGGAGGAGGTTCAAGGGAGGGCTGGAAGAGGAGGTTCAAGCGAGAGATGGAGGAGGTGGTTCAAGGAGGGCTGGAAGAGGAGGTTCAAGCAAGGGATGGAGGAGGAGGTTCAAGGTGGCTGGAGGAGGTGGTTCAAGCAAGGGATGGAGGAGGAGGTTCAAGGGAGGGCTGGAAAAGGAGGTTCAAGCAAGGGATGGAGAAGGAGGTTCAAGGGAGGGCTGGAAAAGGAGGTTCACGGGAGGGCTGGAAAAGGAGGTTCAAGCAAGGGATGGAGGAGGAGGTTCAAGCAAGGGATGGAGGAGGAGGTTCAAGCAAGGGATGGAGGAGGAGGTTCAAGGGAGGGCTGGAAGAGGAGGTTCAAGCAAGGGATGGAGGAGGAGGTTCAAGGGAGGGCTGGAAGAGGAGGTTCAAGCAAGGGATGGAGGAGGAGGTTCAAGCAAGGGCTGGAAGAGGAGGTTCAAGCAAGGGATGGAGGAGGAGGTTCAAGCAAGGGATGGAGGAGGAGGTTCAAGCAAGGGATGGAGGAGGAGGTTCAAGGGAGGGCTGGAAGAGGAGGTTCAAGCAAGGGATGGAGGAGGAGGTTCAAGCAAGGGATGGAGGAGGAGGTTCAAGCAAGGGATGGAGGAGGAGGTTCAAGCAAGGGATGGAGGAGGAGGTTCAAGGGAGGGCTGGAAGAGGAGGTTCAAGCAAGGGATGGAGGAGGAGGGTTGAGGTGTGTGACAGCACTTGGCACAGTGCCAACAACCTGTTCAGAGACACATTCTTGTTCCAGTTTATAATTATTATCATCATCATCGGTATATGCCTGCTACCTCCATGTTCAACAAAGTTGTTGTTGGAAATAAACACGTATGACAAAATTTATAAAAGTTACGTGAGCTACGAGTAAGTTCATGTGGTTCTCGCTCACCATAGGCGGGCCAGTACAACATGGGTTCGAGTCCTTGGCTAGTGCAGTGTTATTGACCAATACCACTCGTTCGTGGTTACAATAATATAATATATATATGAGGAAGCACTTATACTATGCCACAAGCAACACCACCCTCCTCCACATTAGTGTAGCGTGGGAGTCGAGTTTGAGGAAGTGTGAGAGTGGAGTGTGTCGATAAATGGAAGAGGGTAGTAAAACCAGTGTTGTGTTTAACATGGGAGGGATGGAGGGGGAGGGGAGGGATAGGGGATGATGACATGGAGGGGAAGGGGGCGGCCTAGACAAGCCACCTACACCTGTGTTAATGGGTCACCCTGACAATGACCCTCGTTGCCTCTTTCAAGAGGGGGAGAGGGAGGCGGAATGGGGAAGAGGAAGGTGAGGGAGTAAGGAGGGAAGGAGGGGGGGAAGGATTACCTCTGGCACTATCAACTTACACGACAGGAATGTGTGCCCTTGTTGCAAGGTGACGCATCTCCCCCCCTCCCCCCAACACTGACACACATCCCTCTGACTTGAATATAATACACAATACAAAACACAGTGTCATAATATACACAATACAAAACACAGTGTCATAACATACACAATACAACACTACCACTAATACAACACACTACAGTGTCTCAACATACACAACACCTGCACTAATACAACACATCACTGTAGCATCTACCACAATACACTACACAACACCTGCAATAATACAAAACATCACTGTAGCATCTACCACAATACACTACACAACACCTGCACATCACTGTAGCGTCTACCACAATAAACTACACAACACCTGCACATCACTGTAGCATCTACCACAATACACTACACAACACCTGCACATCACTGTAGGGTCTACCACAATACACTACACAACACCTGCACATCACTGTAGCGTCTACCACAATACACTACACAACACCTGCACATCACTGTAGCGTCTATCACAATACACTACACAACACCTGCACATCACTGTAGCGTCTACCACAATAAACTACACAACACCTGCACATCACTGTAGCATCTACCACAATACACTACACAACACCTGCACATCACTGTAGCGTCTACCACAATAAACTACACAACACCTGCACATCACTGTAGCATCTACCACAATACACTACACAACACCTGCACATCACTGTAGGGTCTACCACAATAAACTACACAACACCTGCACATCACTGTAGCATCTACCACAATACACTACACAACACCTGCACATCACTGCAGCGTCTATCACAATACACTACACAACACGTGCACATCCATGTAGCGTCTACCACAATACACTACACAACACCTGCACATCACTGTAGGGTCTACCACAATAAACTACACAACACCTGCACATCACTGTAGCATCTACCACAATACACTACACAACACCTGCACATCACTGTAGCGTCTACCACAATAAACTACACAACACCTGCACATCACTGTAGCATCTACCACAATACACTACACAACACCTGCACATCACTGTAGGGTCTACCACAATAAACTACACAACACCTGCACATCACTGTAGCATCTACCACAATACACTACACAACACCTGCACATCACTGTAGCGTCTATCACAATACACTACACAACACGTGCACATCCATGTAGCGTCTACCACAATACACTACACAACACCTGCACATCACTGTAGCGTCTACCACAATACACCTGCACATCACTGTAGCGTCTACAACAATACACTACACAACACCTGCACATCACTGTAGGGTCTACCACAATACACTACACAACACCTGCACATCACCGTAGGGTCTACCACAATACACTACACACCACCTGCACATCACTGTAGCGTCTACCACAATACACCTGCACATCACTGTAGCGTCTACCACAATACACCTGCACATCACTGTAGCGTCTACCACAACACCTGCAGATCACTGTAGCGTCTACCACAATACACCTGCACATCACTGTAGAGTCTACCACAACACCTGGAGATTACTGTAGCGTCTAATACAATACACCTGCACATCACTGTAGCGTCTACCAAACTACACCTGCACATCACTGTAGCGTCTACCACAATACACTTGGTTGTTATAATAAACAAGACTGTCAAAGACACAATACACTTGGTTACTATAATAAACAAGACTGTCAAAGACACAATACACTTGGTTACTATAATAAACAAGACTGTCAAAGACACAATACACTTGGTTACTATAATAAACAAGACTGTCAAAGACACAATACACTTGGTTACTATAATAAACAAGACTGTCAAAGACACAATACACTTGGTTACTATAATAAACAAGACTGTCAAAGACACAATACACTTGGTTACTATAATAAACAAGACTGTCAAAGACACAATACACTTGGTTACTATAATAAACAAGACTGTCAAAGACACAATACACTTGGTTACTATAATAAACAAGACTGTCAAAGACACAATACACTTAGTTACTATAATAAACAAGACTGTCAAAGACACAATACACTTAGTTACTATAATAAACAAGACTGTCAAAGACACAATACACTTAGTTACTATAATAAACAAGACTGTCAAAGACACAATACACTTGGTTGCTATAATAAACAAGACTGTCAAAGACACAATCAGAGAACACTGTTAATACTCATGATTGTAGACTCTTCAACTTACTACATGATTGTAGACTCTTCAATTTACTACATGATTGTAGACTCTTCAATTTACTACATTATTGTAGACTCTTCAACTTACTACATGATTGTAGACTCTTCAATTTACTACATGATTGTAGACTTCAATTTACTACATGATTGTAGACTCTTCAATTTACTACATGATTGTAGACTCTTCAATTTACTACATGATTGAAGACTCTTCAATTTACTACATGATTGTAGACTCTTCAATTTACTACATGATTGTAGACTCTTCAATTTACTACCAGTAAATATTGTCCAAACAAATACAAAAGTTTTCAGTAGAAAGATAAAGCAGTACTTGCAGAAGGTGGCATATCATCCAGGTTGGTGAAGTCTTGTGTGTCGCTGACACCATCATCCAGGTTGGTGAAGTCTTGTGTGTCGCTGACACCATCATCCAGGTTGGTGAAGTCTTGTGTGCCGCTGACACTCATCAGGTTGTGAGTCGTGTCGCTACACCATCACAGGTTGGTGAAGTCGTGGTGCCCTCTCAGGTTGGTGTCTGTCGCTGACACCATCATCCAGGTTGGTGAAGTTCTTGTTTTGTCGCTGACACCATCATCCAGGTTGGTGAAGTCTTGTCTGACACCATCCGGTTGGGGGTCTTGTGTCGCTGACACCATCATCCAGGTTGGTGAAGTCTTGTGTGTCGCTGACACCATCATCCAGGTTGGTGAAGTCTTGTGTGTCGCTGACACCATCATCCAGGTTGGTGAAGTCTTGTGTGTCGCTGACACCATCATCCAGGTTGGTGAAGTCTTGTGTGCCGCTGACACCATCATCCAGGTTGGTGAGTTTTGCTGACACATCATCCAGGTTGATCGTCGCTCATAGGTGAATCTTTTGCCTCATTGAATCTTGTGTACTGAAATCACGCCTGACACCATCATCCACGTCCCTGGTTGGTGAAGTGTTCCTACCCTTCAGGTGAACTGTCGCTGACACCATCATCCAAGCGGCCTACACATCATAGTTGAAGTGAAGTCATTCAGTGAAGTTTGTCGTCTTGACACACATCAGTTGGAATCTAACATCACAGGTGGTGAGTGTGAAAATCTTGGTGAAGTGCCGGAAAATCTGACACCACATCCCGGGATTCACATCATCAGGTTGGTGAAGTCGGGAGTGTGTCGTGCCCAAGCGCCGAACGGTTGGTGAATTTGTGACACCATCATCCAGGTTGATCAGTCAGTCAAGGATAAATTCTTTCATGCCTCAAGAAATCGTAATATGAGTGTAAACAAATCACAGACCCCTGGGTTCAACCCCCACCCGTTCCCTGGTTTATGAAGTGTATCCTCAGGCCGCCCGGCTTCCAGAGAGAACTCTCGAAACCAGTTACAGATATACAACCAACATACACATCAAAGTTGAAGGAAGATTACGAAAACTAAGCAGTTTCCTCTTACAATAAACATGCGCAGTTGCAAGAAACAGGTTTAGCAAGACAAGAAGATAAAGGATAGAGAGTGAAAATACTGGACAGGAAGAGCCACAGGGAAAATCTGACACCACCAGCGGCAGATTCATCACAAAGGCACGGAAAAAAAATTGTACAAAGTTTCAAGTGTAGGTAAGATAAGGCCCAAGACGCCAGAACGAGTATTGTGTGCAGAATGTGCCAGAAGAGCCAGCTTGTGATGGATGTGATCTATGGCACGCCGCTCAAACAGTTACTAGTGAAATTTGGCCTCAAATAGAGCACAACTCTTGAAACTCACGAACATGACACACACATGTACCTTAGAATACGTTGCCAAGAACTGCGAATAGACCAATATAAACAAATCAGAGATTACAAATATGTAAATAACGTCACCCTCCCACACTTTCAGCTATAAACCGAAATACTAAGCAACACACACACTACTCCTACAGGTTAACCTTCAGGATGAGATACGACCTAGACAACACAGGAAGGAAGGTCACAGGCTTCTCAGGTGCCTCAACCCTCACTGAGGGAGATATGAATGACAAGGACTCTACTGGGAAGACAAAAATAGTGTAATAGGAGAGGGAGGAAATTAGGGAGGGGTTGTACTGAAGAAAATGTATGCAAGAAAATAGAAAGATATAAAAAACGGGGGGAGGGGAGGTTGTACCGAAGAAAAGGGTGTGATGCAGGAAAATTAAAGGGGGTAAAAAAGGGATTGGTTGTACAGAAAACAGGAACAGTGGACAAGGAAAGAAAGAGCCTGTGACTGTACATGACCGAGGGGAAAGAGAGGAAGTGAAATTGTACGAGGAGAGGAGGAGAGTGGGGAAGAGGGGTTGCTAGAGGTCGAGAGGACAACCGGGTTTATATTTTCTATGCAGGTTTGGTGAGTGTGACGTCACTACCTCCTCCTGTTTCCTGGTGACCACCTGTCACCACCAGCACCACTTAAGGTAACTTAAGCAGCGTATGTAAACATGGTTGTCAGACAAGACCAATTTCAAAATTATCTGACATTTACCTGACAAAATTACAACCCCCCAACGTGGCCTCACAGCCGGCAATTCATTTTCGTATCTACATTACATTACGTATCTACATTACATTACGTATCTACATTACATTACGTATCTACATTACATTACGTATCTACATTACATTACGTATCTACATTACATTACGTATCTACATTACATTACGTATCTACATTACATTACGTATCTACATTACATTACGTATCTACATTACATTACGTATCTACATTACATTACGTATCTACATTACATTACGTATCTACATTACATTACGTATCTACATTACATTACGTATCTACATTACATTACGTATCTACATTACATTACGTATCTACATTACATTACGTATCTACATTACATTACGTATCTACATTACATTACGTATCTACATTACATTACGTATCTACATTACATTACGTACACTACACTAAACACAGCAATATTCAAATATGTTTATAAAATTCATAAACTCAAATTATGGAGACATTACAATTTACATTATTATTATTATTTCACAAATGTCACACTAAAAAAATATTATTTGGAGAGAAAGTGAGTCATCAAGTAGCAGTTACTGGTGAGGTTAGTGAACACTTGTAATTCTCTCTCATACATCATCAAGTAGCAGTTACTGGTGAGGTTAGTGAACACTTGTAATTCTCTCTCATGCGTCATCAAGTAGCAGTTACTGGTGAGGTTAGTGAACACTTGTAATTCTCTCTCATACATCAAGTAGCAGTTACTGGTGAGGTTAGTGAACACTTGTAATTCTCTCTCATACATCATCAAGTAGCAGTTACTGGTGAGGTTAGTGAACACTTGTAATTCTCTCTCATGCGTCATCAAGTAGCAGTTACTGGTGAGGTTAGTGAACACTTGTAATTCTCTCTCATACATCATCAAGTAGCAGTTACTGGTGAGGTTAGTGAACACTTGTAATTCTCTCTCATACATCATCAAGTAGCAGTTACTGGTGAGGTTAGTGAACACTTGTAATTCTCTCTCATGAGTCATCAAGTAGCAGTTACTGGTGAGGTTAGTGAACACTTGTAATTCTCTCTCATGAGTCATCAAGTAGCAGTTACTGGTGATGTTAGTGAACACTTGTAATTCTCTCTCATACATCATCAAGTAGCAGTTACTGGTGAGGTTAGTGAACACTTGTAATTCTCTCTCATGCGTCATCAAGTAGCAGTTACTGGTGAGGTTAGTGAACACTTGTAATTCTCTCTCATGCGTCATCAAGTAGCAGTTACTGGTGAGGTTAGTGAACACTTGTAATTCTCTCTCATACATCATCAAGTAGCAGTTACTGGTGAGGTTAGTGAACACTTGTAATTCTCTCTCATACATCATCAAGTAGCAGTTACTGGTGAGGTTAGTGAACACTTGTAATTCTCTCTCATACATCATCAAGTAGCAGTTACTGGTGAGGTTAGTGAACACTTGTAATTCTCTCTCATGCGTCATCAAGTAGCAGTTACTGGTGAGGTTAGTGAACACTTGTAATTCTCTCTCATACATCATCAAGTAGCAGTTACTGGTGAGGTTAGTGAACACTTGTAATTCTCTCTCATACATCATCAAGTAGCAGTTACTGGTGAGGTTAGTGAACACTTGTAATTCTCTCTCATACATCATCAAGTAGCAGTTACTGGTGAGGTTAGTGAACACTTGTAATTGTCTCTCATACATCATCAAGTAGCAGTTACTGGTGAGGTTAGTGAACACTTGCATACAACTCTCTCAACATCAACCAATAACATGATACAAACATTCAAACATTATGAATGTTGTGATCATTCATACAACTTCCCCAGAATAACATAAATGATACAAACATTCAAACATTATGAATGTTGTGATCATTCATACAACTTCCCCAGAATAACATAAATGATACAAACATTCAAACACTATGAATGTTGTGATCATTCATACAACTTCCCCAGAATAACATGAATGATACAAACATTCAAACACTATGAATGTTGTGATCATTCAACAACTTCGCCCAGTCAACAGAATCCATTCGTCTTTCTTCTCTGATTCTTTATTTTTTCTTTAACTGGACAAGTTCGTTTTCTATTTCTCCGCCTTTGTGCATTGTTTCAATGTTTTCATCCTCTTGTCTCCATCAGCCTGCTTGGTTTTCTTCTGGTCTTCCAGAAATATTGAATAATACGTTATTCGTGAGCGTCGACAAGACTGAGTGGGATGTCAGGTGCCTCACTGAGTGGGATGTCAGGTGCCTCACTGAGTGGGATGTCAGGTGCCTCACTGAGTGGGATGTCAGGTGCCTGACTGAGTGGGATGTCAGGTGCCTGACTGAGTGGGATGTCAGGTGCCTGACTGAGTGGGATGTCAGGTGCCTGACTGAGTGGGATGTCAGGTGCCTGACTGAGTGGGATGTCAGGTGCCTCACACTCTATCTTGACGCCATCCTACACCTGTCTATAGGGTCGTACTCTTTCTGGTCCCATATTGCACTTCACGATATCTTCATTGACTGAAACTCTTCTCAATATCAGTCTACACGTAAGATCATTTTGAGTACCTTCTAAATCACAATATATTCTTACAGACAACAGTCCATGAAGGTGTTCAGACTTTTACTGTTTAGTGAAAAGTTCCTGAACTATCTTTGTGATACTTCTGGATGTGTCTCATAAACTCCCTGTATTGTAGCTGGCCATCATCACATTGCTCTGCTCTCAGTCTCTTAGGAAAGAACCTTTGATGAGTTCCCAGAGTTTTTATACTTCCAGAGCCCGGCCATGGGCCAGGTTCGTGTGGTGTTTGTCTGGCTGTTGTTGCTGGTGCCCCGGTGCCTCACATATCCATCACAGCCTGGTTGATCTGGCACCTGGTGAAGATACTTGTCAAGTTTCCTCTTGAAGACTTCTACATTTTCTCAGCAGTGTTTCTGTATCTTCTGATAAGATGTTGAATAGTCTGGGGCTACGGACGTTGATACAGTGTTCCCTTATTGTGCCCACGGCGCCCTTGTTTTCACTGGGATTATTTTGCATTTCGTCCCATATCTCTTGATCCAGTATGTTATGGCAGAGTGCAGATTTGGGACAAGGCTCTCAAGTACTTTCCAGGTACGTATATATTATCATGTACATCTCTTTCTCTCCTATCCCACGGCCCGGTCTTAGACCAGACCTAAGTGAGAAAGGAAGTACTGCAGAATTAAAAACAATTAGGAAACAGATGAGAGTAAAGATACGCATACATAACTAAACTAAGATTTACCTGTCATCTGACACGTTCGTTGCTGCCAGTGTATTTAACTAACTTTAGTTTACACTCACCTTCCTGGAAGGTTGCTCTCTACTAGCCTAATGTTTAATGGAAAAGAAGGTGGGGTTAGCAATAGTGACGCTGGTGTTGACAGTAGTGGAGGCATTGTTAGTGTTTGCAGTAGTGGTGGTGACAGTGGAATTAATGGGAGTTTTAATGTTTGCTGCAGTGGTGGTGGTAATGATAATGGTGGTCTACCTGGAGGTCGTTCCGGGGGTCAACGTCCCTGCGACCTCGAGGTAGATCAGTACGTGATCAAAGAAGCTGTTACTACTGGCCGCACGCAATGTGGCAGTGGTGATGGTAGAAAAGAGATGTGGATATGAAGGCTGGTTAGAGTGTAGGTGCGTGGGAGAGGCATGGGGGAGACGCAGGCTTGCGAGGTCAATGCTACCTCTACACGAACACTGCCATCACTTCAGACATCACCAACAGAGTCACCCGCTGATCACTACCAGAGGGGCGTTGACATCACTCACTGTGGTTGATGTTCAATGTTTACACAACACAACCCACGTATCCCTCCCCCACAACACCACCATGTTGTAAGTCACAACAGTAACACCAGCAGCATTAACACCAATAGCAACAGTAACAATAAAAAAATCAGTAATAGCAAAAGCAATATCAACATAGGCAAAAGACGGAACAACAGAAATAGCAATAAAAGCAGAGCAGCTTCACCTGTATTAAGAGGAGGAGGAAGCAAATGAGAGAAGAGCTGCAGGCGAGAGTGAAGTGGCCGTCTGGCCCACTGACACACTAGTTGACTACCACCCCTTCCAAACCTCACCACCCACACTACCACCCCTTCCAAACCTCACCACCCACACTACCACCACCTCCAAACATCACCACCCACACTACCACCACCTCCAAACATCACCACCCACACTACCACCACCTCCAAACATCACCCACATACCACCTCAAAATCACTAACCACACTACCACAACCTCAAACATCAGCCCCAAACACTACCACCACATCCAAACCTCACCACCATACCCCACCTCAAACCTCACTGCACACTCACACACTCCAAACCTCACCACCCACACTACCACCACCTCCAAACCTCACACCCACACTACCACCCCTCCAAACCTCACCACCCACACTACCACCCCTTCCAAACCTCACCACCCACACTACCACCACCTCCAAACATCACCACCCACACTACCACCCCTCCAAACCTCACCACCACACTACCACCACCTCCAAACCTCACCACCACACTACCACCACCTCCAAACATCACCACCACACTACCACCACCTCCAAACCTCACCACCCACACTACCACCACCTCCAAACCTCACCACCCACACTACCACCACCTCCAAACCTCACCACCCACACTACCACCACCTCCAAACCTCACCACCCACACTACCACCACCTCCAAACCTCACCACCCACACTACCACCCCTTCCAAACCTCACCACCCACACTACCACCACCTCCAAACATCACCACCCACACTACCACCACCTCCAAACCTCACCACCCACACTACCACCACCTCCAAACATCACCACCCACACTACCACCCCTTCCAAACCTCACCACCCACACTACCACCACCTCCAAACCTCACCACCCACACTACCACCCCTTCCAAACCTCACCACCCACACTACCACCACCTCCAAACATCACCACCCACACTACCACCACCTCCAAACCTCACCACCCACACTACCACCACCTCCAAACATCACCACCCACACTACCACCACCTCCAAACCTCACCACCCACACTACCACCACCTCCAAACCTCACCACCCACACTACCACCACCTCCAAACCTCACCACCCACACTACCACCCCTTCCAAACCTC
Source organism: Cherax destructor (assembly GCA_009830355.1). Classification (NCBI taxonomy): domain Eukaryota; kingdom Metazoa; phylum Arthropoda; class Malacostraca; order Decapoda; family Parastacidae; genus Cherax; species Cherax destructor. The sequence goes on from WNWK01000905.1 coordinate 181,807, forward strand.
ACCACCCACACTACCACCACCTCCAAACATCACCACCCACACTACCACCCCTTCCAAACCTCACCACCCACACTACCACCACCTCCAAACCTCACCACCCACACTACCACCACCTCCAAACATCACCACCCACACTACCACCCCTTCCAAACCTCACCACCCACACTACCACCACCTCCAAACATCACCACCCACACTACCACCCCTTCCAAACCTCACCACCCACACTACCACCACCTCCAAACCTCACCACCCACACTACCACCACCTCCAAACATCACCACCCACACTACCACCCTTCCAAACCTCACCACCCACACTACCACCACCTCCAAACATCACCACCCACACTACCACCACCTCCAAACCTCACCACCCACACTACCACCACCTCCAAACATCACCACCCACACTACCACCCCTTCCAAACCTCACCACCCACACTACCACCACCTCCAAACATCACCACCCACACTACCACCCCTTCCAAACCTCACCACCCACACTACCACCACCTCCAAACATCACCACCCACACTACCACCCCTTCCAAACATCACCACCCACACTACCACCACCTCCAAACCTCACCACCCACACTACCACCACCTCCAAACCTCACCACCCACACTACCACAACTTCCAAACTCCACAAAACCTCCATCATCATGAACACTCCATAATGTACCTCAGCTCCACCCACTAAAACCTAGATCGTCACTAAGAGACCACCAGGAAACAGTGAGAGAGAGACTGCACGCCTCGTACAAGGAGAAAGCTCTGAGAGTATCACACACAGTGTATCACCAGAAGTACACACCAACATTGTCATTTTGCAGACAAGTACAACCCTCGAACTCCAGACTTACTTGTACCAAACTTGACAAAGAATTCTTCAGGACTCAGAAACCTATAACTACACTAGGCAACATTCCACTACACCTACACTAAGCACTAGGTAACGTATCACTGCACCTACACTAAGCACTAGGTAACATACCACTACACCTACACTAAGCACTAGGTAACATACCACTGCACCTACACTAAGCACTAGGTAATATACCACTGCACATACACACTAAGCACTAGGTAATATATCACTGCACCTACACTAAGCACTAGGTTACATAACACTGCACCTACACTAAGCACTAGGTTACATAACACTGCACCTACACTAAGCACTAGGTTACATAACACTGCACCTACACTAAGCACTAGGTAACATACCACTGCACCTAAACTAAGCACTAGGTAACATACCACTGCACCTACACTAAGCACTAGGTTACATACCACTGCACCTACACTAAGCACTAGGTAACATAACACTGCACCTACACTAAGCACTAGGTAACATAACACTGCACCTACACTAAGCATAGGTTCATACCACTGCACCTACAGCTAAGCACTAGGTATAGTCATAGCACTGGTGCAGCATCTACATAAGCACTAGGTAACATAACACTGCACGCTCAGTAGCACATAGTAGAGACTACACAGTAGACACGTGCAGTAGCACAAGTAGTATCAGTAGTAGTAGCATCAGTAGTAGTAGCATCAGAAGTAGTAGTATCAGTAGTAGTAGCATCAGTAGTAGTAGCATCAGTAGTAGTAGCATCAGTAGTAGTAGCATCAGTAGTAGTAGCATCAGTAGTAGTAGCATCAGTAGTAGTAGCATCAGTAGTAGTAGTAGCATCAGTTTAGTAGCATGTGCTAGTGTAGTATCAGTGAGCATGTGTAGTATCAGTAGTAGTAGCATCAGTAGTAGTATCAGTAGTAGTAGCATCAGTAGTAGTAGCATCGTAGGTAGTAGCATCAGCTAGTGTAGTATCAGTAGTAGTAGCATCAGTAGTAGTAGGTCATCAGTAGTAGTAGACATCAGAGTGAGTAGTAGCATCGTAGTAGTAGCATCAGTAGTAGTGCATCAGTAGTAGTAGCATCAGTGAGTAGTAGCATGGCAGTAGTAGTACATCAGTAGTAGTGCATCAGTAGTAGTAGCATCAGTAGTAGTAGTATCGTAGTAGCATCGTGAGTAGCATCAGTAGTAGTAGCATCAGTAGTAGTAGCATCAGGTAGTCAGAGTAGCATCAGTGGTAGTGAGTAGTATCAGTAGTAGTGATCAGTTAGCATCAGTAGTAGTAGCATCAGTAGTAGTAGCATCAGTAGTAGTAGCATCAGTAGTAGTAGCATCAGTAGTAGTAGCATCAGTAGTAGTAGCATCAGTAGTAGTAGATCAGTAGTAGTAGCATCAGTAGTAGTAGCATCAGTAGTAGCATCAGTAGTAGTAGACGCAGTAGTAGTATCATAGTAGTAGCATCAGTAGTAGTAGCATCAGAGTAGTAGATCAGTAGTAGTAGCATCAGTAGTGTAAGTAGTAGTAGCATCAGTAGTAGTAGCATCAGTAGTAGTAGTATCAGTAGTAGTAGATCAGTAGTAGTAGTACAGTAGGTAGCATCAGAGTAGTAGTAGACAGTAGTAGATCAGTAGTAGAGCATCAGTAGTGAGTAGCATCAGTAGTAGTATCAGTAGTAGTAGCATCAGTAGTAGTATCAGTAGTAGTAGCATCAGTAGTAGTAGCATCAGTAGGAGTAGCATCAGTAGTAGTAGACATCAGTAGTAGTAGCATCAGTAGTAGTAGTATCAGTAGTAGTAGCATCAGTAGTAGTAGCATCAGTAGTAGTAGCATCAGTAGTAGTAGCATCAGTAGTAGTAGCATCAGTAGTAGTAGTAGTAGTAGTAGTAGTAGTATCAGTAGCAGCAGCAGCAGCAGCATCAGTTGGAGTACTAAGAGCAGCAGCAGTTGTAGTAGTAACAACAGTAGTATCAACAGCAGGTGCAGTAAGAACATGGGTTGCTACAACAAACAGCAGGTGCAGTAAGAACATGGGTTGCTACAACAAACAGCAGGTGCAGTAAGAACATGGGTTGCTACAACAAACAGCAGGTGCAGTAAGAACATGGGTTGCTACAGCAAACAGCAGGTGCAGTAAGAACATGGGTTGCTACAGCAAACAGCAGGTGCAGTAAGAACATGGGTTGCTACAACAAACAGCACGTGCAGTAAGAACATGGGTTGCTACAACAAGCAGCAGGTGCAGTAAGAACATGGGTTGCTACAACAAGCAGCAGGTGCAGTAAGAACATGGGTTGCTACAACAAACAGCAGGTGCAGTAAGAACATGGGTTGCTACAACAAACAGCAGGTGCAGTAAGAACATGGGTTGCTACAACAAACAGCAGGTGCAGTAAGAACATGGGTTGCTACAACAAACAGCACGTGCAGTAAGAACATGGGTTGCTACAACAAGCAGCAGGTGCAGTAAGAACATGGGTTGCTACAACAAGCAGCAGGTGCAGTAAGAACATGGGTTGCTACAGCAAACAGCAGGTGCAGTAAGAACATGGGTTGCTACAACAAACAGCAGGTGCAGTAAGAACATGGGTTGCTACAACAAGCAGCAGGTGCAGTAAGAACATGGGTTGCTACAACAAGCAGCAGGTGCAGTAAGAACATGGGTTGCTACAACAAACAGCAGGTGCAGTAAGAACATGGGTTGCTACAACAAACAGCAGGTGCAGTAAGAACATGGGTTGCTACAACAAACAGCAGGTGCAGTAAGAACATGGGTTGCTACAACAACAGCAGGTGCAGTAAGAACATGGGTTGCTACAACAAACAGCAGGTGCAGTAAGAACATGGGTTGCTACAACAAACAGCAGGTGCAGTAAGAACATGGGTTGCTACAACAAACAGCAGGTGCAGTAAGAACATGGGTTGCTACAACAAACAGCAGGTGCAGTAAGAACATGGGTTGCTACAACAAACAGCAGGTGCAGTAAGAACATGGGTTGCTACAACAAACAGCAGGTGCAGTAAGAACATGGGTTGCTACAACAAACAGCAGGTGCAGTAAGAACATGGGTTGCTACAACAAGCGGAGAAGTGGTCATCCTTGGTTTACGATGGAAGGTGACCCCAGTGCGCCGCGCGCACAGTCAGAGGTCACCCTCAGTGTGGCACTGCGCCAGCTCCGCCCACCTCGCCTCTTCATGTAACACTACCAAAACCAGCCACCACAGGACAACCAAACGCGAGAAAGCAAGTTGTAATATTTACACAGCACTTACACCTATTGTATATGCACACTTAGCGCTCTCCTCTATATGAAGGTATACATACTAACACTCACATGCTAATACCACCCCTCAAAACTAACAAGTGAATACCACCCCTCAAAACTAACAAGTGAATACCACCCCTCAAAACTAACAAGTGAATACCACCCCTCAAAACTAACAAGTGAATACCACCCCTCAAAACTAACAAGTGAATACCACCCCTCAAAACTAACAAGTGAATACCACCACGCTATACACAGTCCCCAGCCACCACACTATATACCAACATCAGTGGGGGTTACACACATCAGTGGGGGTTACCAACATTAGTGGGGGTTACACACATAAGTGTTTGTTACCAACATCAGTGTTGGTTACCAACATCAGTAGGGGTTACACACATCAGTGGGGGTTACCAACATCAGTGGGGGTTACACACATCAGTGTTGGTTACCAACATCATGGGGGTTACCCACATGAGTGGGTTTTTGACCTGCTGTCTCGTCGAGCTACAATACACTTTTAAAGCTGTGATAACGTTTCAATTTTTTTATGAAAATGGAGTGCCACAAGTCTGAGGCATAGATCCTGGGCATGTCATCAATGGCTTCTTCAAGTGAGGGTTATGGTTATGTCTGAAATGTTGGCAGTGTTTGGTGTTGCCCTCACGGAAATGCCTTAGGCATGAGTATCAACACTGGCATGTCAACTGTTTTTTTTTTTAAGTTTGTTATCCAGTCTATCATTGTACAGCATCGCCCCAGGTCCCTTACATTCCTCTTTTACACTATAAAATAGGCTGACTGATTTTGTAGTCTGTTCCAGCTTATGTCTGTCCACAGCCGTCATGCATAGTCAATGATCATCACATTGTTCTCAGCGGCCAATTGGTAGACTTGGATGGTGTCTGGTGTCCGGTGGCTGCCTCTCCCTCACACACTCTAGTAGGCTCTACAAGGATGCTACACGATGTCTGGTGTCCGGTGGCTGCCTCTCCCTCACACACTCTAGTAGGCTCTACAAGGATGCTACACGATGTCTGGTGTCCGGTGGCTGCCTCTCCCTCACACACTCTAGTAGGCTCTACAGGGATGTTACACTATGTCTGGTGTCCGGTGGCTGCCTCTCCCTCACACACTCTAGTAGGCTCTACAGGGATGTTACACTATGTCTGGTGTCCGTGGCTGCCTCTCCCTCCACACTCTAGTAGGCTCTACAGGGATGTTACACTATGTCTGGTGTCCGGTGGCTGCCTCTCCCTCACACCTCTAGTAGGCTCTACAGGATGACATTGTCTGGTGTCTGCCCTCTCCCTCACACACTCTAGTAGCTCTACAGGGATGTACACTATGTCTGGTGTCCGGTGGCTGCCTCTCCCTCACACACTCTAGTAGGCTCTACAGGGATGTTACATATGTCTGGTGTCCGTGGCTGCCTCTCCCTCACACACTCTATAGGCTCTCAGGATGTTACACTATGTCTGGTGTCCGTGGCTGCCTCTCCCTCACACACTCTAGTAGGCTCTACAGGATGTTACACTATGTCTGGTGTCCGGTGGCTGCCTCTCCCTCACACCTCTAGTAGGCTCTACAGGATGTTACACTATGTCTGGTGTCCGTGGCTCCTCTCCCTCACACACTCTGTAGTCTACAGGGATGTTACACTATGTCTGTGTCCGGTGGCTGCCTCTCCTCAACACTCTAGTAGGCTCTACAGATGTTACTATGTCTGGTGTCGTGGCTGCCCTCCCTCACACACTCTAGTAGGCTCGGGATGTACTATGTCTGGGTCGTGGCTGCCTCTCCTCACCACTCTAGTAGCTCTCAGGATGTTACATATGTCTGTGTCTGCCTCTCCTCCCCTCTATAGGCTCTACAGGGATGTACACTATGTCTGGTGTCCGTGGCTGCCTCTCCCCACACACTCTATAGGCTCTACAGGATGTTACACTATGTCTGGTCGTGGCTGCTCTCCCTCACACCTCTAGTAGGCTCTACAGGGATGTACATTGTCTGGTGTCTGCCTCTCCCTCACACACCTAGTAGGCTCTAGGGATGTACTATGTCTGGTGTCTGCCTTCCTCACAACTCTAGTAGGCTCTACAGGATGTTACATGTCGTGTCCGGTGGCTGCCTCTCCACACACTCTATAGGCTCTAGGGATGTTACACTGTCTGGTCGTCTGCCTCTCCCTCCACACTCTAGTAGGCTCTAGGGAGTTAACTATGTCTGGTGTCTGCCTCCCTCACACACTCTAGAGGCTCTCAGGGATGTTACACTATGTCTGGTGTCTGCTCTCCCCCCTAGTAGGCTCTACAGGATGTTACACTATGTCTGGTGTCGTGGTGCCTCTCCTCACACACTCTAGTAGGCTCTACAGGATGTTACTATGTCTGGTGTCTGCCTCTCCCTCACACACTCTAGTAGGCTCTACAGGGATGCTAACTATGTTGGGTCTGCTCCTCCCACACACTCAGTAGGCTCTACGGGATTACCTATGTCTGGTGTCCGTGGCTGCCTCTCCCTCACCTCTAGTAGGCTCAAGGATGTTAACTATGTCTGGTGTCTGCTCTCCTCCACACTCTAGTAGGCTCTAGGGATGTTACTATGTCTGGTGCTGCCTCTCCCACACTCTAGTAGGCTCTACAGGGATGTTACACTATGTCTGGTGTCGGCTGCCTCTCCCTCCACACTCTAGTAGGCTCTAGGGATGTTACACTATGTCTGGTGTCCGGTGGCTGCCTCTCCCTCACACTCTAGTAGGCTCTACAGGATGTTACACTATGCTGGTGTCTGCTCTCCCTCACACCTCTAGTAGGCTCTACAGGGATGTTACACTATGTCTGGTGTCGTGGCTGCCTCTCCCACACACTCTAGTAGGCTCTACAGGTGTACACTATTCTGTGTCGGGCTGCCTCTCCCTCACACTCTAGTAGGCTCTACAGGGATGTTACACTATGTCTGGTGTCGGTGGCTGCCTCTCCCTCACACACTCTAGTAGGCTCTACAGGGATGTTACACTATGTCTGGTGTCCGTGGCTGCCTCTCCCTACACACTCTAGTAGGCTCTAGGGATGTTACACTATGTCTGGTGTGGGCTGCCTCTCCTCCACACTCTAGTAGGCTCTACAGGATGTTACACTATGTCGGTGCTGCCTCCCCTCCACCTCTAGTAGCTCTGGGATGTTACATATGTCTGGTGTCGGTGGCTGCCTCCCTCACCACTCTAGTAGGCTCTACAGGGATGTTACATATGTCTGGTGTCCGGGCTGCCTCTCCCTCACACACTCTAGTAGGCTCTACAGGGATGCTACACTATGTCTGGTGTCCGGTGGCTGCCTCTCCCTCACACACTCTAGTAGGCTCTACAGGGATGTTACACTATGTCTGGTGTCTGCCTCTCCCTCACACACTCTAGTAGGCTCTACAGGGATGTTACACTATGTCTGGTGTCCGGTGGCTGCCTCTCCCTCACACACTCTAGTAGGCTCTACAGGGATGCTACACTATGTCTGGTGTCCGGTGGCTGCCTCTCCCTCACACACTCTAGTAGGCTCTACAGGATGTACACTATGTCTGGTGTCCGTGGCGCCTCTCCCTCACACACTCTAGTAGGCTCTACAGGGATGTTACACTATGTCTGGTGTCCGGTGGCTGCCTCTCCCTCACACACTCTAGTAGGCTCTACAGGGATGTTACACTATGTCTGGTGTCCGGTGGCTGCCTCTCCCTCACACACTCTAGTAGGCTCTACAGGGATGTTACACTATGTCTGGTGTCCGGTGGCTGCCTCTCCCTCACACACTCTAGTAGGCTCTACAGGGATGTTACACTATGTCTGGTGTCCGTGGCTGCTCTCCCTCACACACTCTAGTAGGCTCTACAGGGATGTTACACTATGTCTGGTGTCCGTGGCTGCCTCTCCCTCACACACTCTAGTAGGCTCTACAGGGATGTTACACTATGTCTGGTGTCGGTGCGCCTCTCCTCACACACTCTAGTAGGCTCTACAGGGATGTTACACTATGTCTGGTGTGTGGCTGCCTCTCCCTCACACACTCTAGTAGGCTCTACAGGGATGTTACACTATGTCTGGTGTCCGGTGGCTGCCTCTCCTCACACACTCTAGTAGGCTCTACAGGGATGTACACTATGTCTGGTGTCGGTGGCTGCCTCTCCCTCACACACTCTAGTAGGCTCTACAGGGATGTTACACTATGTCTGGTGTCGTGGCTCCTCTCCCTCACACTCTAGTAGGCTCTACAGGGATGTTACACTATGTCTGGTGTCGGTGGCTGCCTCTCCCTCACACACTCTAGTAGGCTCTACAGGGATGCTACACTATGTCTGGTGTCCGGTGGCTGCCTCTCCCTCACACACTCTAGTAGGCTCTACAGGGATGTTACACTATGTCTGGTGTCCGGTGGCTGCCTCTCCCTCACACACTCTAGTAGGCTCTACAGGATGTTACACTATGTCTGTGTCCGGTGGCTGCCTCTCCCTCACACACTCTAGTAGGCTCTACAGGGATGTTACACTATGTCTGGTGTCGGTGGCGCTCTCCCTCACACACTCTAGTAGGCTCTACAGGGATGTTACACTATGTCTGGTGTCCGGTGGCTGCTCTCCCTCACACACTCTAGTAGGCTCTACAGGGATGTTACACTATGTCTGGTGTCGGTGGCTGCTCTCCCTCACACACTCTAGTAGGCTCTACAGGGATGCTACACTATGTCTGGTGTCTGCCTCTCCCTCACACACTCTAGTAGGCTCTACAGGGATGTTACACTATGTCTGGTGTCCGGTGGCTGCCTCTCCCTCACACACTCTAGTAGGCTCTACAGGGATGTTACACTATGTCTGGTAGCTGCCTCTCCCTCACACACTCTAGTAGGCTCTACAGGGATGCTACACTATGTCTGGTGGCTGCCTCTCCCTCACACACTCTAGTAGGCTCTACAGGGATGTTACACTATGTCTGGTGGCTGCCTCTCCTCACACACTCTAGTAGGCTCTACAGGGATGCTACACTATGTCTGGTGGCTGCCTCTCCCTCACACACTCTAGTAGGCTCTACAGGGATGTTACACTATGTCTGGTGGCTGCCTCTCCCTCACACACTCTAGTAGGCTCTACAGGGATGCTACACTATGTCTGGTGGCTGCCTCTCCCTCACACACTCTAGTAGGCTCTACAGGGATGTTACACTATGTCTGGTGGCTGCCTCTCCCTCACACACTCTAGTAGGCTCTACAGGGATGCTACACTACTAGATTTTTTAAGTTTAGATATATATGAGTGAGATAAGTTGGATCTCAGTGGGACTTGCACATGAGTTAATCTGGTAGCACTGGAAATGGGTTAGGCAAATACTTTTTGTTAGTGGGTTTGGGTTTGAAAGGAACCTGCCTAGTGTGGGCCAGTAGACCTGCTGCAGTGTTGATCCTTTATGTTCTACAGAGAAGCGGAGATGAGTAACATGCTTTACAGGAAACAGCTTGTAAGTGTAGAAGCCTATATCAATTGGGTGCCTGCTGCTCTGTGGTGGGTATAAGGGATCGCCAAAACTCAGTGAGGAAGCCTTCCATTACGCTGAATGATCTACAAGGGATATTAGCACTTCCTGCACACGAGACAAAGCTATATGATGGGTGGTACATTATCCCAGAGAACATTATCTACTCACACTTGCACTTATTGCTTTTCGACGCTCTCTGTGTGTGCTTATACCATCGTCACAGTTGCTGGAGGCTTTCACAAAGTGTGTGTATAGTGCAATTTACTTGTTTTTCAGTGCGTCAAAAGCAAGTGGCAGTGATGTAGCAGTTGTGAGGCTCCTCACCAGTGTAGTATTGTAGTGTAGTAGTTGTGAGGCTCCTCACCAGTGTAGTATTGTAGTGTAGTAGTTGTGAGGCTCCTCACCAGTGTAGTATTGTAGTGATGTAGTTGTGAGGCTCCTCACCAGTGTAGTATTGTAGTGTAGTAGTTGTGAGGCTCCTCACCAGTGTAGTATTGTAGTGTAGTAGTTGTGAGGCTCCTCACCAGTGTAGTATTGAGTGTAGTGAGTAGTTGTGAGGCTCCTCACCAGTGGTATGTAGTGTAGTAGTTGTGAGGCTCCTCACCAGTGTAGTATTGTAGTGTAGTAGTTGTGAGGCTCCTCACCAGTGTAGTATTGTAGTGTAGTAGTTGTGAGGCTCCTCACCAGTGTAGTATTGTAGTGATGTAGCAGTTGTGAGGCTCCTCACCAGTGTAGTATTGTAGTGTAGTAGCAGTTGTGAGGCTCCTCACCAGTGTAGTATTGTAGTGATGTAGCAGTTGTGAGGCTCCTCACCAGTGTAGTATTGTAGTGTAGTAGTTGTGAGGCTCCTCACCAGTGTAGTATTGTAGTGTAGTAGCAGTTGTGAGGCTCCTCACCAGTGTGTATTGTAGTGATGTAGCAGTTGTGAGGCTCCTCACCAGTGTAGTATTGTAGTGTATGTAGTAGTTGTGAGGCTCCTCACCAGTGTAGTATTGTAGTGTAGTAGTTGTGAGGCTCCTCACCAGTGTAGTATTGTAGTGTAGTAGTTGTGAGGCTCCTCACCAGTGTAGTATTGTAGTGATGTAGTAGTTGTGAGGCTCCTCACCAGTGTAGTATTGTAGTGATGTAGCAGTTGTGAGGCTCCTCACCAGTGTAGTATTGTAGTGTGTAGTAGTTGTGAGGCTCCTCACCAGTGTAGTATTGTAGTGTAGTAGTTGTGAGGCTCCTCACCAGTGTAGTATTGTAGTGATGTAGCAGTTGTGAGGCTCTCACCAGTGTAGTATTGTAGTGTGTGGTTGTGAGCTCCTCACCAGTGTAGTATTGTAGTAGTTGTGAGGTTCCTCACCAGTGTAGTATTGTAGTAGTTGTGAGGCTCCTCACCAGTGTAGTATTGTAGTGATGTAGTAGTTGTGAGGCTCCTCACCAGTGTAGTATTGTAGTGATGTAGTAGTTGTGAGGCTCCTCACCAGTGTAGTATTGTAGTGATGTAGTAGTTGTGAGGCTCCTCACCAGTGTAGTATTGTAGTGATGTAGTAGTTGTGAGGCTCCTCACCAGTGTAGTATTGTAGTGATGTAGTAGTTGTGAGGCTCCTCACCAGTGTAGTATTGTAGTGATGTAGTAGTTGTGAGGCTCCTCACCAGTGTAGTATTAGTGATGTAGTAGTTGTGAGGCTCCTCACCAGTGTAGTATTGTAGTGATGTAGTAGTTGTGAGGCTCCTCACCAGTGTAGTATTGTAGTGATGTAGTAGTTGTGAGGCTCCTCACCAGTGTAGTATTGTAGTGATGTAGCAGTTGTGAGGCTCCTCACCAGTGTAGTATTGTAGTGTAGTAGTAGTTGTGAGGCTCCTCACCAGTGTAGTATTGTAGTGATGTAGCAGTTGTGAGGCTCCTCACCAGTGTAGTATTGTAGTGATGTAGTAGTTGTGAGGCTCCTCACCAGTGTAGTATTGTAGTGTAGTAGTTGTGAGGCTCCTCACCAGTGTAGTATTGTAGTGATGTAGCAGTTGTGAGGCTCCTCACCAGTGTAGTATTGTAGTGATGTAGCAGTTGTGAGGCTCCTCACCAGTGTAGTATTGTAGTATTGTAGTAGTTGTGAGGCTCCTCACCAGTGTAGTATTGTAGTGATGTAGTAGTTGTGAGGCTCCTCACCAGTGTAGTATTGTAGTGATGTAGTAGTTGTGAGGCTCCTCACCAGTGTAGTATTGTAGTAGTTGTGAGGCTCCTCACCAGTGTAGTATTGTAGTAGTTGTGAGGCTCCTCACCAGTGTAGTATTGTAGTAGTTGTGAGGCTCCTCACCAGTGTAGTATTGTAGTAGTTGTGAGGCTCCTCACCAGTGTAGTATTGTAGTAGTTGTGAGGCTCCTCACCAGTGTAGTATTGTAGTCGTGGTTTATGTTAATGTCTAAACATCGTCTCTTCACTGAATAACATCAATGTTAAAGATATATATTTATTTGCGAGGGCTTTATTGTTATATCTGTGAAGTGCAGATATATCAATTTTGTTCATGTTGTTCATCATTGTAGTGTGATATCACAGGTTATTTTCATATTGTTCATTATTGTAGTGTTATACCACAAGTATTGTGTTCATATTGTTCCTTGTTGTAGTGTTATACTACAAGTATTGTGTTCATATTGTTCATTACTGTAGTGTTATACTACAAGTATTGTGTCCATCATGTTCAGTATTATTAGTAACCAGAATTATCCTGGTGGTACACAATAACATCAACACACACACACACACACACACACACACACATGCATTACATCAATATGAACAAAAATATCAATGCATATGTTGAATAACAGGAAAAATATATGAAGTGCATCTACACCAAGTCTAAGTGTGTAACACTATAAGTATGAGTGTGACACTACATCAAGTATGAGTGTGACACTACACCAAGTATGAGTGTGTGACACTACATCAAGTATGAGTGTGTGACACTACATCAAGTATGAGTGTGACACTACACCAAGTATGAGTGTGTAACACTACATCAAGTATGAGTGTGGACACTACATCAAGCATGAGTGTGTGACACTACATCAAGTATGAGTGTGTGACACTACATCAAGTATGAGTGTGTGACACTACATCAAGCATGAGTGTGTGACACTACACCAAGTATGAGTGTGTGACACTACATCAAGTATGAGTGTGTGACACTACATCAAGTATGAGTGTGTGACACTACATCAAGTATGAGTGTGTGACACTACACAAGATGAGTGTGTGACACTACATCAAGCATGAGGTGTGACACTACATCAAGTATGAGTGTGTGACACTACATCAAGCATGAGTGTGACACTACATCAAGCATGAGTGTGTGACACTACACCAAGCATGAGTGTGTGACACTACATCAAGTATGAGTGTGTGACACTACATCAAGCATGAGTGTGTGACACTACATCAAGCATGAGTGTGTGACACTACACCAAGTCTAAGTGTGTAACACTACACCAAGTATGAGTGTGACACTATACCAAGTATGAGTGTGTGACACTACATCAAGTATGAGTGTGTGACACTACATCAAGTATGAGTGTGTGACACTACATCAAGCATGAGTGTGTGACACTACATCAAGCATGAGTGTGTGACACTACATCAAGTATGAGTGTGTGACACTCATCAGCATGAGTGTGTGACACTACATCAAGCATGAGTGTGTGACACTACATCAAGTATGAGTGTGTGACACTACACAAGCATGAGTGTGTGACACTACATCAAGTATGAGTGTGTGACACTACATCAAGCATGAGTGTGTGACACTACATCAAGTATGAGTGTGTGACACTACATCAAGCATGAGTGTGTGACACTACACCAAGCATGAGTGTGTGACACTACACCAAGCATGAGTGTGTGACACTACATCAAGCATGAGTGTGTGACACTACACCAAGCATGAGTGTGTGACACTACATCAAGTATGAGTGTGTGACACTACACCAAGCATGAGTGTGTGACACTACACCAAGCATGAGTGTGTGACACTACACCAAGCATGAGTGTGTGACACTACACCAAGCATGAGTGTGTGACACTACATCAAGTATGAGTGTGTGACACTACACCAAGCATGAGTGTGTGACACTACACCAAGTATGAGTGTGTGACACTACATCAAGTATGAGTGTGTGACACTACACCAAGCATGAGTGTGTGACACTACACCAAGCATGAGTGTGTGACACTACATCAAGTATGAGTGTGTGACACTACACCAAGCATGAGTGTGTGACACTACACCAAGCATGAGTGTGTGACACTACATCAAGTATGAGTGTGTGACACTACACCAAGCATGAGTGTGTGACACTACATCAAGTATGAGTGTGTGACACTACATCAAGTATGAGTGTGTGACACTACATCAAGCATGAGTGTGTGACACTACACCAAGCATGAGTGTGTGACACTACATCAAGCATGAGTGTGTGACACTACATCAAGTATGAGTGTGTGACACTACACCAAGCATGAGTGTGTGACACTACATCAAGCATGAGTGTGTGACACTACACCAAGCATGAGTGTGTGACACTACATCAAGCATGAGTGTGTGACACTACATCAAGTATGAGTGTGTGACACTACATCAAGCATGAGTGTGTGACACTACATCAAGCATGAGTGTGTGACACTACATCAAGTATGAGTGTGTGACACTACATTAAGTATGAGTGTGTGACACTACATCAAGTATGAGTGTGTGACACTACACCAAGCATGAGTGTGTGACACTACATCAAGCATAAGTGTGTGACACTACATCAAGTATGAGTGTGTGACACTACACCAAGCATGAGTGTGTGACACTACATCAAGTATGAGTGTGTGACACTACATCAAGTATGAGTGTGTGACACTACACCAAGCATGAGTGTGTGACACTACACCAAGCATGAGTGTGTGACACTACACCAAGCATGAGTGTGTGACACTACATCAAGCATGAGTGTGTGACACTACATCAAGTATGAGTGTGTGACACTACACCAAGCATGAGTGTGTGACACTACACCAAGCATGAGTGTGACACTACACCAAGCATGAGTGTGTGACACTACACCAAGCATGAGTGTGTGACACTACACCAAGCATGAGTGTGTGACACTACATCAAGTATGAGTGTGTGACACTACACCAAGCATGAGTGTGTGACACTACATCAAGTATGAGTGTGTGACACTACATCAAGTATGAGTGTGTGACACTACATTAAGTATGAGTGTGTGACACTACATCAAGTATGAGTGTGTGACAATACATCAAGTATGAGTGTGTGACACTACATCAAGTATGAGTGTGCGACACTACATCATGTATGAGTGTGTGACACTACATCAAGTATGAGTGTGTGACACTACATCAAGTATGAGTGTGTGACACTACATTAAGTATGAGTGTGTGACACTACATTAAGTATGATCATACGTAGAATATAAATGACTTATTCGTGTGTTTGAAGTGATGCCGCATATGCTGCTATCTAAACTTGGCTTACTCTTGCCTGTGATATACACACGTGTCTTCAGTAACTGCTAGAATGTGTGTAAGTTTAGGGCATAATTGTTTTCTAACTTTGGTTTTATTACCCAAGAGTTCATTACTGCTGAATATCAGATCCACATCTACCAGTTACAGAGAAATCAGATTCCCAAATGTCTTCTACTGTATTGAAGCACCGACATGATTGACTATTTATCTGTCCGTAGAATAGATCCATGATAATGACACAATCTTCCCATACATTACAGTGGTGACTGGTACCCAGGGATGCCACTCAAACTCAACTCGCTGATAATACCCACTAAGCTGCGAAGCATGTTGGGCAGCTCGCTTGTTTTTGAGGTCATAATCACAAAGATATGATCCGAATTTGTGTGTTCCATTCTGTGGTGGTACTGATTATGGGGGTGGTGGTGGCAGTAGGAGCAGATGGTGGTGGTGGTGGCAGTAGGAGCAGATAGTGGTGGTGGTGGCAGTAGGAGCAGATGTTGGTGGTGGTGGCAGTAGGAGCAGATAGTGGTGGTGGTGGCAGTAGGAGCAGATAGTGGTGGTGGTGGCAGTAGGAGCAGATAGTGGTGGTGGTGGCAGTAGGAGCAGATAGTGGTGGTGGTGGCAGTAGGAGCAGATAGTGGTGGTGGTGGCAGTAGGAGCAGATAGTGGTGGTGGTGGCAGTAGGAGCAGATAGTGGTGGTGGTGGCAGTAGGAGCAGATAGTGGTGGTGGTGGCAGTAGGAGCAGATAGTGGTGGTGGTGGCAGTAGGAGCAGATAGTGGTGGTGGTGGCAGTAGGAGCAGATAGTGGTGGTAGTGGCAGTAGGAGCAGATAGTGGTGGTGGTGGCAGTAGGAGCAGATAGTGGTGGTGGTGGCAGTAGGAGCAGATGGTGGTGGTGGTGGCAGTAGAGCAGATAGTGGTGGTGGTGCAAGGAGCAGATAGTGGTGGTGGTGGCAGTAGGAGCAGATAGTGGTGGTGGTGGCAGTAGGAGCAGATAGTGGTGGTGTGCAGTAGGAGCAGATTGTGGTGGTGGTGGCAGTAGGAGCAGATAGTGGTGGTGGTGGCAGTAGGAGCAGATGGTGGTGGTGGTGGCAGTAGGAGCAGATAGTGGTGGTGGTGGCAGAAGGAGCAGATAGTGGTGGTGGTGGCAGTAGGAGCAGATAGTGGTGGTGGTGGCAGTAGGAGCAGATGGTGGTGGTGGTGGCAGTAGGAGCAGATAGTGGTGGTGGTGGCAGAAGGAGCAGATGTTGGTGGTGGTGGCAGTAGGAGCAGATAGTGGTGGTGGTGGCAGAAGGAGCAGATGGTGGTGGTGGCAGAAGGAGCAGATAGTGGTGGTGGTGGCAGAAGGAGCAGATAGTGGTGGTGGTGGCAGTAGGAGCAGATAGTGGTGGTGGTGGCAGTAGGAGCAGATGGTGGTGGTGGTGGCAGTAGGAGCAGATAGTGGTGGTAGTGGCAGTAGGAGCAGATAGTGGTGGTGGTGGCAGTAGGAGCAGATAGTGGTGGTGGTGGCAGTAGAGCAGATGGTGGTGGTGGTGGCAGTAGGAGCAGATAGTGGTGGTGGTGGCAGAGGAGCAGATAGTGGTGGTGGTGGCAGTAGGGCAGATAGTGGTGGTGGTGGCAGTAGGAGCAGATAGTGGTGGTGTGGCAGTAGGAGCAGATAGGGTGGTGGTGGCTTTGGGGGGGAGTGGTGTTAGGAGCAGATAGTGGTGGTGGTGGCAGAAGGACAGATAGTGGTGGTGGTGGCAGTAGGAGCAGATAGTGGTGGTGGTGGCAGTAGGAGCAGATAGTGGTGGTGGTGGCAGTAGGAGCAGATAGTGGTGGTGGTGGCGTAGGGCAGATAGTGGTGGTGGTGGCAGTAGGAGCAGATGGTGGTGGTGGTGGCAGTAGGAGCAGATAGTGGTGGTGGTGGCAGAAGGAGCAGATAGTGGTGGTGGTGGCAGTAGGAGCAGATAGTGGTGGTGGTGGCAGTAGGAGCAGATGGTGGTGGTGGTGGCAGTAGGAGCAGATAGTGGTGGTGGTGGCAGAAGGAGCAGATGTTGGTGGTGGTGGCAGTAGGAGCAGATAGTGGTGGTGGTGGCAGAAGGAGCAGATGGTGGTGGTGGTGGCAGAAGGAGCAGATAGTGGTGGTGGTGGCAGAAGGAGCAGATAGTGGTGGTGGTGGCAGTAGGAGCAGATAGTGGTGGTGGTGGCAGTAGGAGCAGATGGTGGTGGTGGTGGCAGTAGGAGCAGATAGTGGTGGTGGTGGCAGTAGGAGCAGATAGTGGTGGTGGTGGCAGAAGGAACAGGTGTTGGTGAGTGATCAGGTGATACGGTGGACTGCCCCAACTTTCACCATGATACGCCAGGGTGACACCCTTACCCCGCTTACATCACCACTCCAACACCTCTGAGTTCCACCACCACTCCAACAACAAGTTCGTCCCACCACCACCCTCCGCACCTCCCACTCTTACCTTCATAACGTCGGCCATGTTTTCAGTTACAAAGGTGCCTTCACAAACCCTACCCGTTCACTCCATATCCACAAGAACGCCGGCACCCAGCAACCCACATATCCACAAGAACGCCGGCACCCAGCAACCCACATATCCACAAGAACGCCGGCACCCAGCAACCCACATATCCACAAGAACGCCGGCACCCAGCAACCCACATATCCACAAGAACGCCGGCACCCAGCAACCCACATATCCACAAGAACGCCGGCACCCAGCAACCCACATATCCACAAGAACGCCGGCACCCAGCAACCCACATATCCACAAGAACGCCGGCACCCAGCAACCCACATATCCACAAGAACGCCGGCACCCAGCAACCCACATATCCACAAGAACGCCGGCACCCAGCAACCCACATATCCACAAGAACGCCGGCACCCAGCAACCCACATATCCACAAGAACGCCGGCACCCAGCAACCCACATATCCACAAGAACGCCGGCACCCAGCAACCCACATATCCACAAGAACGCCGGCACCCAGCAACCCACATATCCACAAGAACGCCGGCAGCAGAACCCACATATCCACAAGAACGCCGGCACCCAGCAACCCACATATCCACAAGAACGCCGGCACCCAGCAACCACATATCCACAAGAACGCCGGCACCCAGCAACCCACATATCCACAAGAACGCCGGCACCCAGCAACCCACATATCCACAAGAACGCCGGCACCCAGCAACCACATATCCACAAGAACGCCGGCACCCAGCAACCCCATATCCACAAGAACGCCGGCACCCAGCAACCCACATATCCACAAGAACGCCGGCACCCAGCAACCACATATCCACAAGAACGCCGGCACCCGCAACCCACATATCCACAAGAACGCCGGCACCCAGCAACCCACATATCCACAAGAACGCCGGCACCCAGCAACCCACATATCCACAAGAACGCCGGCACCCAGCAACCCACATATCCACAAGAACGCCGGCACCCAGCAACCCACATATCCACAAGAACGCCGGCACCCAGCAACCCACATATCCACAAGAACGCCGGCACCCAGCAACCCACATATCCACAAGAACGCCGGCACCCAGCAACCCCCGAAATCAAACCTGGCAGAACAAACAGAATAAACAATAGTTACGGAAAAATCCTAATACATTTGACAAACGCAGGTGTCACTAACAAATAGGTTGAGCTAAAAGACAGAATATCAAAGGAACAACCAGACATAATAGCCTTCACAGAGACAAAATCCTCAAAACATTAAAAACAATTTTACCAAAAGGGTACATAGTGAGAAAAAGTGAGTCCAAGAGGGGGAGAGGAGGGGGAGGGGAGGAGGTGGGGTGTTGATGATCAAGAAACAGTAGAAATTCGAGGATCAGGAAAAAAATGTAAACGAGAATTCAAAGACTATGTAGCAGTATTGAGAGAAGTATTTATAAATATAGAGAAATTACAAACAGACTCATATATTCTCTAAGTCAGTTCCTGATGAGCCGGGGTGTGGTGCCTACGTTAGACTGCATGCTGCCACTACCAATAGCCAGACTGACCAGGCCATCAATGAGAAGGAAGACTTAAGGGGCAAATTTAAGACATTTTCAGTAGCAAATATAAAGAGCAAAAGGCAATAAAGCAATAATGCTCGTCAAAATATTGCAACTAGGCAGGTAAATACACAACGTTGATGGCTTCTGGTTCTCCACAATGTATGTAGCCTGATATGGGCAGGAGGGAGTGGAAGAGCCTCACAAACAATGTGACAAAATAATACTTATAACTTAAATATAGCCAGCAGTGAGGGGGCGAAGAGTGGGGGTACGCCAGCTAGTCAGGGGATGTACCTGTAACATGTTACCAGTGTTTTCCTACTTTACCAGTCCGCCCTGACGCTATCTTATCAATAACCTCCACCACATCTTCTCTTTCCTCTTGAAGATTTTCATCTTCACATCAGCCAGCGGCGATATTATATATTTTTTGAACTTGATGATACAGCACGATGGAGATTCATGGACATTTTCTAAATGTTTTTTCCAGCATCCGCGCTTTTGATTATGTTAATTATACACTTGCTGCCACAGTGCGTGCGTCTAATAAACATAATAACATATAGAGATAGGTTTTACGCAGGACCTGAATACTTGCAGCACGACTGACTTGTCTTATACACGACTGCACATGATGTATTACACTTGATAGGATATTCCACCACAACTGGAGTTTCCTGACACATTTTCCCTGGATGGGACCTACAACGGTCGACTAACACACAGGTACCTAATTTTACTGCTAGGTGGGCAGGGACAGCAAGGAGCGACACTGTGTACATGATCAGGTACGACACCTGGGGTCCTGAGGTGCGACCACCAAGGATACACCAACACCAGAGAGCACCACCAGGGATCACCACCTGGAAGCACCACCTGGAGGCTCCTCCTGGAAGCACCACCTGGAAGTTCCACCATACTCCACACACATGTTTACTCTTCTTTTATCACTTATACCTAGTTTTTCATGCAGTGTGTACCCACGCTGACGCCCACGCTGACGTCCACGCCGACGCCCACACCCACGCCCACATCACAACCACTAGCAAGCAGTGCTGCATTCCACTGTGTTTCCATCATAGCCTGTGTTCTCTCTCAGTTGTATACACAAATATACAGTCCAAACTACACCTTCATACAACAGCCACACCCATACTGCACCACACACCCATACTGTACCCCACACCCATAATGTACCCCACACCCATACTGTACCCCACACCCATAATGTACCCCACACCCATACTGCACCACACACCCATACTGTACCCCACACCCATAATGTACCCCACACCCATACTGTACCCCACACCCATAATGTACCCCACACCCATACTGCACCCCACACCCATGTGCCCCACACCCATACTGCACCTCACACCCATACTGCACCCCACACCCATACTGTACCCCACACCCATATTGTACCCCACACCCATACTGCACCCCACACCCATAATGTGCCCACACCCATACTGTACCCCACACCCATATTGTACCCCACACCCATACTGCTCCACACCCCCATACTGTACCACACATCCATACTGTACCACACACCCATACTGTACCCCACACCCATACTGTACCACACACCCATACTGTACCACACACCCATACTGTCCACCCATTGCACCCCATCTGTGCCCCACACCCATACTGTACCCACACCCATCTGTACCCCACACCCATGCTGTGCCCCACACCCATACTGTCCCACACCCATCTGTGCACCCACACCCATATGTGCCCACACCCATACTGTACCCACACCCATACTGTACCCCACACCCATACTGTACCACACCCCATACTGTACCCACACCCATACTGTCCCCACACCCATACTGTACCCCACACCCATACTGTACCCCACACCCATACTGTACCCCACACCCATACTGTACCACACACCCATGCTGTGCCACACCACACATACTGTGCCACGCCTCAATACTTTTACCACTCCACACATACTATCCACCCACCATACTGTACCACACCCCAGACATGCTATACCACGCCACACATACTGTCCACACCACACATACTGTACCACGCCTACACATACTGTACCACGCCTACACATACTGTACCACACCCCACATACTATACCACGCCCACACATACTGTACCACACCCCACATACTATACCACGCCCACACATACTGTACCACACCCCAGACATACTATACCACGCCCACACATACTGTACCACACCCCACACATACTGTACCACACCCCACATACTATACCACGCCCACACATACTGTACCACACCCCACATGCTGTGCCACGCCACACATAGCTGTGCCACACCCACACATGCTGTCCACCCACACATGCTATGCCACACCCCACATACTGTGCCACACCCACACATACTGTACCACGCCCCACACATACTGTACCACCCACCCACATCATGTACACACCCCACACATACTGTACCACGCCCACACATACTGCACCACACCCCACATACTGTACCACACCCCACACATACTGTACCACGCCTACACATACTGTACCACACCCACAATCTGTACTACACCCCACACATGCTGTACCAAGCTACACATGCTGTCCACACCCACACATACTGTACCACACCCCACACATACTGTACCACGCCTACACATACTGTACCACACCCCACACATACTGTACTACACCCCACACATACTGTACCACGCCTACACATACTGTACCACACCCCACACATATTGTACCACGCCCACACACACGTTACACAACACACACATCACACCTACTCCCCAGTATAGTTGCACCTACACCCACACAATACAGTACACACTGTGGGGGACATCTGACGCAGACTAACTAAGCAGCGCATCTTAAGATGGTACACACAACACTGATGCCAAGTCTTCTCTAAGCAAAGTTCAAGTAAGTCGTCAAAGTTGATTCTGGAATACACACAAAACACTAAATAACTTCTTATCTGCTAAACTCTTAAAAGGTTTTAACTCTTTATGTCTACCCAGTTATTTTATATTTCAGACATTGCATCTCTGAGTTGCTTGGTAAAAAGTCTATCCCAATTACGCAACACCCCACCACACCCCTACAACACCCCACCACACCACTCCCCTACAACACCCCACCACACCACTCCCCTACAACACCCCACCACACCACTCCCCTACAACACCCCACCACACCACTCCCCTACAACACCCCACCACACCACTCCCCTACAACACCCCACCACACCACTCCCCTACAACACCCCACCACACCACTCCCTACAACACCCCACCACACCACTCCCCTACAACACCCCACCACACCACTCCCCTAGAACACCCCACCACACCACTTCCCTAGAACACCCCACCACACCACTCCCTACAACACCCCACCACACCACTCCCTACAACACCCCACCACACCACTCCCTACAACACCCCACCACACCACTCCCTACACCCCACCACACCACTCCCTACAACACTCCACCACACCACTCCCTACAACACCCCACAAACCACTCCCCTACAACACCCCACCACACCACTCCCCTACAACACCCCACTCCCTACAACACCCCACCACACCATCCCTACAACACTCCACCACACCACTCCCTACACACCCACCACCACTCCCCTACACACCCCACCACACCTCCCCTACAATACCCCACCACACCACTCCCACCACACCACTCCCACCACACCACTCCCCTACAACACCCCACCACACCACTCCCCTACAACACCCCACTCACTCCCACATCACTCCCCTACAACATCGCACTCACTCCTACCACACCATTATTCTGCTTGATCTCCCCATCACATCATCTCCGTCATTACCTCAGCACATCAAGTTATAACTTACTACATGACATCAGCCGTACACCAGCATACCACATACACTACCAGCCCACCGTCAGCCCAGCAGCTGACACTGATGCGAGGCTAGTGCTAGTACTCCATGTCATACACTACCAGCCCACCGTCAGCCCAGCGGCTGACACTG
>WNWK01000905.1:210000-357171 GCA_009830355.1 Cherax destructor
ATAAGCTTCACCTGAGTGTTACCTGGTAAGTAATAAGCTTCACCTGAGTGTTACCTGGTAAGTAATAAGCTTCACCTGGTGTTACCTGGTAAGTAATAAGCTTCACCTGAGTGTTACCTGGTAAGTAATAAGCTTCACCTGGGTGTTACCTGGTAAGTAATAAGCTTCACCTGAGTGTTACCTGGTAAGTAATAAGCTTCACCTGGGTGTTACCTGGTAAGTAATAAGCTTCACCTGGGTGTTACCTGGTAAGTAATAAGCTTCACCTGAGTGTTACCTGGTAAGTAATAAGCTTCACCTGGGTGTTACCTGGTAAGTAATAAGCTTCACCTGAGTGTTACCTAGGTAAGTAATAAGCTCTACCTGAGTGTTTACCTGTAGTAATGTTCATAGTGTTACCTGTAAGTAAGCTTCACCTGGGTGTTACCTGGTAAGTAATAAGCTTCACCTGAGTGTTACCTGGTAAGTAATAAGCTTCACCTGAGTGTTACCTGGTAAGTAATAAGCTTCACCTGGGTGTTACCTGGTAAGTAATAAGCTTCACCTGAGTGTTACCTGGTAAGTAATAAGCTTCACCTGGGTGTTACCTGGAGTAGGTAATAAGCTTCACCTGAGTGTTACCTGGTAAGTAATAAGCTTCACCTGAGTGTTACCTGGTAAGTAATAAGCTTCACCTGGGTGTTACCTGGTAAGTAATAAGCTTCACCTGGGTGTTACCTGGTAAGTAATAAGCTTCACCTGGGTGTTACCTGGTAAGTAATAAGCTTCACCTGGGTGTTACCTGGTAAGTAATAAGCTTCACCTGGGTGTTACCTGGTAAGTAATAAGCTTTCACCTGGGTGTTACCTGGTAAGTA
Source organism: Cherax destructor (assembly GCA_009830355.1). Taxonomy (NCBI): domain Eukaryota; kingdom Metazoa; phylum Arthropoda; class Malacostraca; order Decapoda; family Parastacidae; genus Cherax; species Cherax destructor. The sequence continues at coordinate 210,857 of WNWK01000905.1, forward strand.
ATAAGCTTCACCTGGGTGTTACCTGGTAAGTAATAAGCTTCACCTGAGTGTTACCTGGTAAGTAATAAGCTTCACCTGAGTGTTACCTGGTAAGTAATAAGCTTCACCTGAGTGTTACCTGGTAAGTAATAAGCTTCACCTGAGTGTTACCTGGTAAGTAATAAGCTTCACCTGAGTGTTACCTGGTAAGAATAAGTCACCTGGTTACCTGGGATGTTACCTGAGTGTACCTAAGTAATTACTGAGTAAGATGCTTCACCTGGTGTTACCTGGTAAGTAATAAGCTTCACCTGGGTGTTACCTGGTAAGTAATAAGCTTCACCTGGGTGTTACCTGGTAAGTAATAAGCTTCACCTGGGTGTTACCTGGTAAGTAATAAGCTTCACCTGGGTGTTACCTGGTAAGTAAGCTTCACCTGGTGGATGTCTCATATTGAAGCAACAAAGTTAGTGGTGTCTCTGGCGGCCACCATGACAGACTCACCCATCTATCCTCAACACTTGTTGCTTCCAACAATAACAACACACACAAACAGATCCATTCATAGCTTTAAGAAGAGGTATGATAAAGCTCATGGCGCAGGGAGAGTGACCCAGTAGCGACCAGTGAAGAGGCGGGGCCAGGAGCTATGACTCGACCCCTGCAACCACAACTAGGTGAGTACACACACACAGGCGTGATGGGCCACACCCATGTTATGGTGGAGAGCCGCTAGGTCACTCACCTTCCTTCACTTATACCACACCCTGTTCCTGCTGTCACTCACACCACACTCTGCTGCTGCTGTCACTCACCCCACACCCTGCTGCTGCTGTCACTCACACCACACCCTGCTGCTGCTGTCACTCACACCACACCCTGCTGCTGCTGTCACTCACACCACACCCTGCTGCTGCTGTCACTCACACCACACCCTGCTGCTGCTGTCACTCACACCACACCCTGCTGCTGCTGTCACTCACACCACACCTGCTCTGCTGTCATCACACCACACCGCTGCTGTCACTCACACCACCCTGCTCCTGTGTCACTCACCACACCCTGCTGCTGCTGTCACTCACACCACACCCTGCTGCTGCTGTCACTCACACCACACCCTGCTCCTGCTGTCACTGACACCACACCCTGCTCCTGCTGTCACTCACACCACACCCTGTTGCTGCTGTCACTCACACCACACCCTGTTGCTGCTGTCACTCACACCACACGCTGTTGCTACTGTCACTCACACCACACCCTGTTGCTGCTGTCACCACACCACACCCCTCTGCTGCTGTCTGTCACCACACCCTGCTCCTGCTGTCACTGACACCACACCCTGCTCCTGCTGTCACTACACCACCTACCCTGCTCTGCTGTCACTCACACCACACCCTGCTGCTGCTGTCACTCACACCACACCCTGCTCCTGCTGTCACCACACCACACCCTGCTCTGCTGTCACTCACACCACACCCTGCTGCTGCTGTCACTACACCACACCCTGCTCTGCTGTCACCACACCACACCCTGCTCTGCTGTCACAACCACACCCTGCTCTGCTGCCACTCCTGCACCCACCACCCTGCTGCTGTCACTCACCACACCCTGCTCTGCTGTCACTACACCACCCTCACCCTGCTGCTGTCACTGACACCACACCGCTGCTGCTGTCACTCCACACCACACCCTGCTCCTGCTGTCACTCACACCACACTCTGCTGCTGTCACTCACACCACACCCTGCTCTGCTGTCACTCACACCACACCTCTGCTCTGCTGTCACCACACCACACCCTGCTCTGCTGTCACTCACACCACACCCTGCTGCTGCTGTCACTCCACCACACCCTGCTCCTGCTGCACTGACACCACACCTGCCCTGCTGTCACACACCACACCTGCCTGCTGTCACTCACCACCCTGCCTGCTGTCACTCACCACACCCTGCTCCTGCTGTCACTCACCACACCCTGCTGCTGTCACTACACCACACCCTGCTCTGCTGTCACCCACCACACCCTGCCTCTGTCACCACACCACACCCTGCTGCTGCTGTCACTCACACCACATCCCTGCCCACCACCTGTGTGCGTCACTCACCACACCCTGTCTGCTGTCACTCACACCACACCCTGTCTGCTGTCACTCACACCACACCTGCTGCTGCGTCACTACACCACACCCTGCCTCTGTCACTACACCACACCCTGTCTGCTGTCACCACACCACACCTCTCTGCTGTCACTACCCACACCCTGCTCTGCTGTCACCACCACACCCTGCTCTCTGTCACACCACACCCGTCTCTCATGAACAACTTTGCGTCACTACCACACCCTGTCTGCTGTCACACACCACCCCTGTCTGCTGTCACCACACCACACCCTGCTGCTGCTGTCACTACACCACACCTGCTGCTGCTGTCACTCACACCACACCCTGTTGCTGTCCTCACACACCCTGCTGCTGCCACACAAGTCCTGTCACTACACCACACCCTCTGCTGTCACTCCACCACCCCTGCTGCCTGCTCACACCACACCCTGCGCTGTCACTGACACCACACCTGTGCTGCGTCACTACACCACACCTGCTGCTGCTGTCACACCACACCTCTGTGCTGTCACCCCACACCTGCTGCTGCTGTCACTACACCACACCTGCTTGTCACACACCTGCTGCTGTCACACCACACCTGCTGTGCTGTCATCACACCACACCCTGCTGCTCTGTCACTCCACCACACCCGTGCTGCTGTCCACACACCCTGCTGCTGCTGTCACTACACCACACCCTGCTCTGCTGTCCTCCACCACACCCTGCCTGTCACTACACCACACCCTGCTGCTGCTGTCACTCACACCACCCGCCTGTCACCACACCACCCCTGCTGCTGCTGTCCACACCCACCCTGCTGCTCTGTCACTCACACACCTGCTGCTGCTGCATACACCACGCTGCTCACACACACACCCTGCTGCCGTCACTACACCACACCCTGCTGCTGTCACCCCCACACCCCTGCTGCTGTCACTCACACCACACCCTCGCTGTCACTACACCACCCTGCTGCTGTCACTCACACCACACCCTGCTGCTTGTCACTACACCACATCTGCTGCCACACCACACTGCTGCTGCTGTCACTCACACCACACCCTGCTGCTGCTGTCACTCACACCACACCCTGCTGCTGCTGTCACTCACACCACACCCTGCTGCTGCTGTCACTCACACCACACCCTGCTGCTGCTGTCACTCACACCACACCCTGCTGCTGCTGTCACTCACACCACACCCTGCTGCTGCTGTCACTCACACCACACCCTGCTGCTGCTGTCACTCCACCACACCTGCTGCTGCTGTCACTCACACCACACCCTGCTGCTGCTGTCACTGACACCACACCCTGCTCCTGCTGTCACTCACACCACACCCTGCTGCTGCTGTCACTCACACCACACCCTGCTGCTGCTGTCACTGACACCACACCCTGCTGCTGCTGTCACTCACACCACACCCTGCTCCTGCTGTCACTCACACCACACCCTGCTCCTGCTGTCACTCACACCACACCACCGTCTAGTAAAGGAATCTTCCATGTAACAGTAATATTGTGAGGTATATGTGTACCTTATGAGTGTTCTTAACTACAAGACAAGTGAAATGTCTTCTAGGTACAGTGTAAACACCCTTCCTAGAATTCACCTCAGCACTAATCTTGAGTGAGTGTGTGTATTACCATTTTGTACTAGGCACTTGTCGATTAGACACTAGGCCTGTTGTATGTATGTGTGTGTGTGTGTGAGTGTGGATATTTGAGACTGGGATTTGCAATATTTTGTCATAGAGTTGGCATGGTGGTGTTTTAGAGACCTGCTTGTTGTGTTGACGAAGAGGAAGAAAGAAAGGGAAGGAAGGAGGGACAGGGGATGGGAGGGAAGGGAAGGATAGAGGAAGGTAATATATATATATATTCTAGAAATGCAGGTTGTGTCCATCATAGAGCAGCGATGATCTGTGTGCATTGTTACTCTTGCCACAACATCTGCAAGGTTAGTGACTCCCTGATCAGACAGGCTGTTGAAGCAAGCAACCCATCATGTATACATCACAAGCGGTTTAATGAAGGAACCTGAATATAAATGTTAGCTTGTTCCCTGTGACACCAACATGTTTGGTGCTAGCACCAGTCACCATGTTCCCTGTGACACCAACATGTTTGGTGCTAGCACCAGTCACCATGTTCCCTGTGACACCAACATGTTTGGTGCTAGCACCAGTCACCATGTTCCCTGTGACACCAACATGTTTGGTGCTAGCACCAGTCACCATGTTCCCTGTGACACCAACATGTTTGGTGCTAGCACCAGTCACCATGTTCCTGTACACCAACATGTTTGGTGCTAGCACCAGTCACCCTGTTCCCTGTGACACCAACATGTTTGGTGCTAGCACCAGTCACCATGTTCCCTGTGACACCAACATGTTTGGTGCTAGCACCAGTCACCATGTTCCCTGTGACACCAACATGTTTGGTGCTAGTACCAGTCACCCTGTTCCCTGACACCAACATGTTTGGTGCTAGCACCAGTCACCCTGTTCCCTGTGACACCAACATGTTTGGTGCTAGCACCTGTCACCCTGTTCCCTGACACCAACATGTTTGGTGCTAGCACCAGTCACCCTGTTCCCTGTGACACCAACATGTTTGGTGCTAGCACCAGTCACCCTGTTCCCTGACACCAACATGTTTGGTGCTAGCACCTGTCACCCTGTTCCCTGTGACACCAACATGTTTGGTGCTAGCACCTGTCACCCTGTTCCCTGTGACACCAACATGTTTGGTGCTAGCACCTGTCACCCTGTTAACTGTGACACCAACATGTTTGGTGCTAGCACCAGTCACACTGTTCCCTGACACCAACATGTTTGGTGCTAGCACCAGTCACCCTGTTACCTGACACCAACATGTTTGGTGCTAGCACCAGTCACACTGTTCCCTGACACTAACATGTTTGGTGCTAGCACCTGTCACCCTGTTCCCTGTGACACCAACATGTTTGGTGCTAGCACCTGTCACCCTGTTCCCTGTGACACCAACATGTTTGGTGCTAGCACCAGTCACCCTGTTCCCTGACACCAACATGTTTGGTGCTAGCACCAGTCACCCTGTTCCCTGACACCAACATGTTTGGTGCTAGCACCAGTCACACTGTTCCCTGACACTAACATGTTTGGTGCTAGCACCTGTCACCCTGTTCCCTGTGACACCAACATGTTTGGTGCTAGCACCAGTCACCCTGTTCCCTGACACCAACATGTCTGGTGATAGCACCAGTCACCCTGTTCCCTGACACCAACATGTCTGGTGATAGCACCAGTCACCCTGTTCCCTGACACCAACATGTTTGGTGATAGCACAAGTCACACTGTTCCCTGACACCAACATGTTTGGTGATAGCACAAGTCACCCTGTTCCCTGACACCAACATGTTTGGTGATAGCACCAGTCACACTGTTCCCTGACACCAACATGTTTGGTGATAGCACCAGTCACACTGTTCCCTGACACCAACATGTTTGGTGATAGCACCAGTCACACTGTTCCCTGACACCAACATGTTTGGTGATAGCACCAGTCACACTGTTCCCTGACACCAACATGTTTGGTGATAGCACCTGGACACCAATCACAGTACTGATATTTATACATAGTGTTGTGGTTTTGTGTGTGGTGTCAAGTGTATGGTTGTCGGTGGTGTCAAGTGTATGGTTGTCGGTGGTGTCAAGTGTATGGTTGTTGGTGGTGTCAAGTGTATGGTTGTTGGTGGTGTCAAGTGTATGGTTGTTGGTGGTGTCAAGTGTATGGTTGTCGGTGGTGTCAAGTGTATGGTTGTCGGTGGTGTCAAGTGTATGGTTGTTGGTGGTGTCAAGTGTATGGTTGTCGGTGGTGTCAAGTGTATGGTTGTCGGTGGTGTCAAGTGTATGGTTGTCGGTGGTGTCAAGTGTATGGTTGTCGGTGGTGTAAAGTGTATGGTTGTCGGTGGTGTAAAGTGTATGGTTGTCGGTGGTGTCAAGTGTATGGTTGTCGGTGGTGTCAAGTGTATGGTTGTCGGTGGTGTCAAGTGTATGGTTGTCGGTGGTGTCAAGTGTATGGTTGTCGGTGGTGTCAAGTGTATGGTTGTCGGTGGTGTCAAGTGTATGGTTGTTGGTGTCAAGTGTATGGTTGTCGGTGGTGTCAAGTGTATGGTTGTCGGTGGTGTCAAGTGTATGGTTGTCGGTGGTGTCAAGTGTATGGTTGTCGGTGGTGTCAGTATGGTTGTCGGTGGCATGTATGGTTGTTGGTGGTGTCAAGTGTATGGTTGTCGGTGGTATCAAGTGTATGGTTGTTGGTGGTGTCAAGTGTATGGTTGTTGGTGGTGTCAAGTGTATGGTTGTCGGTGGTGTCAAGTGTATGGTTAGAACATAAGAAAGAAGGAACACTGCAGAAAGCCTACTGGCCCATGCGAGGCAGGTCCAAGTATCCCACCAGCTTAAGCCAATACCCCGACCCAGCCAGGTCAGGTTATGATGTGTGATGTTCAGCTGGTGTATTCTTGTGTTATTGTAGGAATGATGTGGGATGTTCAGCTGTGTATTCGTGTGTTATTGTAGGAATGATGTGTGATGTTCAGCTGTGTATTCGTGTGTTATTGTAGGAATGATGTGTGATGTTCAGCTGTGTATTCTTGTGTTATCGTAGAAATGATGTGTGATGTTCAGCTGTGTATTCTTGTGTTATTGTAGGAATGATGTGTGATGTTCAGCTGTGTATTCTTGTGTTATTGTAGGAATGATGTGTGATGTTCAGCTGTGTATTCTTGTGTTATTGTAGGAATGATGTGTGATGTTCAGCTGTGTATTCTTGTGTTATTGTAGGAATGATGTGTGATGTTCAGCTGTGTATTCTTGTGTTATTGTAGGAATGATGTGTGATGTTCAGCTGTGTATTCTTGTGTTATCGTAGAAATGATGTGTGATGTTCAGCTGTGTATTCTTGTGTTATCGTAGAAATGATGTGTGATGTTCAGCTGTGTATTCTTGTGTTATTGTAGGAATGATGTGTGATGTTCAGCTGTGTATTCTTGTGTTATCGTAGAAATGATGTGTGATGTTCAACTGGTGTATTCTTGTGTTATTGTAGGAATGATGTGTGATGTTCAGCTGTGTATTCTTGTGTTATTGTAGGAATGATGTGTGATGTTCAGCTGTGTATTCTTGTGTTATTGTAGGAATGATGTGTGATGTTCAGCTGGTGTATTCTTGTGTTATTGTAGGAATGATGTGTGATGTTCAGCTGGTGTATTCTTGTGTTATTGTAGGAATGATGTGTGATGTTCAACTGGTGTATTCTTGTGTTATTGTAGGAATGATGTGTGATGTTCAGCTGGTGTATTCTTGTGTTATTGTAGGAATGATGTGTGATGTTCAACTGGTGTATTCTTGTGTTATTGTAGGAATGATGTGTGATGTTCAGCTGGTGTATTCTTGTGTTATCGTAGGAATGATGTGTGATGTTCAGCTGGTGTATTCTTGTGTTATCGTAGGAATGATGTGTGATGTTCAGCTGGTGTATTCTTGTGTTATCGTAGGAATGATGTGTGATGTTCAGCTGTGTATTCTTGTGTTATCGTAGGAATGATGTGTGATGTTCAGCTGTGTATTCTTGTGTTATCGTAGGAATGATGTGTGATGTTCAGCTGTGTATTCTTGTGTTATTGTAGGAATGATGTGTAATGTTCAGCTGTGTATTCTTGTGTTATCGTAGAAATGATGTGTGATGTTCAGCTGGTGTATTCTTGTGTTATCGTAGGAATGATGTGTAATGTTCAACTGGTGTATTCTTGTGTTATCGTAGAAATGATGTGTGATGTTCAGCTGGTGTATTCTTGTGTTATTGTAGGAATGATGTGTAATGTTCAACTGGTGTATTCTTGTGTTATTGTAGGAATGATGTGTGATGTTCAGCTGGTGTATTCTTGTTTTATTGTAGGAATGATGTGTGATGTTCAGCTGGTGTATTCTTGTGTTATCGTAGGAATGATGTGTGATGTTCAGCTGTGTATTCTTGTGTTATCGTAGGAATGATGTGTGATGTTCAGCTGGTGTATTCTTGTGTTATTGTAGGAATGATGTGTGATGTTCAGCTGGTGTATTCTTGTGTTATCGTAAGAATGATGTGTGATGTTCAGCTGTGTATTCTTGTGTTATCGTAGGAATTATGTGTGATGTTCAGCTGTGTATTCTTGTGTTATTGTAGGAATGATGTGTGATGTTCAACTGGTGTATTCGTGTGTTATTGTAGGAATGATGTGTGATGTTCAGCTGGTGTATTCTTGTGTTATTGTAGGAATGATGTGTGATGTTCAGCTGGTGTATTCTTGTGTTATCGTAAGATTGATGTGTGATGTTCAGCTGTGTATTCTTGTGTTATCGTAGGAATGATGTGTGATGTTCAGCTGTGTATTCTTGTGTTATTGTAGGAATGATGTGTGATGTTCAACTGGTGTATTCGTGTGTTATTGTAGGAATGATGTGTGATGTTCAACTGGTGTATTCGTGTGTTATTGTAGGAATGATGTGTGATGTTCAAATGGTGTATTCTTGTGTTATTGTAGGAATGATGTGTGATGTTCAACTGGTGTATTCGTGTGTTATTGTAGGAATAATGTGTGATGTTCAACTGGTGTATTCTTGTGTTATCGTAGGAATGATGTGTGATGTTCAGCTGTGTATTCTTGTGTTATCGTAGGAATGATGTGTGATGTTCAACTGGTGTATTCGTGTGTTATTGTAGGAATAATGTGTGATGTTCAACTGGTGTATTCGTGTGTTATTGTAGGAATGATGTGTGATGTTCAACTGGTGTATTCGTGTGTTATTGTAGGAATGATGTGTGATGTTCAACTGGTGTATTCGTGTGTTATTGTAGGAATGATGTGTGATGTTCAACTGGTGTATTCGTGTGTTATTGTAGGAATGATGTGTGATGTTCAACTGGTGTATTCGTGTGTTATTGTAGGAATGATGTGTGATGTTCAACTGGTGTATTCGTGTGTTATTGTAGGAATAATGTGTGATGTTCAACTGGTGTATTCTTGTGTTATCGTAGGAATGATGTGTGATGTTCAGCTGTGTATTCTTGTGTTATCGTAGGAATGATGTGTGATGTTCAGCTGTGTATTCTTGTGTTATTGTAGGAATGATGTGTGATGTTCAGCTGTGTATTCTTGTGTTATCGTAGGAATGATGTGTGATGTTCAGCTGATGTATTCTTGTGATATTGTAGGAATGATGTGTAATTTAAGACACGTGCAAATACGACACGTTTCGTCTGTTGAGCAGGCTTCTTCAGTGGAAATGTAGAAGAGACAATATAAGGGGATGTAGATATGAGGTGATGAGTCCCAAGCCCTGAAGTGTGTTCAGCTACAACTTACCTCATGTTGTCAACACTGTCGAGTAGGCAAAATACCTCGTCAATGAAGGTAACAGGTGTTGAACATGTGTCTTACTCATCTACTTATCGATATTGTATACCATTAATATAATGTATGGCATATGTTATAGTTGTACTCGCCTTGTTGTGGTTGCAGGGGTTGATGAAGCCGCATGTTGACCTTTCCTGCCCTCCAACCTCTACAATCATCCCCATAATCATTAAGAAATAACTGTTTAAACCGTGTATAACGTTCATCTTCTTCAAGTCCTCGTGTAGTCACTCACTTAAATTACTTCCACCAACCTGACACTAAAAAACTATTTCCCATCTTCCCTCTGGTTCCTCTGGCTCCACTGGCTCCTCCGCCTCTCGTTTATGCTCACCCTGGCTCCCTCTTCTCGCCTCTTCAACATCCTATTCTTATTCATTATATCTAATCCTTTAGCATTTTATACATGGTGATCATATCTCGCCTGATCCAACTCTCTTCTAGTGCGCATCCCCTCAACTTCCTCCATCATTCTAGCTGAGAACCTTACATCTTGAAGATTGTTCGATACATGTGGGCAGGTAGGTGTGTGTACTTACCTAGCTGTGGTTGCAGGGGTCGATTCATAGCTACTGGCTCTCTCTCTCTCTCTGGCTCTCTCTGGCTCTCTGGCTTCTCTCTCTCTCTCTCTCTTCTCTCTCTCTCTCTCTCTCTCTCTCTCTCTCTCTCTCTGTATGTGTACGTGTGTGGAGTTCCTTGACCGTGAACGTGTGTGTTAACCTTGCTGGGTCAGTTGGTCCAGGGGTGTGAGGGCGGGCCTGTTCTTAACTCCTGTCCCGCCACTCTCGCCACCTGAACCCTCACAACCTACGTCAGGCACCTCACACCTTTTTAACGTTCTAAACTGCCAGGTGCCACACCGCTGCCACAACTTTCCCGCACTTCTGTGTACTTTGTACTCTGAGGTTAATGTAAGTGAGAGAAAGAGAGAGAAACTTCAATCCACAAGAAGGTTTTCTGAAGAGGGACTTCTTACAACTATTTAGATTGAGGTTTAGCTACTATTACCTAGATGGTTGACGCAAAGACTTGCAGAAGGCTCTCTCCTCACCCTGCAGCCACTGCCTGCAGTAAACGGTGAGGGGAGGATGGAAAGAAGGGGGGGGGGAGAAATACTCTATACCTCATGAAGACACCTTATGTAAAGCCAATCATTATAAATGAGGTTCTATTGTGAATCATGACTTGATAAACATCTGCCCAGAGTCAACCATCTGGGCCATGTCTGCCATCCTTCATACAATACTTGTGCACAATACCTGCCATCCTTCATACAATACTTGTGCACAATACCTGCCATCCTTCATACAATACTTGTGCACAATACCTGCCATCCTTCATACAATACTTGTGCACAATACCTCCATCCTTCATACAATACTTGTGCACAATCCTCCCATCCTTCATACAATACTTGTGCACAATACCTCCATCCTTCATACAATCTTGTGCAAACCTCCATCCTTCATCAATACTTGTGACAATCCCATCCTTCATACAATACTTGTGCACAATACCTGCCATCCTTCATACAATACTTGTGCACAATACCTGCCATCCTTCATACAATACTTGTGCACAATACCTCCCATCCTTCATACAATACTTGTGCACAATACCTGCCATCCTTCATACAATACTTGTGCACAATACCTGCCATCCTTCATACAATACTTGTGCACAATACCTGCCATCCTTCATACAATACTTGTGCACAATACCTGCCATCCTTCATACAATACTTGTGCACAATACCTGCCATCCTTCATACAATACTTGTGCACAATACCTGCCATCCTTCATACAATACTTGTGCACAATACCTGCCATCCTTCATACAATACTTGTGCACAATACCTGCCATCCTTCATACAATACTTGTGCACAATACCTCCCATCCTTCATACAATACTTGTGCACAATACCTCCATCCTTCATACAATACTTGTGCACAATACCTCCATCCTTCATACAATACTGTGCACAATACCTGCCATCCTTCATACAATACTTGTGCACAATACCTGCCATCCTTCATACAATACTTGTGCACAATACCTCCCATCCTTATACAATACTCTGCCATCCTTCATCCTTCTACAATACTGCCATCCTCATCATACAATACTTCACAATACTGCACATATCAATCTTTCACAATACTGCATCTCATCATCTTCAACATACTTGTGCACAATACCTGCCATCCTTCATACAATCTTGTCACATCCCCATCCTTCATACAATACTTCCATCCTCATCCTTCACAATACCTGCCATCCTTCATACAATACTTGTGCAATACCTCCATCCTTCATACAATACTTGTCACATCCTCCATCTCATACAATACTTGTGCACAATACTCCATCCTTCATACAATACTTGTGCACAATCTCCATCTCTCATACAATACTTGTGCACAATACTCAACCATCTTCATACAATACTTTGCACAATACTCCCATCCTTCATACTACCTTCACAATACCTGCAATCCTTCATACAATACTTGTGCACAATACCTGCCATCCTTCATACAATACTTGTCACACACCCCCCCCCTCCATCCTTCATACAATACTGCACAATACCTGCCATCCTTCATACAATCTTGTGCACAATACCTCCATCCTTCATACAATACTTGTGCACAATACCTCCATCCTTCATACAATACTTGTGCACAATACCTCATCCTTCATACAATACTTGTGCACAATACCTCCATCCTTCATACAATCTGTGCACAATCCATCCTTCATACAATACTTGTGCACAATCCTCATCCTCATACAATCTTGTGCACAATCCTCCCATCCTTCATACAATACTTGTGCACAATACCTCCATCCTTCATACAATCTTGTGCATCCCCATCTTCATACAATACTTGTGCAATCTCACTACTCTCTCCATCCTTCATACAATCTTGTGCACAATACCTCCATCCTTCATACAATACTTTGCACAATCTCCATCCTTCATACAATACTTGTGCACAATCCTCCATCTTCATACAATCTTGCAAATCCTCCATCCTTCATACAATACTTGTGATACCTCCATCTCATACAATACTTGTGCACAATCCTCCATCCTTCATACAACTTGTAACCTCCCATCCTCACAATCTTGTGCACATACCTCCATCCTCATACAATACTTTGCACAATACTCCCATCCTTCATACAATCTTGTGCAAATCCTCATCCTTCATACAATATTGTGCACAATACTCATCCTCATACAATCTTGTGCACAATACCTCCATCCTTCATACAATACTTGTGCACATACTACCTTCATACAATCTTGCACAATACCTGCATCCTTCATACAATCTTGTCACAATCCTCATCCTTCAATACTTGCATACTCCTCACAATACTGACAATACCTCCATCCTTCATAATCTGCCCATCTCATCAATCTTGTGCACAATCCATCCTTCATACAATACTTGTGCACTCATCTTCATACACTTTGAAAACTCATCCTACAATCGTGCATCTCATAATCTTGTGCATACCTCATTCACTTGTGCAAATCCTCCTCATACATACTTGCTACAATACCTGCATCATCCATATCATTACAATACTTGTGCACAATACTGCCATCCTTCATCAATACTTGTGCACAATCCACCTTCATACAATACTTGTGCACAATACCTGCCATCCTTCATAATACAATAGCTTTACTGTGCACAATACCTGCCTCATCCTTGTGCACAAATTATACAATACTTGTGCACAATACCTGCCATCCTTCATACAATACTTGTGCACAATACCTCCATCCTTCATACAATACTTGTGCACAATACCTCCATCCTTCATACAATACTTGTGCTGTCCACAATACTGGCCATCCTTCATACAAACTTGTGCATACCTCCCATCCTTCATACAATGCTTGTGACAATACCTGCATCCTTCATACAATACTTGTGCACAATACCTGCCATCCTTCATACAATACTTGTGCACAATACCTGCCATCCTTCATACAATACTTGTGCACAATACCTGCCATCCTTCATACAATACTTGTGCACAATACCTGCCATCCTTCATACAATACTTGTGCACAATACCTCCATCCTTCATACAATACTTGTGCACAATACCTGCCATCCTTCATACAATACTTGTGCACAATACCTGCCATCCTTCATACAATACTTGTGCACAATACCTCCCATCCTTCATACAATCTTGCACAATACCTCCATCCTTCATACAATACTTGTGCACAATACCTCCATCCTTCATACAATACTTGTGCACAATACCTCCCATCCTTCATACAATACTTGTGCACAATACCTCCCATCCTTCATACAATACTTGTGCACAATACCTCCCATCCTTCATACAATACTTGTGCACAATACCTCCCATCCTTCATACAATACTTGTGCACAATACCTGCCATCCTTCATACAATACTTGTGCCACATCCATACATCTTGTGCACAATACATCCTTCATACAATACTTGTGCACAATACCTCCATCCTTCATACAATACTTGTGCACAATACCTCCATCCTTCATACAATACTTGTGCACAATACCTCCATCCTTCATACAATACTTGTGCACAATACCTGCCATCTTCATACAATACTTGTGCACAATACCTACCATCCTTCATACAATACTTGTGCACAATACCTGCCATTCTTCATACAATACTTGTGCACAATACCTGCCATCCTTCATACAATACTTGTGCACAATACCTCCCATTCTTCATACAAAATAATACTGGGAAAACAGCCACAAACATTTGATAGTATAGGTAGTAATCTTACTACAACTACTCATGGTACTCCACTACTCTCCACAGTGGAGTGTCTACCACTTGTTGTACTACATACTAGTACTTGTATTTCCTAATACTCTGCTCCAGGCAGACATATCTAAGTAAACATCCTGTGTAGTTCAGGATCTTCCACTAGGATGTTCAGGATCTTCCACTAGGATGGTTCAGGATCTTCCACTAGGATGGTCAGGATCTTCCACTAGGATGTTCAGGATCTTCCACTAGGATGTTCAGGATCTTCCACTAGGATGTTCAGGATCTTCCACTAGGATGTTCAGGATCTTCCACTAGGATGGTCAGGATCTTCCACTAGAATGGTCAGGATCTCCCACTAGGATGGTCAGGATCTTCCACTAGAATGGTCAGGATCTTCCACTAGAATGTTCAGGATCTTCCACTAGGATGGTCAGGATCTTCCACTAGAATGGTCAGGATCTTCCACTAGAATGGTCAGGATCTTCCACTAGGATGGTCAGGATCTCCCACTAGGATGTTCAGGATCTTCCACTAGGATGGTCAGGATCTCCCACTAGGATGTCAGGATCTTCCACTAGGATGTTCAGGATCTTCCACTAGGATGTTCAGGATCTTCCACTAGGATGGTCAGGATCTCCCACTAGGATGGTCAGGATCTTCCACTAGGATGTTCAGGATCTTCCACTAGGATGTTCAGGATCTTCCACTAGGATGTTCAGGATCTTCCACTAGGATGGTCAGGATCTTCCACTAGGATGGTCAGGATCTTCCACTAGGATGGTCAGGATCTTCCACTAGGATGGTCAGGATCTTCCACTAGGATGGTCAGGATCTTCCACTAGGATGGTCAGGATCTTCCACTAGGATGGTCAGGATCTTCCACTAGATGTCAGGATCTTCCACTAGGATGGTCAGGATCTTCCACTAGGATGGTCAGGATCTTCCACTAGGATGGTCAGGATCTTCCACTAGGATGGTCAGGATCTTCCACTACGATAGTCAGGATATTCCACTAGGATGGTCAGGATCTTCCACTAGGATGGTCAGGATCTTCCACTAGGATGGTCAGGATCTTCCACTAGAATGGTCAGGATCTTCCACTATGATGTTCAGGATCTTCCACTAGGATGGTCAGGATCTTCCACTAGGATGGTCAGGATCTTCCACTAGAATGGTCAGGATCTTCCACTATGATGTTCAGGATCTTCCACTAGGATGGTCAGGATCTTCCACTAGGATGTTCAGGATCTCCCACTAGGATGGTCAGGATCTTCCACTAGGATGTTCAGGATCTCCCACTAGAATGGTCAGGATCTCCCGCTAGGATGTTCAGGATCTCCCACTAGGATGTTCAGGATCTCCCACTAGGATGTTCAGGATCTCCACTAGGATGGTCAGGATCTCCCGCTAGGATGTTCAGGATCTCCCACTAGGATGTTCAGGATCTCCCACTAGGATGTTCAGGATCTCCTACTAGGATGGTCAGGATCTTCCACTAGGATATTCAGGATCTCCCGCTAGGATGTTCAGGATCTCCCACTAGGATGTTCAGGATCTCCCACTAGGATGTTCAGGATCTCCCACTAGGATGTTCAGGATCTCCCACTAGGATGCTGTCAGGATCAAACACTGGATGTTCTGGTCATCCCACTAGGCTGGGCCAGACAGATCTCCAGGTGTTGATCCACCAGGATTGCTGGTGGCGTCACAGAACCCGATGTGTTCACTTAACAAGTCCCTTCAAAACTGCCGGTGCAACAAGGGCTCCCATTCCAAGTGTGACCAACCAGGTTGTACATGCAGTCGAACTGATTGAGCAACTTAACTAAAGCCTCCATTCTTAAAAGCTCATTCATATACAGTGGATCCATTTTGCGTGTGCCTGTACACAGGCATAGATCCAGTGTTGGCCTAATAACACTAAAATATACCATGTTTGGTGTGCCTTATCACAGTGTTTGATACCAGTGTTTGGTGTGCCTGTATCACGGTGTTTGATACCAGTGTTTGGTGTGCCTGTATCACGGTGTTTGATACCAGTGTTTGGTGTGCCTGTATCACGGTGTTTGATACCAGTGTTTGGTGTGCCTGTATCACGGTGTTTGATACCAGTGTTTGGTGTGCCTGTATCACGGTTTTGATACCAGTGTTTGGTGTGCCTGTATCACGGTGTTTGATACCAGTGTTTGGTGTGCCTGTATCACGGTGTTTGATACCAGTGTTTGGTGTGCCAGCATCACGGTGTTTGATACCAGTGTTTGGTGTGCCTGTATCACGGTGTTTGATACCAGTGTTTGGTGTCCAGCATCACGGTGTTTGATACCAGTGTTTGGTGTGCCTGGATCACGGTGTTTGATACCAGTGTTTGGTGTGCCAGCATCACGGTGTTTGATACCAGTGTTTGGTGTGCCTGTATCACGGTGTTTGATACCAGTGTTTGGTGTGCCTGTATCACACTGCACATCACTGGGCATATTAAAGAGGTTTAATATCTTGAAGGTTTGTATTAGGTGGCCTTGAAGATTCACTTCTGCCAATGAGACTACGTCGAGTAATCTAAATCTTTATTGGAAAAATAAACACCAGTGCAGCATAATGTGATCCTTTATTGACTACGTTTCGCCCACACAGTGGGCTTTACCAAGTCATAGACAGATGTACCTGGGTAAGAGACGGACCTGCAGGTGTGTTTCTAATGCAGCCTACCCAACATTCTCCACACTCGTTTACTTCTTACCCAGGTATGTGTGTTTGTGACTTGATAAAGCCCACTGTGTGGCTGAAACACACTATATCGTGTACTTCTTTCCCAGGTATGTGTGTTTGTGACTTGATAAAGCTCACTGTGTGGCTGAAACACTCTATATCATGTACTTCTTACCCAGGTATGTGTGTTTGTGACTTGATAAAGCTCACTGTGTGGCTGAAACACTCTATATCATGTACTTCTTACCCAGGTATGTGTGTTTGTGACTTGATAAAGCCCACTGTGTGGCTGAAACACACACTATATACCATCGCATTATACAGCAATAGTGTTTATTTTTCTATCGTGATGGTATTTTATACCTTTCATCTCCATACGTCTTTCATATACTTTCTTCCTAAACAATGTACAACTTTTGCTACTCTTCTCTGCACTCTTTCAAGTTTATTTACGTGTGTGATGTATTTATGACACCATAAGTGGACAGAATGTAACAAGACAAGTGTAAAAGTGGTAACGCTTTATTAGGCGGTTTGTGCTCCAAGTTTCCTGTTATGAAGTCAAGCATTCTGTTGGCTTTGGTGCTTGCGGCAACACCTTGCTTCGTATATTCCCGGTGACTGAGTGAGTGAGAGAGAGAGAGGTGCATTTACAATGTTCAACATGACAGTTGCATCATAAGGTGGTATTTTGTATACTATCTGCATGTTGAGTCACTCATAGTAACGCCTGGATCATACCTGTCGGCTTTTCCTCCTGGCGTAAATAAATAACTGGCGGCAAATTGTTTTACACTTTCCACTCACGAGCTTCGCCACACGTGGTGATGATTCTGCTGTGTTGACTGAAGGTAAGTCTTGTGACATGCACACCTCCCACCTATCTTAAATGACTCCATACAACGCTTGTGTTGTGTTCACGACTCTTTAGTGATGATACCACTTACCTCAGTCTCCAGTCATCCTGGTGATCAACACACCCACTTACCTCAGTCTCCAGTCATCCTGGTGATCAACACACCCACTTACCTCAGTCTCCAGTCATCCTGGTGATCAACACAACCACTTACCTCAGTCTCCAGTCATCCTGGTGATCAACACACCCACTTACCTCAGTCCCAGTCATCCTGGTGATCAACACACCACTTACCTCAGTCTCCATTGTATACTATCTCAGTTAGTCATCCTGGGTCAACACACCCACTTACCTCAGTCTCCAGTCATCCTGGTGATAACAACTCCAATCTAGTTCACACTTTACCACTCACTACCTTCCACACCTGGTGATGATTCTCGTCTCAGTCATCCCGTACAACACACCCTTACCTCACCTATCCTGTCAAAGACCCATACTAGCTGTTTGTGTTCACACTACTAGTTGATGATCCACCACTTACCTCAGTCTCCAGTCATCCTGGTGATCAACACACCCACTTACCTCAGTCTCCAGTCATCCTGGTATCACACACCACTTACCTCAGTCTCCCGTCATCCTGGTGATCAACACAACCACTTACCTCAGTCTCCAGTCATCCTGGTGATCAACACACCCACTTACCTCAGTCTCCAGTCATCCTGGTGATCAACACAACCACTTACCTCAGTCTCCAGTCATCCTGGTGATCAACACACCCACTTACCTCAGCCTCCAGTCATCCTGGTGATCAATAATGTCACTTACCTCATCACCAGCCGTCAGTCACACTAGACAACACCAGGTTACACCTACCTGCAGAGGAGAAATATTTTAGTTTCATGCATTATGCACGCGCACGCAAGCACGCACGCACGCACGCACGCACGCACGCACACGCACACACACACAAGGGCAGGCTCTTCACCTGAGGATACACAAGGAAACATTAATGGAAGCTGCTGGGCAGTCAGCCACAGAGACTGTTGTACAACACATGGTGTAGTTAACAAGTTGAAGGATACAACACATGGTGTAGTTAACAAGTTGAAGGATACAACACATGGTGTAGTTAACAAGTTGAAGGATACAACACATGGTGTAGTTAACAAGTTGAAGGATACAACACATGTGTGTTAAAAGTAAGTCAACACAAGTTGAAGGATACAACACATGGTGTAGTTAACAAGTTGAAGGATACAACACATGGTGTAGTTAACAAGTTGAAGGATACAACACATGGTGTAGTTAACAAGTTGAAGGATACAACACATGGTGTAGTTAACAAGTTGAAGGATACAACACATGGTAAAGTACAAGCTTCAAACATAAAAAGGATTTAATTCACCTCACTTAATAAAAAAAACGGATGGCCCAAGAACTAAAGCTCAACTCTGGCAAATATACACCAGTTTTTCTAACTCGGGGGTATACCTGCCTGTGGTTTACCTGGTTGTTAATTTCTCTCAGGTGTAGCGTGTGATGTACCTGACGTCTACCTGTCCAATTAAACTTTATGGAGCCTCCGAGCTGCTCTTAATTATATTTTGTAAACACTTGGAGAAGAACCTTAGATGTAAACACTTGGTGTTTACATCTTAGATGTAAACACTTGGAGAAGAACCTTAGATGTAAACACTTGGTGTTTACATCTTAGATGTAAACACTTGGAGAAGAACCTTAGATGTAAACACTTGGAGAAGAACCTTAGATGTAAACACTTGATAAAGAACCTTAGATGTAAACACTTGGAGAAAAACCTTAGATGTAAACACTTGGAGAAGAACCTTAGATGTAAACACTTGGAGAAGAATCTTAGATGTAAACACTTGGAGAAGAATCTTAGATGTAAACACTTGGAGAAGAACCTTAAACACTGATAACTGACACACTACACTCATCATTATACATTCATTCCTGCATGATCACTCAACTTAACGATGATAACCATTCCCTTGATAACAAAAAAAAAGGAAGAGGGAAGGAAATCATAAGAAAGTTAGAAACAAACAAAGGCTGTGCCCTCCCTAAACTCCAGGCTGTGCCCTCCCTATACTCCAGTCTGAACATGACATCACAAACGACAGTTTCGTTCCAACATGCCTAAACAAACACCCACAAGTCAATATAAATCCCATGTACGATATAATTAACGTTCCAAGAAGCGAGAGACGGACTCGCTCCATATTAGCAACAGCACAACAAAAACCTGGCCGATAAACCAGTGCGCAAAACTGCTGCAACCGGAGGGCCAGGAGCAAGAGTGCTCACTCAGCTCGCCCAGGGGAGAGAAGGGTGAGTATGTGAGGTCTCTGACACACTGCCACACACCAACATCATACAGGGAAGAGAAGGGTGGGTATGTGAGGTCTCTGGCACACTGCCTCACACCAACATCATACAGGGAAGAGAAGGGTGGGTATGTGAGGTCTCTGGCACACTGCCACACACCAACATCATACAGGGAAGAGAAGGGTGGGTATGTGAGGTCTCTGGCACACTGCCTCACACCGACATCATACAGGGAAGAGAAGGGTGGGTATGTGAGGTCTCTGGCACACTGCCTCACACCATCATACAGGGAAGAGAAGGGTGGGTATGTGAGGTCTCTGGCACACTGCCACACACATACACACATACATTGAGAGCAGAAGACAGGGGGTCGCTATAAGCTTGGTAGACACCAAACATCAAGAGAGGTATTACCGTCCTTTCAAATGAGTGTGAAATGGAAACCTGTTAAATTTCTTGCACTCGGCCAAGATTGATGGTATTTGTCTTAGTAACCTGCAGGGAGATGAACAAGGACCAATCCAACAGCCAGTTGAGAGAGAGTTAGTTTTAGTTTAATATCTTTATTATGCAGCCCATACCCATCCTGTGGGCGGTAGTCAAAAGAATACAGAGGTACATAATTGGTCCAGGGACTGGACTCCAAAGTTTTGATAGCTGAGCAAGTTACAGCGGTAATGAACTAGATGTGGTGAGAGAAAAATACTGCAACAGTGTGAACTAAGTTAAGGAGTGGAACAACCTAGACATATAACAAACTGCAGTCATGTAAGACCAAGACTAATATTACAAGAACTAAGCATCACTTGAGTCAATGTTAAATTTGTTGACCCAGCACCAGCACACAATTCGGTAAACACAAACACACACAAAACTCCTGGCGGGGCCATGAGCTGCAACTCGACCCCTGCAACCACAAATAGGTGAGTAACACACACATCTAAGTAAGTACATATGTGTACACAGATACCTTGCTCCAACACAGCTGTTGTGCGGTGCTCCCTCCCCTCCCTTCCCTCACATCCAACCATCCTTCCTCACCTCCCCCCCCCCCTCTGAGTAATCCATCCCTCCGCCTAAAAATCTAATAAACTATTAACTTAACAACTTAATCCTTAACATTTTCCAAAGAACAAACGTGTTATTTCCAACTATTTAAGTTAAACTAACCTAATAAAATCTGATATCTCACTCCCGAAGTGTTCTGTATAACCAGAGCTTTATATATATGTACAGTATGTCAGTGATCAATACATGTGTTGATCTTGTTAACACAGAAGCAATGAATCCATGTTAGACTCCGTGGTGTTGTTGTTGTTGCATCGATGCTTCCCAAAAATCCAACAGTTTTCCACATCCACAATGTCACAAATGATATCAGGGACTCAGGTGAAGGTTGTCCCCTGGTAAAGTACCGTTCACTATGGCAATCCCGAAGTGAAGGGCAAGTCTGCTGTAAATTGATAAAGTCATCTTTGGACCGAAGATCTGTGGTAATTAAAGGATCAATAGAAGGAGAAGCCTGAGCTTTAGACTTTACGTTACTTGGGACAGATGGTATGTGGTTGGAGGTGGCAACATTACTGTCATCTACCGAGTGAACAGGTGATCCTGCCATCTCGGTTCCGAGTGCAGTATCATCTGTTTCAACCTGTAAATGACTATTACAATGAGATATGGGAGATTTCGCAACAGAATTGACAAGGAGCTTATCTACCTTGGGAGAAGGCTGAGCTGAAAAACTTGCATCTATGTGAGGTGACGAAAGATTATTATTATTATTATTATTATATTGTTATTATTACTCTCCCCTCCCTGGTTCCTTCCCTATTACACCCTGTCACCCAGCACTCTTCCCTCCCTGGTTCCTTCCCTATTACACCCTGTCACCCAGCACTCTCCCCTCCCTGGTTCCTTCCCTATTACACCCTGTCACCCAGCACTCTCCCCTTCCTGGTTCCTTCCCTATTACACCCTGTCACCCAACACTCTCCTCTCCATGGTTCCTTCCCTATTACACCCTGTCACCCAGCACTCTCCCCTTCCTGGTTCCTTCCCTATTACACCCTGTCACCCAGCACTCTCCCCTTCCTGGTTCCTTCCCTATTACACCCTGTCACCCAACACTCTCCCCTTCCTGGTTCCTTCCCTATTACACCCTGTCACCCAGCACTCTCCCTCCCTGGTTCCTTCCCTATTACACCCTGTCACCCAACACTCTCCCCTCCCTGGTTCCTTCCCTATTACACCCTGTCACCCAGCACTCTCCCCTTCCTGGTTCCTTCCCTATTACACCCTGTCACCCAACACTCTCCTCTCCCTGGTTCCTTCCCTATTACACCCTGTCACCCAGCACTCTCCCCTTCCTGGTTCCTTCCCTATTACACCCTGTCACCCAGCACTCTCCCTTCCTGGTTCCTTCCCTATTACACCTGTCACCCAACACTCTCCTCCCTGGTTCCTTCCCTATTACACCCTGTCACCCAGCACTCTCCCCTTCCTGGTTCCTTCCCTATTACACCCTGTCACCCAACACTCTCCCCTCCCTGGTTCCTTCCCTATTACACCCTGTCACCCAGCACTCTCCCCTTCCTGGTTCCTTCCCTATTATACCCTGTCACCCAACACTCTCCCCTCCCTGGTTCCTTCCCTATTACACCCTGTCATCCAACACTCTCCCCTCCCTGGTTCCTTCCCTATTACACCCTGTCACCCAACACTCTCCCCTCCCTGGTTCCTTCCCTATTACACCCTGTCACCCAACACTCTCCTCTCCCTGGTTCCTTCCCTATTACACCCTGTCACCCAACACTCTCCCCTCCCTGGTTCCTTCCCTATTATACCGTCACCCAACACTCTCCTCTCCCTGGTTCCTTCCCTATTACACCCTGTCACCCAGCACTCTCCCCTTCCTGGTTCCTTCCCTATTACACTTTGTCACCCAACACTCTCCCTTCCTGGTTCCTTCCCTATTACACCTGTCACCCAGCACTCTCCCTCCCTGGTTCCTTCCCTATTACACCCTGTCACCCAGCATCTCCCCTTCCTGGTTCCTTCCCTATTACACTCTGTCACCCAACACTCTCCCCTTCCTGGTTCCTTCCCTATTACACCCTGTCACCCAGCACTCTCCCCTCCCTGGTTCCTTCCCTATTACACCCTGTCACCCAACACTCTCCCCTTCCTGGTTCCTTCCCTATTACACCCTGTCACCCAACACTCTCCCCTCCCTGGTTCCTTCCCTATTATACCCTGTCACCCAACACTCTCCTCTCCCTGGTTCCTTCCCTATTACACCCTGTCACCCAACACTCTCCCCTCCCTGGTTCCTTCTCTATTACACCCTGTCACCCAACACTCTCCCCTTCCTGGTTCCTTCCCTATTACACCCTGTCACCCAGCACTCTCCTCTCCCTGGTTCCTTCCCTATTACACCCTGTCACCCAACACTCTCCCCTTCCTGGTTCCTTCCCTATTACACCCTGTCACCCAACACTCTCCCCTCCCTGGTTCCTTCCCTATTACACCCTGTCACCCAGCACTCTCCTCTCCCTGGTTCCTTCCCTATTACACCCTGTCACCCAACACTCTCCCCTCCCTGGTTCCTTCCCTATTATACCCTGTCACCCAGCACTCTCCCTTCCTGGTTCCTTCCCTAACTTCCCCGCACCCCCTATCCTGTACCCAGCACTCTCCCTTCCTGGTTCCTTCCCTATTACACCCTGTCACCCAGCACTCTCCCTCCCTGGTTCCTTCCCTATTACACCCTGTCACCCAACACTCTCCCTTCCTGGTTCTTCCCTATTACACCCTGTCACCACACTCTCCTCCCTGGTTCCTTCCCTATTACACCCTGTCACCCAGCACTCTCCCTCCCTGGTTCCTTCCCTATTACACCCTGTCACCCACACTCTCCCTCCCTGGTTCCTTCCTATTACACCCTGTCACCCAACACTCTCCCCTTCCTGGTTCCTTCCCTATTACACCCTGTCACCCAGCACTCTCCTCTCCCTGGTTCCTTCCCTATTACACCCTGTCACCCAACACTCTCCCCTTCCTGGTTCCTTCCCTATTACACCCTGTCACCCAGCACTCTCCCTCCCTGGTTCCTTCCCTATATGCAGCACTCCTTGTTTCTACCCAGCACTCTCCCTCCTGGTTCCTTCCCTATTACACCCTGTCACCCAGCACTCTCCCTCCTGGTTCCTTCCCTATTACACCCTGTCACCCAGCACTCTCCCTCCCTGGTTCCTTCCCTATTACACCTGTCACCCAACACTCTCCCTCCTGGTTCCTTCCTATTACACCCTGTCACCAGCACTCTCCCTTCCTGGTTCCTTCCTATACACCCTGTCACCAGCACTCTCCTCCTGGTTCCTTCCCTATTACACCCTGTCACCCAGCACTCTCCCTCCTGGTTCCTTCCCTATTACACCCTGTCACCCAGCACTCTCCCTCCTGGTTCCTTCCCTATTACACCCTGTCACCCAGCACTCTCCCTCCTGGTTCCTTCCTATTACACCCTGTCACCCAGCACTCTCCCTCCCTGGTTCCTTCCCTATTACACCCTGTCACCCAGCACTCTCCTCCTGGTTCCTTCCCTATACACCCTGTCACCCAGCACTCTCCCTCCCTGGTTCCTCCCTATTACACCGTGTCTCCAACACTTCCCTCCTGGTTCCTTCCCTATTACACCCTGTCACCCAGCACTCTCCCCTTTCCCGGTTCATTCCTATTACACCCTGTCACCAGCACTCTCCTTCCTGGTTCCTTCCCTATTACACCCTGTCACCAGCACTCTCCCCCTGGTTCCTTCCTATTAACCCTGTCACCCAACACTCTCCTTCCTGGTTCCTTCCCTATTACCCTGTCACCCAGCATCTCCCTGTCCTTCCCTATTAACTGTTAGCCTCTCCTTCACTCCTATACCCCTGTCACCAGCACTCTCCTCTCCTGGTTCCTTCCCTATTACACCCTGTCACCCAGCACTCTCCCTTCCTGGTTCCTTCCTTATTACACCCTGTACCAGCACTCTCCTCTCCTGGTTCCTTCCCTATTACACCCTTCACCCAACCTCTCCCTCCTGGTTCCTTCCTATTATACCCTGTCACCCAGCACTCTCCTTCCTGGTTCCTTCTATTACACCCTGTCACCCAGCACTCTCCCTCCTGGTTCCTTCCCTATTACACCCTGTCACCCAACTTCCTTCCTGGTTCCTTCCCTATTACACCCTGTCACCCAGCACTCTCCCTCCTGGTTCCTTCCCTATTACACCCTGTCACCCAGCACTCTCCCATTACCCTGGTTCCAACACTCTCCCTCCTGTTCCTTCCCTATGCACCCTTCGCCTTCCTTCCTGGTTCCTTCCTATTACACCCTGTCACCCAGCACTTCCCTCCTGGTTCCTTCCCTATTACACCCTGTCACACCTCTCCCTCCCTGGTTCCTCCCTATTCACCTGTCCC
The DNA here is from genome assembly GCA_009830355.1 of Cherax destructor. Lineage (NCBI taxonomy): Eukaryota > Metazoa > Arthropoda > Malacostraca > Decapoda > Parastacidae > Cherax > Cherax destructor. The sequence goes on from WNWK01000905.1 coordinate 236,560, forward strand.
CAACACTCCTCCTGGTTCCTCCTATTACACCACCCTATTACCCAACACTCTCCCCTCCCTGGTTCCTCCCCTATTGCACCCTATCACCCACCACTTTCCCCTCCCTGGTTCCTGACTACAAACATCACTCATCTATTACACACCATCACCCAGCATTCTCCCCTTCCTGCTTCCTGACTCATCATCACTCATGTCCCTCCTCATCACCCAGCACTCTCCTCATGCAACCCATCATCACCCTGCCTGAAGGAGGTTTTCAGAGGTCAACGCTCCCTGTAACCTTTAACCATTAACTACACCTGTAACCTTTAACCATTAACTACACCTGTAATCTTTAACCATTAACTACACCTGTAACCTTTAACCATTAACTACACCTGTAACCTTTAACCATTAACTACACCTGTAACCTTTAACCATTAACTACACCTGTAACCTTTAACCATTAACTACACCTATAACCTTTAACCATTAACTACACCTGTAATCTTTAACCATTAACTACACTTGTAACCTTTAACCATTAACTACACCTGTAACCTTTAACCATTAACTACACCTGTAACCTTTAACCATTAACTACACCTAATAAAAAAGATAGGTCAGCACGGTTCAGAATGACATACTTCATTACTTCAGGTATGAAAACCCATACTGTGAGATGGAAGATGAGAGGAAACCCATACTGTGAGATGGAAGATAACAGGAAACTCATACTGTGAGATGGAAGATGAGAGGAAACTCATACTGTGAGATGGAAGATGAGAGGAAACTCATACTGTGAGATGGAAGATAACAGGAAACTCATACTGTGAGATGGAAGATAACAGGAAACTCATACTGTGAGATGAAATATAACAGGAAACTCATACTGTGAGATGAAAGATAACAGGAAACTCATACTGTGAGATGAAAGATAACAGGAAACTCATACTGTGAGATGAAAGATAACAGGAAACTCATACTGTGAGATGGAAGATAACAGGAAACTCATACTGTGAGATGAAAGATAACAGGAAACTCATACTGTGAGATGGAAGATAACAGGAAACTCGTACTGTGAGATGGAAGATAACAGGAAACTCATACTGTGAGATGGAAGATAACAGGAAACTCATACTGTGAGATGGAAGATGAGAGGAAACTCATACTGTGAGATGGAAGATAACAGGAAACTCATACTGTGAGATGAAAGATAACAGGAAACTCATACTGTGAGATGAAAGATAACAGGAAACTCATACTGTGAGATGAAAGATAACAGGAAACTCATACTGTGAGATGAAGATAACGGAAACTCATACTGTGAGATGGAAGATAACAGGAAACTCATACTGTGAGATGGAAGATGAGAGGAAACTCATACTGTGAGATGAAAGATAACAGGAAACCCATACTGTGAGATGGAAGATAACAGGAAACTCATACTGTGAGATGGAAGATGAGAGGAAACTCATACTGTGAGATGGAAGATGAGAGGAAACTCATACTGTGAGATGAAAGATAACAGGAAACTCATACTGTGAGATGAAAGATGAGAGGAAACTCATACTGTGAGATGGAAGATAACAGGAAACTCATACTGTGAGATGAAAGATAACAGGAAACTCATACTGTGAGATGGAAGATAACAGGAAACTCATACTGTGAGATGGAAGATGAGAGGAAACTCATACTGTGAGATGAAAGATAACAGGAAACCCATACTGTGAGATGGAAGATAACAGGAAACTCATACTGTGAGATGGAAGATAACAGGAAACTCATACTGTGAGATGGAAGATAACAGGAAACTCATACTGTGAGATGGACAGGGAGATACAGCTGAAGGATACTTAGAATTCGAGCTGAACACTGCGGATGTACTTAATTTATTTAAAACTGGAGTGTCTCCTCCAGGAAAAACATGGAAGGTGAAGTTATAAATTCTTCAATGAATAACAATATATCCCCGCTGCCAGATAACCCTCTGGCTAACATTGTCTCTCACTATATTATACCTTAATGTATCACAGTAATCCCTCCTACATATACCTAAAGTGTTGTACATACTGACATGCCCAAGTACAGAGTAGAAATATTAACTCCCATACACCTCTGCATATGTACAAGTGTACTATGCTAATGCATTATGAGTGCACAGACATGTTGGTGCGTAATTTTAATCAAATACACATCTTTGTATGTAACCACCATAGGAGTTAAATACGACTGAGGAACTTAAGGCAACCATTGTGGAAACAACCCAGACATCATAGCTATTACTGAGACAAAGCTCGCGGGTATTAATAACAACAAGTATGATATTCCCTGACAGGTTCAGAGTGCATGACTACCATTACCAACCAGCATCACCACAACCACGAGACAACCTGCACCGTTGTGGTTACCATGGTCTTGTGCCTGAGTGATGTACACTCTCTGCAGGTTTTTACTCTCAACTACACAGCAAAACCTGTAATTCTGCTTCATCTAGCCTTCTTGCCCTGAGGCGTCACCACCAAAACTGGAGCTTGTCTCATCTGTGACATCAATGTCAGTGGTAGTGATGGGAAGGCTCCTTCACTTTGACCATACATCAATGTCAGTGATGATGATGGGAAGGCTCCTTCACTATGACCATACATCAATGTCAGTGATGATGATGGGAAGGCTCCTTCACTATGACCATACATCAATGTCAGTGGTAGTGATGGGAAGGCTCCTTCACTATGACCATACATCAATGTCAGTGGTAGTGATGGGAAGGCTCCTTCACTATGACCATACATCAATGTCAGTGGTAGTGATGGGAAGGCTCCTTCACTATGACCATACATCAATGTCAGTGGTAGTGATGGGAAGGCTCCTTCACTTGACATACATCAATGTCAGTGGTAGTGATGGGAAGGCTCCTTCACTTTGAACATACATCAATGTCAGTGGTATGATGGGAAGGCTCCTTCACTATGACATACATCAATGTCAGTGGTAAGTAAGAGGTTATATTAAGGAAATGTTTTGCCAAACACTGGCTTCATCAATCACTGGACTGACAAAGTCACCCACTGTTAAAATATATCTAAAATAAAATGTCCTTCTTTACCAACACCACCTATATCTTTCTTACATAAATGTACTTGTTAACAACAAATAACATTCTAAAGGAGAGAGAACAAGTGAACTCAACAGTGTCACAACTGCTATTATTTCTTTTGTTTACAAATTTTGTATTATCCCCCTATTAATTTGTCTGGCCTTTGCTTCACTGTTCTCTAAATGATAGCCTATCTTGACATTATTATTCCAAGGTCTTTCACATGTTCCTTTCCTTCTGAGATGGTATGGTACTTTGTTTTATACCCAGTGATAGTTTGTACCCAGTGATAGTTTGTTCCCAGTGATAGTTTATACCCAGTGACAGTTTGTACCCAGTGATAGTTTGTACCCAGTGACAGTTTGTACCCAGTGACAGTTTGTACCCAGTGACAGTTTGTACCCAGTGATAGTTTGTACCCAGTGACAGTTTGTACCCAGTGATAGTTTGTACCCAGTGACAGTTTGTACCCAGTGATAGTTTGTACCCAGTGACAGTTTGTACCCAGTGATAGTTTGTACCCAGTGACAGTTTGTACCCAGTGACATTTTGTACCCAGTGACAGTTTGTACCCAGTGACAGTTTGTACCCAGTGATAGTTTGTACCCAGTGACAGTTTGTACCCAGTGATAGTTTGTACCCAGTGACAGTTTGTACCCAGTGATAGTTTGTACCCAGTGACAGTTTGTACCCAGTGATAGTTTGTACCCAGTGATAGTTTGTACCCAATGATAGTTTGTACCCAGTGATAGTTTGTACCCAGTGATAGTTTGTACCCAGTGACAGTTTGTACCCAGTGACAGTTTGTACCCAGTGATAGTTTGTACCCAGTGATAGTTTGTACCCAGTGATAGTTTGTACTCTTCATTCTTTACATGTGTCTCTACTTTAAATTTGTTCTCACTGAACATAATAGTATTTTCCATTGCTCAGCAGTACACTGTATTACCACCACCACCAGCAGTAGTACATCAGCACTCCCAGCAGCAGTACATCAGCACTCCCAGCAGCAGTACATCAGCACTACCAGCAGCAGTACATCAGCACTACCACCAGCAGTACATCAGCACTACCAGCAGCAGTACATCAGCACTACCAGCAGCAGTACATCAGCACTCCCAGCAGCAGTACATCAGCACTACCAGCAGCAGTACATCAGCACTACCACCAGCAGTACATCAGCACTACCAGCAGCAGTACATCAGCACTACCAGCAGCAGTACATCAACACTACCAGCAGCAGTACATCAGCACTCCCAGCAGCAGTACATCAGCACTACCAGCAGCAGTACATCAGCACTACCAGCAGCAGTACATCAGCACTACCAGCAGCAGTACATCAGCACTACCAGCAGCAGTACATCAGCACTACCAGCAGCAGTACATCAGCACTACCAGCAGCAGTACATCAGCACTACCAGCAGCAGTACATCAGCACTACCAGCAGCAGTACATCAGCACTCCCAGATGCAGTACATCAGCACTACCAGCATCAGTACATCAGCACTACCAGCAGCAGTACATCAGCACTACCAGCAGCAGTACATCAGCACTACCAGCAGCAGTACATCTGCACTACCAGCAGCAGTACATCAGCACTACCAGCAGCAGTACATCAGCACTACCAGCAGCAGTACATCAGCACTACCAGCAGCAGTACATCAGCACTACCAGCAGCAGTACATCAGCACTACCAGCAGCAGTACATCAGCACTACCAGCAGCAGTACATCAGCACTACCACCAGCAGTACATCTGCACTACCAGCAGCAGTACATCAGCACTACCAGCAGCAGTACATCTGCACTACCAGCAGCAGTACATCAGCACTACCAGCAGCAGTACATCAGCACTACCAGCAGCAGTACATCAGCACTACCAGCAGCAGTCATCAGCTACAGCAGCAGACATCTGCTACCAGCAGCAGTACATCAGCACTACCAGCAGCAGTACATCTGCACTCCCACCAGCAGTACATCAGCACTACCAGCAGCAGTACATCAGCACTACCAGCAGCAGTACATCAGCACTACCAGCAGCAGTACATCAGCAGTACATCAGCACTACCAGCAGCAGTACATCTGCACTACCAGCATCAGTACATCAGCACTACCAGCAGCAGTACATCAGCACTACCAGCAGCAGTACATCAGCACTACCACCAGCAGTACATCAGCACTACCAGCAGCAGTACATCTGCACTCCCAGCAGCAGTACATCAGCACTACCACCAGCAGTACATCTGCACTCCCAGCAGCAGTACATCAGCACTACCAGCAGCAGTACATCAGCACTACCAGCAGCAGTACATCAGCACTACCAGCAGCAGTACATCTGCACTCCCAGAAGCAGTACATCTGCACTCCCAGCAGCAGTACATCTGCACTCCCACCAGCAGTACATCAGCACTACCAGCAGCAGTACATCTGCACTCCCAGAAGCAGTACATGTGCACTCCCAGCAGCAGTACATGTGCACTCCCAGCAGCAGTACATCAGCACTACCAGCAGCAGTACATCAGCACTACCAGCAGCAGTACATCAGCACTACCAGCAGCAGTACATCAGCACTACCAGCAGCAGTACATCAGCACTACCAGCAGCAGTACATCAGCACTACCAGCAGCAGTACATCAGCACTACCAGCATCAGTACATCAGCACTACCAGCAGCAGTACATCAGCACTACCAGCATCAGTACATCAGCACTACCAGCAGCAGTACATCAGCACTACCACCAGCAGTACATCAGCACTACCAGCAGCAGTACATCAGCACTACCAGCATACATCAGCACTACCAGCACAGACATCAGCACTCCCAGCAGCAGTACATCAGCACTACCAGCAGCAGTACATCAGCACTACCACCAGCAGTACATCAGCACTACCAGCAGTACATCAGCACTCCAGCAGCAGTACATCAGCACTACCAGCAGCGTACATCGCACTACCAGCAGCAGTACATCAGCACTACCAGCAGCAGTACATCAGCACTCCAGCAGCAGTACATCAGCACTACCAGCAGCAGTAGCATCAGCACTACCACCAGCAGTACATCAGCCTACAGCAGCAGTACATCGCACTACCAGCAGCAGTACATCAGCACTACCAGCAGCAGTCATCAGCACTACCAGCAGCAGTACATCAGCACTACCAGCAGCGTACATCAGCACTACCAGCAGCAGTACATCAGCACTCCAGCAGCAGTACATCAGCACTACCAGCAGCAGTACATCAGCACTACCAGCAGCAGTACATCAGCACTACCAGCAGCAGTACATCAGCACTACCAGCAGCAGTACATCAGCACTCCCACCAGCAGTACATCAGCACTACCAGCAGCAGTACATCAGCACTACCAGCAGCAGTACATCAGCACTACCAGCAGCAGTACATCAGCACTACCAGCAGCAGTACATCAGCACCACCAGCAGCAGTACATCAGCACTACCAGCAGCAGTACATCAGCACTACCAGCAGTACATGCATCAGCAGCATACACGCCACAGCAGTACATCAGCACTACCAGCACGACATCAGATCCAGCAGTACATCAGCACTACCAGCAGCAGTACATCAGCACTACCAGCAGCAGACATCAGCACTACCAGCAGCAGTACATCTCAGCACTACCAGCAGCAGTACATCGCACTACCGCAGCAGTACATCAGCACTACCAGCAGCAGTACATCAGCACTACCAGCAGCAGTACATCAGCACTACCAGCAGCAGTACATCAGCACCAGCAGCAGTACATCAGCACCAGCAGTAGTACATCAGCACCAGCAGTACATCAGCACCAGCAGTAGTACACCAGCAGCAGCAGTACATCACCAGCAGTACATCAGCACCAGCAGTAGTACATCAGCACCAGCAGTACATCAGCACCAGCAGTAGTACACCAGCAGCAGCAGTACATCAGCACCAGCAGCAGTACACCAGCAGCAGCAGTACATCCTGGGCAGTACACCAGCAGCAGCAGTACATCGCACCAGCAGTACACCAGCAGCAGCAGTACATCCAGCACAGGTACATCACCAGCAGTACATCAGCACCAGCAGTAGTACATCAGCACCAGCAGTACATCAGCACCAGCAGTAGTACACCAGCGCAGCGTACATCACGGGCATAGCACCAGCAGAGTACATCGCAGCACCAGCAGATACACAGCACAGCAGTACATCACCCAGCGTGTACATCAGCACAGCAGTACATCCCAGCAGTACACCAGCAGCACGTATCACCAGCAGCACAGCACCGCAGTACATCAGCACAGCAGTACATCAACCAGCGGTAGTACACCACGCAGCAGTATCCAGCGTCACACAGCAGCAGCAGCTGGTACACCAGCAGCGCGTCATACCGCAGTCACAGCCAGCGTGTCATCCAGCGCCAGCAGTACGTATCCGCACGTACCCACAGCAGCAGTCATCCAGCGTACCACACCAGCGTTATCCAGCACCAGCTACATCCAGCCGTTCATCAGCACCACACACCACCGGTTACCAGCGCAGGTCACCACGTACCACGCCCAGTAGTCCGCCCAGCACACGTACCAGCAACACACGCACGTACTCCGCGTCCCAGCCAGCGTATCCACCACCACCGTTATCCACGCCCACACCACCGTTATCCACGCCCACACCACCGTTATCCACGCCCACACCACCGTTATCCACGCCCACACCACCGTTATCCACACCCACACCACCGTTATCCACGCCCACACCACCGTTATCCACGCCCACACCACCGTTATCCACGCCCACACCACCGTTATCCAGCACACAGATCCGCCCACACCACCGTTATCCACGCCCACACAGTATCCAGCACCACCGTTATCCAGCACACCACCGTATCCACGCCCACACCACGTACCCACACAGTATCACCCCACACCACCGCATCTTACCAGCACCACACCACCGTTATCCACGCCCACACCCGTTATCCACCCCACACCACCGTTATCCACGCCCACACCACGTTTCCACTGCTCACACCCACCACCGTTATCAGCCCACACCACCGTTATCACCACGTTTCGCCACACACGTTATCCACCACACCGTTATCCACCGTATCCAGCCACCACCGTTATCCCCACCACGTTCACGCACACCACCGTTATCGACCACGTTATGCCACGTTACGATGCACGTACACGCCCACACTGTTATGCCAACCGTCGAACGTTCAGCACCACCGTTATACCAACGTTGCATTACACGGTTATCACGACGTCGAGTTACCGAAGGTCTCACGGTTGAAGTGCACACGTACAGTGTAAACGTGCGCAATTTTGAGGGAACTTAGATGAGGCGCTGCTTGATTCGTGGATAAGTCCCTGTTTGTGTGTAAAGTTTCGGGCTACGACTGTTACCGAAGGTGTGCGCGTGTCTGAAGGCCGGTACGATGTGTACTAAGTGTTAGCTGAAGGCGTGCGAAGTGTTATGAAGGCATCGAGACGTGTTGAAGGCATCGAACGTGTTATGAAGGTGGACGTGTTAGATGAATGTTGGTGAAGACGTGCGTAAGTGTTGTGCAGGGGCGGGTGTTGGCGAGGTGTATGAAGGCGTATTGGGAGTGTGAGGCTGTGGAGGGTAGGGGTGGTAGTGGAAGCGGTGGGAGTGGGCGTAGGTAAGTTGGGCTGGTTGCGTATGGAGAGACAGCCTGCTAGACCTGGGTCAGTGGGCCAGAAAATTCTTATGAGTCGTCTTCCTCCTCTCCTTCCCATTCCTCCTTCACTTCCTACCCCCACTTTTTCCTCCTCCTCCTCCCACTAACCTCCTCCTCCACTTCCCACACCCCCGTGTCTTAGCTGCTGGACCCGACTGGTAAAGCAGGAATCTTCTTTACTGGGAGATGAGTGGAAGAGCTGCCCTGTCTAACCTGTCACTTTGTTGCCCTGTCGAACCTGTCACTTTGTTGCCCTGTCTAACCTGTCACTTTGTTGCTCTGTCTAACCTGTCACTTTGTTGCCCTGTCTAACCTGTCACTTTGTTGCCCTGTCTAACCTGTCACTTTGTTGCCCTGTCTAACCTGTCACTTTGTTGCCCTGTCTAACCTGTCACCTTGTTGCCCTGTCTAACCCGTCACCTTGTTGCCCTGACTAACCTGTCATCTTGTTGCCCTGACTAACCTGTCACCTTGTTGCCCTGTCTAACCTGTCACTTTGTTGCCCTGTCTAACCTGTCACTTTGTTGCCCTGTCTAACCTGTCACTTTGTTGCCCTGTCGAACCTGTCACTTTGTTGCCCTGTCTAACCTGTCACTTTGTTGCCCTGTCTAACCTGTCACTTTGTTGCCCTGTCTAACCTGTCACTTTGTTGCCCTGTCTAACCTGTCACTTTGTTGCCCTGTCTAACCTGTCACTTTGTTGCCCTGTCTAACCTGTCACCTTGTTGCCCTGTCTAACCCGTCACCTTGTTGCCCTGACTAACCTGTCATTTGTTGCCCTGATCTAACCTGTCACCTTGTTGCCCTGTCTAACCTGTCACTTTGTTGCCCTGTCTAACCTGTCACTTTGTTGCCCTGTCTAACCTGTCACTTTGTTGCCCTGTCTAACCTGTCACTTTGTTGCCCTGTCTAACCTGTCACTTTGTTGCCCTGTCTAACCTGTCACTTTGTTGCCCTGTCTAACCTGTCACCTTGTTGCCCTGTCTAACCCGTTACCTTGTTGCCCTGACTAACCTGTCACCTTGTTGCCCTGACTAACCTGTCACCTTGTTGCCCTGTCTAACCTGTCACTTTGTTGCCCTGTCTAACCTGTCACTTTGTTGCCCTGTCTAACCTGTCACTTTGTTGCCCTGTCTAACCTGTCACTTTGTTGCCCTGTCTAACCTGTCACTTTGTTGCCCTGTCTAACCTGTCACCTTGTTGCCCTGTCTAACCCGTCACCTTGTTGCCCTGACTAACCCGTCACCTTGTTGCCCTGACTAACCTGTCACCTTGTTGCCCTGTCTAACCCGTCACCTTGTTGCCCTGACTAACCTGTCACTTTGTTGCCCTGTCTAACCTGTCACTTTGTTGCCCTGTCTAACCTGTCACTTTGTTGCCCTGTCTAACCTGTCACTTTGTTGCCCTGTCTAACCTGTCACTTTGTTGCCCTGTCTAACCTGTCACTTTGTTTCCCTGTCTAACCTGTCACTTTGTTGCCCTGTCTAACCTGTCACTTTGTTGCCCTGTCTAACCCGTCACCTTGTTGCCCTGACTAACCTGTCACCTTGTTGCCCTGACTAACCTGTCACCTTGTTGCCCTGACTAACCTGTCACCTTGTTGCCCTGTCTAACCTGTCACCTTGTTGCCCTGACTAACCTGTCACCTTGTTGCCCTGACTAACCTGTCACCTTGTTGCCCTGTCTAACCCGTCACCTTGTTGCCCTGACTAACCTGTCACCTTGTTGCCCTGACTAACCTGTCACCTTGTTGCCCTGACTAACCTGTCACTTTGTTGCCCTGTCTAACCTGTCACTTTGTTGCTCTGTCTAACCTGTCACTTTGTTGCCCTGTCTAACCTGTCACCTTGTTGCCCTGTCTAACCCGTCACCTTGTTGCCCTGACTAACCTGTCACTTTGTTGCCCTGTCTAACCTGTCACCTTGTTGCCCTGACTAACCTGTCACCTTGTTGCCCTGTCTAACCTGTCACTTTGTTGCCCTGTCTAACCTGTCACTTTGTTGCCCTGTCTAACCTGTCACCTTGTTGCCCTGTCTAACCTGTCACCTTGTTGCCCTGTCTAACCTGTCCACTTTGTTGCCCTGTCTAACCTGTCACCTTGTTGCCCTGTCTAACCCGTCACCTTGTTGCCCTGACTAACCTGTCACCTTGTTGCCCTGTCTAACCTGTCACCTTGTTGCCCTGACTAACCTGTCACCTTGTTGCCCTGTCTAACCTGTCACCTTGTTGCCCTGTCTAACCTGTCACCTTGTTGCCCTGACTAACCTGTCACCTTGTTGCCCTGACTAACCTGTCACCTTGTTGCCCTGTTCTAACCCGTCACCTTGTTGCCCTGACTAACCTGTCCCCTTTTCCTGTCTGCCCTTTTTCCCTAACTCACCTGTCAAACCCCTTGTTGCCCTGACTAACCTGTCACCTTGTTGCCCTGACTAACCTGTCACCTTGTTGCCCTGACTAACCTGTCACCTTGTTGCCCTGACAAACCTGTCACCTTGTTGCCCTGACTAACCTGTCACCTTGTTGCCCTGACTAACCTGTCACCTTGTTGCCCTGACTAACCTGTCACCTTACTGATGAGTAGAGTTTTCTTCCTTCCCTTGTTAAGAGAGGTTGTGATGCAGGAAGCAGGTACGATGATGGCACTGACAAGGAAGCTAGCAGTGAATGTTATCAGGCAGGAGGGTGAGCTACCCTTGGCCCTGTCTAGCTGCTCGTGCCACAAACTTTCTGCTGAAGGACATTAAATTCAAAACACGAGAGGACACTCTCAGAGATCTGGTAGTATTAGCAACTGACATTATGATCTATTCAAATATGAAAAAGTATACATTTGTTATTTTTTCGTGGGATCATCGTGGCCGCGGCTCGCTGTTACACGAGGCCTCTCAAACTGGACAGGAAATATTGCAGAAACAGGAGAGAGAGAACCGTCAATCCAGGTAGAAGTGTGTAACATCTACCCGTCTTCTTATAGATTCACGTAACAAATAAAGAACAGCTATGTTGGGAGAGTACAAAACGCTTAACAGGCTTCCATTTTATGCTAACATTTTCGACACAAGTGTAGTACCTCCCTGGATGGTTGTTGACTAGTGCCTATCAACCTACTTGCTGAGGTTCAAAACAAGTTTAAAAGATTTCCATCTCACATTAATATAATACAAGGGTAGTAGTTTCTTGCGTGGATGTTGTTCACTAGCGTGCCTGTGTGTATGTGAAGCACCAGAGGTATGTAACACCGTGAGTGCTATATACCAGTTCTGCCACAAGCAGCACTGGCTCCATCTTCAACATTACATCATGGACTTAAACCCTTATCACCAAGTTCCTCCACGCTCGATGCACTGATCTACACACACAACTTTGTAAGTACTTCACACACACACACGCAAACACGCTAGGTGGACAAAGGCTACAAACCTCGTTAAAGAAGAAAGACCTTGTGGTGAGCATAACACCAAGCACGTCTCCAGAAGCACACATCAACCAGATAACTGCGGCAGCATATGGGCGACTAGCAAACCTAAGATTAGCGTTCCGTTACCTTAACAAGTAATCGTTCAAGACACTGTACACCGTGTACGTCAGGCCCATACTAGAATATGCAGCACCAGTCTGGAACCAACACCTGGTCAAGCACGTAAAGAAACTAGAGAAAGTGCAAAGGTTTGCGACAAGGTTAGTTCCACAACTCAGGGGTCTGTCCTATGAAGAAAGGTTGAGGGAAATAGGACTAACAACACTGGAGGAAAGAAGGGTCAGAGGAGACATGATAACGACATACAAAATACTGCGGGGAATCGACAAGGTAGACAGTGACAGGATGTTCCAGAGAGGGAACACAGAAACAAGGGGACACAACTGGAAGCTGAAGGCTCAGATGAGTCAAAGGGATGTTACGAAGCATTTCTTCAGCCACAGAGTAGTCAGGAAGTGGAATAGTCTAGAGAAAGATATAGTGGAGGCAGGAACCATACATAGTTTTAAGACAAGGTATGATAAAGCTCATGGAGCAGGGAGAGCAGAGACCCAGTAGCGGACAGCGAAGAGGCGGGGCCAAGAGCTGAGTCTCGACCCCTGCAACCACAATTAGGTGAGTACAATTAGGTGAGTACGCACACACACACACACACGCATTTTAGTATTTGCTTTTGCAAGAAAAAATAATTCCTGTAAGTAGTTATTTTGATGATGAATTATAGATGTCCAGCGATAGCTAGCAGCTTCACCCAGTGACCGTTCCATCAATGATACCCAGCACTGGTACAACAGTGATTGTTCCATCATTGATACCCAGCACTGGTACAACAGAGACCGTTCCATCACTGATACCCAGCACTGGTACAACAGTGATTGTTCCATCACTGATACCCAGCACTGGTACAACAGTGATTGTTCCATCACTGATACCAGCACTGGTACAACAGAGACCGTTCCATCACTGATACCCAGCACTGGTACAACAGTGACCGTTCCATCATTGATACCCAGCACTGGTACAACAGTGATTGTTTCATCATTGATACCCAGCACTGGTACAACAGTGATTGTTTCATCACTGATACCCAGCACTAGTACAAGTGATTCTTTCATCATTGATACCCAGCACTAGTACCACAGTGACTTTCATCACTGATACCCAGCACTAGTACCACAGTGATTGTTTCATCACTGATACCCAGCACTAGTACCAGTGATTGTTTCATCACTGATACCCAGCACTAGTACCACAGTGACTTTCATCACTGCTACCCAGCACTAGTACCACAGTGACTTTCATCACTGATACCCAGCACTAGTACCACAGTGACTTTCATCACTGATACCCAGCACTAGTACCACAGTGACTTTCATCACACCTACCCAGCACTAGTACCACAGTGATTGTTTCATCACTGATACCCAGCACTAGTACCACAGTGACTTTCATCACTGATACCCAGCACTAGTACCACAGTGACTTTCATCACTGCTACCCAGCACTAGTACCACAGTGACTTTCATCACTGCTACCCAGCACTAGTACCACAGTGATTGTTTCATCACTGATACCCAGCACTAGTACCACAGTGATTGTTTCATCACTGATACCCAGCACTAGTACCACAGTGACTTTCATCACTGATACCCAGCACTAGTACCACAGTGACTTTCATCACTGATACCCAGCACTAGTACCACAGTGACTTTCATCACTGATACCCAGGACTAGTACCACAGTGACTTTTATCACTGATACCCAGCACTAGTACCACAGTGACTTTCATCACTGATACCCAGCACTAGTACCACAGTGACTTTTATCACTGATACCCAGCACTAGTACCACAGTGACTTTCATCACTTGGCTTATCAAGTGACAAAGACACGTGTCAGCAAACACATCTATTTCCTGATAACACCTTTCCCCTCACCATCCCCAAATACCAAACGTGTATAAATAAACGCAACTGACTATTTACTTAGACAAGGGAAGAGATAGCCAGTGCTCTCAGACACTAGTAACCATCATGCAGTCATATCAGTCAGGGAAGAGATAGCCAGTGCTCTCAGACACTAGTAACCATCATGCAGTCATATCAGTCAGGGAAGAGATAGCCAGTGCTCTCAGACACTAGTAACCAACATGCAGTCATATCAGTCAGGGAAGAGATAGCCAGTGCTCTCAGACACTAGTAACCATCATGCAGTCATATCAGTCAAGGAAGAGATAGCCAGTGCTCTCAGACACTAGTAACCATCATGCAGTCATATCAGTCAGGGAAGAGATAACCAGTGCTCTCATACACTAGTAACCAACATGCAGTCATATCAGTCAGGGTGAAGATAGCCAGTGCTCTCAGACACTAGTAACCAACATGCAGTCATATCAGTCAGGGAAGAGATAGCCAGTGCTCTCAGACACTAGTAACCAACATGCAGTCATATCAGTCAGGGAATAGATAGCCAGTGCTCTCAGACACTAGTAACCAACATGCAGTCTATCAGTCAGGGAAGAGATAGCCAGTGCTCTCAGACACTAGTAACCAACATGCAGTCATATCAGTCAGGGAATAGATAGGCAGTGCTCTCAGACACACTAGTAACCATCATGCAGTCATATCAGTCAGGGAAGAGATAGCCAGTGCTCTCAGACACACTAGTAACCAACATCCAGTCATATCAGTCAGGGAAGAGATAGCCAGTGCTCTCAGACACTAGTAACCAACATGCAGTCATATCAGTCAGGGAATAGATAGGCAGTGCTCTCAGACACACTAGTAACCATCATGCAATCATATCAATCAGGGAAGAGATAGCCAGTGCTCTCAGACACTAGTAACCAACATGCAGTCATATCAGTCAGGGAAGAGATAGCCAGTGCTCTCAGACACTAGTAACCATCATGCAATCATATCAATCAGGGAAGAGATAGCCAGTGCTCTCAGACACACTAGTAACCAACATGCAGTCATATCAGTCAGGGAAGAGATAGCCAGTGCTCTCAGACACTAGTAACCAACATGCAGTCATATCAGTCAGGGAATAGATAGGCAGTGCTCTCAGACACACTAGTAACCAACATGCAGTCATATCAATCAGGGAAGAGATAGCCAGTGCTCTCAGACACACTAGTAACCAACATGCAGTCATATCAGTCAGGGAAGAGATAGCCAGTGCTCTCAGACACACTAGTAACCAACATCCAGTCATATCAATCAGGGAAGAGATAGCCAGTGCTCTCAGACACACTAGTAACCAACATGCAGTCATATCAGTCAGGGAATAGATAGCCAGTGCTCTCAGACACTAGTAACCAACATGCAGTCATATCAGTCAGGGAATAGATAGGTAGTGCTCTCAGACACACTAGTAACCATCATGCAGTCATATCAATCAGGGAAGAGATAGCCAGTGCTCTGAGACACACTAGTAACCAACATGCGAGAAACCCAAGGTGTTGATGGTCTCCAGACAGCATGATGTTACCTTTGATATACCTTTGAATATACCTTTGAAGAGCTTCGAGAGTTTCTCTACTCTCTGAGCCCGGTCATGGGCCAGGCTTGTCTGGTGGTTGCCCGGTCAACCAGGCTGTTGCTGCTGGAGGCCCGCTGCCCCACATATCCATCACAGACTGGTTGATCTGGCACCCGATGAAGATACTTGTCCAGTTTCCTCTTGAAGGCTTCTACACTTGTTCCAGCCGTGTTTCGGATATCTTCTGGTAAGATGTTGAATAGTCTGGGACCCCGGATGTTGATACAGTGTTCCCTCATTGTCTCCACCGCACCCCTGCTCCTCACTGGGTTTATTTTATACTTCCTCCCATATTGTTATTGTTATGGCAGTGCACAGATTTGGGACCAGGCCTCGAGTACTTTCCAGGTATATATTATCATGTATCCTGTATATATATTATCCTCAAACATTTGTTAAGTTATACCATGAATTAAGAAAAGATTCTAGACTTCACCTTACGAAAGGAGACTTAGCAAATGGGATAGTAATTATAGACAAGGTAGAATATAGTGAAAAAAATATAATTTTATTAGGAGACAGGGTAACTGACGTGCCCCTTGAACCAGACTTACAGCCGCCTTCAGCTTCTACTACTTACCTCTTAACATGTGTGTGTGAGAGAGTGTGAGGGGGGGGGGCTAGGGAAGTGACGGGGAGAGGGTGGAGTGGAGGGGAAGGGGAGGAGGTAAGGAGTTGGCGGAGGTGGATGGGGGAGGGTGAGGTTGACTACAATGTCTCCCTGGCCGGGACAGTTATGTACCGGTTGTGGTCGTGAGGGTTAC
Source organism: Cherax destructor (assembly GCA_009830355.1). Lineage (NCBI taxonomy): Eukaryota > Metazoa > Arthropoda > Malacostraca > Decapoda > Parastacidae > Cherax > Cherax destructor. The sequence continues at coordinate 253,101 of WNWK01000905.1, forward strand.
TAGGTCAACACACTTGTGACCTACCTACCTGCCCGTCTCCCTCCAGCCGCTCTTACTCACACAGGGAACGCTCTTACTCACACAGGGAACGCTCTTACTCACACAGGGAACGCTCTTACTCACACAGGGAACGCTCTTACTCACACAGGGAACGCTTTTACTCACACAGGGAACGCTCTTACTCACACAGGGAACACCTTGTACACTTTAACTATCTCGACAACGGCCAAGCCGGACACTACTTGTGCACATAATTACACACAAAAAACTGAATAAAAAGGATTGTATTTCAAGTACCAGAATGGTATTATACAGTTTGATGATGAGCTAAGACAAGACCATGAAGAATAAGTAATGTCAGTTAAAAGCTGGGGGCCAGGAGCTATAATTCGACTCTCAATCTCTCTCAAACATACACACACACACAAGTAGTGTCTAATCGACATGTGCCTAGGACAAAATTTTATATATATATTTGTATATATGTCGTTCCGAATAGGTAAAACTGGTCAATTAGCAAAAACACGTTTAAATTAAGTCCTTTCTAAAACTTTCTCTTATAGTTTAAAGATATATTTTTCATTTATTTTAATGTAAAAATTAATAATTTTATACCAAAAGAACCTTAGAAAACTTACCTACCTAACCTTATTATAACAAGCTCAATTTAATTTAGCCTAATCCAACTAAATATATTTTAGATAAGTTTACAATAATTTAATAATAAACAAACGCAATGAAATATATTTTTCGTTAGGTTCAGAATGATTTTTGCGAAATTATTGCATACACAAGTTTTCGCTTGCATAATTCGGCAAGAAGAGCGTTGCTATTTAAGCCAAAATAGCAAGTTTTACCTATTCAGTATATATATATATATATATATATATATATATATATATATATATATATATATATATATATATATATATATATATATATATATATATCTCAAACCCAGAGATAAAGATGAAGTATTAATAAGATGCGAGTATGTGATGTACCTACAATTAAAGGAGAACTAGGGACGGGGAAGGGTGGGCTAGAAGAGCCCTGAAAAACGCTCACAGGTAAGGTAATAAAGTAGACAGGTGACTATTATCTTAGTGGTAGCACCTTCGGTATACAACTTAAGGACCCCAAATGAATTTTAAGCAGGATGGGGAAGTAGGGCATGTTTCCTTGACTCAGCTGCAATTGTTCAACTAGCAGGAGATACGTACCAAGATCTTGGAAGCTGCATCTCTGCGATGCAGCCAACAAGTAAAGCTTGACTGTTGCTAAGAGGCTGCGAGAGATGGAATTTCTTAGATGTACCCTGGCCTATCACCACTGCTATCACCTTCCTTATGAAGTGTGCAGCAAAAACCTGGTTGTGTTAACTGGTGATACCTCCACACACGATATTAAGGACATGAACATAACGCATCAAACTTTCAGTTATTTCTGCCAATAATCATGAGAGATTAATGTTCAACCATGTACTCTCGACACTAACTGCAGTTACAAGATGACTGCAAGTCGAGAAATTACCTTCTTCCTACACCATGTACACCATCACAGTTCCAGGGAAGTTTTCAGTGTTCCACACCCCTAACCAATCTCTTGACACTTACACTGTCCCACACCCCTAACCAACCTCTTGACACTTACAGTGTCCCACACCTCTAACCAACCTCTTGACACTTACAGTGTTCCACACCTCTAACCAACCTCTTGACACTTACAGTGTTCCACACCCCTAACCAACCTCTTGACACTTACAGTGTTCCACACCCCTAACCAACCTCTTGACACTTACAGTGTTCCACACCCCTAACCAACCTCTTGACACTTACAGTGTTCCACACCCCTAACCAACCTCTTGACACTTACAGTGTCCCACACCTCTAACCAACCTCTTGACACTTACAGTGTTCCACACCTCTAACCAACCTCTTGACACTTACAGTGTTCCACACCTCTAACCAACCTCTTGACACTTACAGTGTTCCACACCCCTCACCAACCTCTTGACACAGTGTTCCACACCCCTAACCAACCTCTTGACACTTACAGTGTTCCACACCCCTAACCAACCTCTTGACACTTACACTGTCCCACACCCCTAACCAACCTCTTGACACACAACCAAGGTACCAATGTAACTATAGGATAGAAAAACAGCCGCAATCACAATGTCACCAATGACATTGTCCATCTAAAAATTAAAGTGTTTATTGAGTGTTGCAACAGTCAGTAGAAGGACCTAGTCAGACCAGAGGCTATTAGTATCAACTTTATAATAAACATTCAGAAATAAAGGACTCACTCGCCATGGGTTCAAAACCCCACCCGTTGCGTGGTTTATTTACAATCGTGTTATTACGATTTCGTGAGTCTCAGGAATTTTGAGGCGAGCTGAGCGGATCCCTCATGCTCGACGAACTACACAACCTGACCTTTCCAGTTATTTACGTAGTCAGGTCAGCCGCACCGCATTATTCACGTAGTCAGGTCAGCCGCACCACATTATTTACGTAGTCAGGTCAGCCGCACCGCATTATTTACGTAGTCAGGTCAGCCGCACCACATTATTTACGTAGTCAGGTCAGCCGCACCACATTATTTACGTAGTCAGGTCAGCCGCACCACATTATTTACGTAGTCAGGTCAGCCGCACCGCATTATTTATGTAGTCAGGTCAGCCGCACCACATTATTTACGTAGACAGGTCAGCCGCACCGCATTATTCACGTAGTCAGGTCAGCCGCACCACATTATTTACGTAGTCAGGTCAGCCGCACCACATTATTTACGTAGACAGGTCAGCCGCACCACATTATTTACGTAGTCAGGTCAGCCGCACCGCATTATTCACGTAGTCAGGTCAGCCGCACCACATTATTCACGTAGTCAGGTCAGCCGCACCACATTATTTACGTAGTCAGGTCAGCCGCACCGCATTATTTACGTAGTCAGGTCAGCCGCACCGCATTATTTATGTAGTCAGGTCAGCCGCACCGCATTATTCACGTAGTCAGGTCAGCCGCACCACATTATTTACGTAGTCAGGTCAGCCGCACCACATTATTTACGTAGTCAGGTCAGCCGCACCGCATTATTTACGTAGTCAGGTCAGCCGCACCGCATTATTTATGTAGTCAGGTCAGCCGCACCGCATTATTCACGTAGTCAGGTCAGCCGCACCACATTATTTACGTAGTCAGGTCAGCTGCACCGCATTATTTACGTAGTCAGGTCAGCCGCACCACATTATTCACGTAGTCAGGTCAGCCGCACCGCATTATTTATGTAGTCAGGTCAGCAGCACCGCATTATTTACGTAGTCAGGTCAGCCGCACCACATTATTTACGTAGTCAGGTCAGCCGCACCGCATTATTTAGTAGTCAGGTCAGCCGCACCACATTATTTACGTAGTCAGGTCAGCCGCACCGCATTATTCTACGTAGTCAGGTCAGCCGCACCGCATTATTTACGTAGTCAGGTCAGCCGCACCACATTATTTACGTAGTCAGGTCAGCCGCACCGCATTATTTACGTAGTCAGGTCAGCTGCACCGCATTATTTATGTAGTCAGGTCAGCCGCACCACATTATTTACGTAGTCAGGTCAGCCGCACCGCATTATTTATGTAGTCAGGTCAGCCGCACCACATTATTTACGTAGTCAGGTCAGCCGCACCGCATTATTCACGTAGTCAGGTCAGCCGCACCACATTATTCACGTAGTCAGGTCAGCCGCACCACATTATTTACGTAGTCAGGTCAGCCGCACCGCATTATTTACGTAGTCAGGTCAGCCGCACCGCATTATTTATGTAGTCAGGTCAGCCGCACCGCATTATTCACGTAGTCAGGTCAGCCGCACCACATTATTTACGTAGTCAGGTCAGCTGCACCGCATTATTTACGTAGTCAGGTCAGCCACACCACATTATTCACGTAGTCAGGTCAGCTGCACCGCATTATTCACGTAGTCAGGTCAGCTGCACTGCATTATTCACGTAGTCAGGTCAGCCGCACTGCATTATTCACGTAGTCAGGTCAGCTGCACCGCATTATTCACGTAGTCAGGTCAGCCGCACTGCATTATTCACGTAGTCAGGTCAGCTGCACCGCATTATTCACGTAGTCAGGTCAGCTGCACTGCATTATTCACGTAGTCAGGTCAGCCGCACTGCATTATTCACGTGTCAGGTCAGCTGCACCGCATTATTCACGTAGTCAGGTCAGCTGCACTGCATTATTCACGTAGTCAGGTCAGCCGCACTGCATTATTCACGTAGTCAGGTCAGCCGCACTGCATTATTCACGTAGTCAGGTCAGCCGCACTGCATTATTCACGTAGTCAGGTCAGCCGCACTGCATTATTCACGTAGTCAGGTCAGCCGCACCGCATTATTGACGTAGTCAGGTCAGCCGCACCACATTATTTACTTATTCAGGTCAGCCGCACCGCATTATTCACGTAGTCAGGTCAGCCGCACCACATTATTTACTTATTCAGGTCAGCTGCACCGCATTATTCACGTAGTCAGGTCAGCCGCACTGCACCTCTCCTATCAAACTCCCACATCTTTCATGTACTCTCTCTAGACTTGACAAAGTTTGGTCTCCAAGTTAAATCATATTTTAATACAGTCCATTCGTCTCCTGTCTTTGATTTGCAACTTGTCGGTAATTAACACGTCTTATGCCCAAGTCTTATCAAAGTTAACAACTTAACACAACGAAATGTTGTTAAAAAAACGAAGTGTTGTTAAAACTCAAAACAACTAAATGTTGTCCTAATAAAAGCTTCTGCAATGTGCATCTTTTCTGCAATGCAAGAAACCCTCAATTGATGAAAAATTGAGGGAGAGAGAAGTGGAGTTGAAGCCCCGCAGACTCAACCAGGCAAGTACAATGGGTAATTAGAGAGGCAAATAACGAGTGGAGGGAGAGGAAATAGAGCATTATAGCAGTGAGGCCGGGGTAGAGGTGCAACAGGAAGCACATACGCTGACAGCAGCAGCAGTGGCCTACTTGTGTGAGACATGTTGCAGAAGACACTCGCCTCACAGCTGTGCAATTACACTAGTGTCGTAATGGCACCACACACACACACACACACAAGCGATGCACGCCACAAACACACACACACACAAACACACACCACACACACAAACACACACACACACAAACACACACCACACACACAAACACACACACACACACAAACACACACCACACACACAAACACACACACACACACACAACACACACACACACACAAAACACACACACACACACACAAACACACACACACACACACACACACACACACACACACACACACACACACACACACACACACACACACACACACACACACACACACACACACACACACACACACACACACACACACACACACACACACACACACACACACACAACACACACACACACACACACACACACACACACACACACACACACACAACACCACACACACACACACACACACACACACACACGGGGGGATGTCAATGGAGGTAGGTTGAGAGCGTGACTGGAGTCTGGAACAAGAGACGGGAAAGCTGGCAAAGTGAAGCACGCGCGCCACACACACACCACCAATCATTCACCAACCAAACACTCACATAAAGAATACTACAGTGTGTGTGAGAGAGATTAACAACACCGTCTATCTTCGAGAGGGAAGTGGAAACGTAACTTCAATGAACCGCTCACTTGTATTGTGATGCCTTCGTCTGAATGATGGCAGTTTGTACCAACAACCTGATTGACCAGGGCATCTACTACAAACCTTCTTCTTGTAGGTTCGCCGGTATGTCCGGCCCGGGTCTTCTCCAAATGGTGCCCCGGCACTACAAACCTGGTCTACCACCGCCAGACTGCGAGGGCGATGATCTCCCTACCCTTGGGAGCCATAAACAAGTAGTCCTGGGAGGAAGAGCGCGAGGGAAAGGGGGAGCAGAGAGAAGGGATAGGAAGACGAGGAGGTGGAGGTGGAGGAGGAGGAGGAGGAAGAGGAAGGAGGAGGAGGAGGAAGAGGAGGAGGAGGGTAGTGTTATGCAGTGGCGAGAGTGGCTGTTATGGTGATGGTCTTGTTCACATACTTTGTCTACCATCTTTCTCTGGCGCGTCTTTTTACCACACACACACGAAACACAACACACACACACACAGACAGAGGAGCTTGATAAAGCTCATGGAGCATGGAAGGACCAGAAGCGCCCCTGAAGAGGCAGCTGCGCAGTGATTGATAACCAACGTGAGGTATAACGGACACACACAGTATGGCTGCTGCTGCAGTGTTTAAAAGTGAGGTTGGGGTGAAGGTTCCCTCATGGCTTTGGAAGTGAGAGGAGGTCCTGCTTCTCCAGGAGGAAATTAGGAGGCTGAAGGTTCACCTCAATGGCTTTGAAGTGAGAGTGAGGTGGCTGGAGGGAGGGAAATAGGATGCTGTGAGGTCAGTCGCCATGAGGGATAGGGTCTGTACTGATGTTGTTGATGAAGGTCTGTACTGATGGTTGTTGATGAAGGTCTGTACTGATGGTTTGACATGATGAGGTCTGTACTGATGGTTGTTGATGAAGGTCTGTACTGATGGTTTGATGAAGGTCTGTACTGATGGTTGTTTGATGAAGGTCTGTACTGATGGTTGTTGATGAAGGTCTGTACTGATGGTTGTTGATGAAGGTCTGTACTGATGGTTGTTGATGAAGGTCTGTACTGATGGTTGTTGATGAGTTGATGGGTCTGTACTGATGGTTGTTGATGAAGGTCTGTACTGATGGTTGTTGATGAAGGTCTGTACTGATGGTTGTTGATGAAGGTCTGTACTGATGGTTGTTGATGAAGGTCTGTACTGATGGTTGTTGATGAAGGTCTGTACTGATGGTTGTTGATGAAGGTCTGTACTGATGGTTGTTGATGGAGGTCTGTACTGATGGTTGTTGATGAAGGTCTGTACTGATGGTTGTTGATGAAGGTCTGTACTGATGGTTGTTGATGAAGGTCTGTACTGATGGTTGTTGATGAAGGTCTGTACTGATGGTTGTTGATGAAGGTCTGTACTGATGGTTGTTGATGAAGGTCTGTACTGATGGTTGTTGATGAAGGTCTGTACTGATGGTTGTTGATGAAGGTCTGTACTGATGGTTGTTGATGAAGGTCTGTACTGATGGTTGTTGATGAAGGTCTGTACTGATGGTTGTTGATGAAGGTCTGTACTGATGGTTGTTGATGAAGGTCTGTACTGATGGTTGTTGATGAAGGTCTGTACTGATGGTTGTTGATGAAGGTCTGTACTGATGGTTGTTGATGAAGGTCTGTACTGATGGTTGTTGAAGGTCTGTACTGATGGTTGTTGATGAAGGTCTGTACTGATGGTTGTTGATGAAGGTCTGTACTGATGGTTGTTGATGAAGGTCTGTACTGATGGTTGTTGATGAAGGTCTGTACTGATGGTTGTTGATGAAGGTTGTCTGTTTAAATCGACTGATGGTTGTTGATGAAGGTCTGTACTGATGGTTGTTGATGAAGGTCTGTACTGATGGTTGTTGATGAAGGTCTGTACTGATGGTTGTTGATGAAGGTCTGTACTGACGGTTGTTGATGAAGGTCTGTACTGATGGTTGTTGATGAAGGTCTGTACTGATGGGTGTTGATGAAGGTCAGTGTTGATGGTTGTTGCTAGGTGTGTCTCCTTTAAATGATCGTGTCCTCCTCTCTCTGCTCGTTACTGTGTGTTTACCGTATAGCAACACAACCTACTAGTGTTGACGGTGTTAGCACTCACGGGTGGCAGTAGTGCCAGTTTAGCCAACAACTTTGGCGTGGTGGTTGTAATAGTGGTGGTGATGGTAATAATAATTTTCGCGGTAGTTGTGGTGTAGTAGTGGTGGCAGTAGTGACTTTGGTGAGGGTGATGCTTGTGGTGGTGGTGAGGGCGATGCTTGTGGTGGTGGTGAGGGTGATGTTTGTGGTGGTGGTGAGGGTGATGCTTGTGGTGGTGGTGAGGGTGATGCTTGTGGTGGTGGTGAGGGTGATGCTTGTGGTGGTGAGGGTGATGCTTGTGGTGGTGGTGAGGGTGATGCTTGTGGTGGTGGTGAGGGTGATGCTTGTGGTGGTGGTGAGGGTGATGCTTGTGGTGGTGGTGAGGGTGATGCTTGTGGTGGTGGTGAGGGTGATGCTTGTGGTGGTGGTGAGGGTGATGCTTGTGGTGGTGGTGAGGGTGATGCTTGTGGTGGTGGTGAGGGTGATGCTTGTGGTGGTGGTGAGGGTGATGCTTGTGGTGGTGGTGAGGGTGATGCTTGTGGTGGTGGTGAGGGTGATGCTAGTAGTGGTGGTGGTGGTGAGGGTGATGCTAGTAGTGGTGGTGGTGGTGAGGGTGATGCTAGTAGTGGTGGTGGAAGGAGTAACAGTGGTGGTAAGATGGAGGGAGCTCCAGTGACTCATACTCTGGCAAGTGTGGAGAAAATTTAGATTTCACCACTGGAGAGGTGAGCGTGTCTAAGGTGGGGGGGAGGGAGGGGTCTGGCTGCTCCATGCTTCTCTACGTCTCTCTGTCTGGCTGTCTCTTTGTCTGGCTGACTGACTGTGTCTAACTGCCTCTCTCTCTCGTGTCTGTCTTCTTTGTCTGCAACCCCCCCCTCTCAGAACTCACATATCACTTCAGTAACATACACATGACTCAACAATCATATATCACTTCACAATACTTATATATCACTGTAGCAACATAAACACAGACAAACAATATACTGTACTGCACAGTGATTGAAGATGCTGGGATACAAGAGAACTTCCAGGGAAGTACTACTGTCTTATCATACAAGTGTGAAGCGGAATCTGGTGTCAGTGGTACGCACACTTTATATACCATCCTCTGTCACTGTGTCAATGACTCGCCTCTGACCGACGTGTCTAACTGAGCCTCTCATTACATCCACTGGGGGTGTACTCTCAGACCCCATTACATCCCGCCTAGGCGGTGCAGACGTCCCCCTAGACTCCTCAGACTTACTATCACTGCCTAGTAGCAAGACGCGATGACTACAGACATTACACCCTCAGTTACATCCCGACTTAGCAAGCAAACCAGACAAACGCGTACGTACTGACCCCCTCAGTGTACTACCGACCTGGTCGAGTGAAGACCTGCCTCAGTTACATCCCGACCTAGGCGGTAGCAAGACTTACTAGACCCTCAGTTACATCCCGACCTAGGCGGTAGCAAGACGTGTATGCTAGAACCCTCAGTTAATCCGACTAGGCGGTAGCAAGACGTTATACTAGACCCCCTCAGTTACATCCTGACCTGCAAGGTAGCAAGAACGTGTATGCTAGACCCCTCAGTTACATCCCGACCTAGGCGGTAGCAAGACGTGTACACTAGACCCCCCTCAGTTACATCCCGACCTAGGCGGTAGCAAGACGTGTACTAGACCCCCCTCAGTTACATCCCGACCTAGGCGGTAGCAAGACGTAGCTAGACCCCCTCAGTTACATCCCGACCTAGGCGGTAGCAAGACGGTATGCTAGACCCCCTCAGTTACATCCCGACCTAGGCGGTAGCAAGACGTGTACTAGACCCCCTCAGTTACATCCCGACCTAGGCGGTAGCAAGACGTGTACTCTAGACCCCCTCAGTTACATCCCGACCTAGGCGGTAGCAAGACGTGTATGCTAGACCCCCCTCAGTTACATCCCGACCTAGGCGGTAGCAAGACGGTATGCTAGACCCCCCTCAGTTACATCCCGACCTAGGCGGTAGCAAGACGTGTATGCTAGACCCCCCTCAGTTACATCCCGACCTAGGCGGTAGCAAGACGTGTATCTAGACCCCCCTCAGTTACATCCCGACCTAGGCGGTAGCAAGACGTGTATGCTAGACCCCCCTCAGTTACATCCCGACCTAGGCGGTAGCAAGACGTGTACACTAGACCCCCCTCAGTTACATCCCGACCTAGGCGGTAGCAAGACGTGTACTAGACCCCTCAGTTACATCCCGACCTAGGCGGTAGCAAGACGTGTACTAGACCCCTCAGTTACATCCCGACCTAGGCGGTAGCAAGACGTGTATGCTAGACCCCCCTCAGTTACATCCCGACCTAGGCGGTAGCAAGACGTGTATGCTAGACCCCCCTCAGTTACATCCCGACCTAGGCGGTAGCAAGACGCGTATGCTAGACCCCCCTCAGTTACATCCCGACCTAGGCGGTAGCAAGACGTGTATGCTAGACCTCCCTCAGTTACATCCCGACCTAGGCGGTAGCAAGACGTGTATGCTAGACCCCCCTCAGTTACATCCCGACCTAGGCGGTAGCAAGACGTGTATGCTAGACCCCCCTCAGTTACATCCCGACCTAGGCGGTAGCAAGACGTGTGCTAGACCCCTCAGTTACATCCCGACCTAGGCGGTAGCAAGACGGTATGCTAGACCTCCCTCAGTTACATCCCGACCTAGGCGGTAGCAAGATGTGATGATAGACCTCCTCAGTTACATCCCGACCTAGGCGGTAGCAAGACGTGCATGCTAGACCCCCCTCAGTTACATCCCGACCTAGGCGGTAGCAAGACGTGTCACTGATAGTGTCACACCGTCATACTGGTAAATGTTTTGCATTCTGTCAGGATTGTTCATGCCTTTAGTTTTCTGTCTCGTGAACATGTAAGATGGCAAACAATTTTCTACTTACATTCGCTAAACTCTCTTACGTGTTTCTTAATATTTTGCATTAATGTTTTCCAAATTTATGAGGCCTTTCTAACACCGGGCAGTGGCGACTACAATCCCCGGCAACATTAACATATTAGCCTCCAAAACTCTCACTAGGTGCGCACCCAAAAATCCGTGTCTTATGGGTGATGGATGCGAGGAGAGGTGTGGGGAGGGGGGGGTAGAGAAGTCGGGTCCAGAATTAGTTGATGGGGGTGACGAAGGAGGTTCTAAGTGCAGCAGAGCGTGCCTACTGAAGGACACCACCACCACTACCCCTACTACTAGTGACACAACCACTACTACCAGTGACACTACCACTACTACCAGTAGCATCACCATCACAGCCACTACAGTCACCACCAGTAACATCACTACAGTCATACAGTCATCAGCAATAACATCACTACAGTCACCACCAGTAACATCACTACAATCACCACCAGTAACATCACTACAGTCAACACCAGTAACATCACTACAGTCAACACCAGTAACATCCCTACAGTCATCAGCAATAACATCACTAGTCACCACCAATAACATCACTACATTATCACCAGTAACATCACTACAGTCATCACCAGTAACATCACTACAGTCACCATCAATAACATCACTACAGTCATCACCAGTAACATCACTACAGTCACCAGCAATAACATCACTACAGTCACCAGCAATAACATCACTACAGTCATCACCAGTAACATCACTACAGTCACCACTAGTCACAACCAGTAACATCACTACAGTCACCACCAGTAACATCACTACAGTCACCAGCAATAACATCACTAGTCACCAGCAATAACATCACTACAGTCACTAGCAATAACATCACTACAGTCACCAGCAATAACATCACTACAGTCACTAGCAATAACATCACTACAGTCACTAGCAATAACATCACTAAGTCACCACCAATAACATCACTACAGTCACCACCAGTAACATCACTACAGTCACTAGCAATAACATCACTACAGTCACCACCAGTAACATCACTACAGTCACTAGCAATAACATCACTACAGTCACTACCAGTAACATCACTACAGTCACCACCAGTAACATCACTACAGTCACCACCAGTAACATCACTACAGTCACCACCAGTAACATCACTACAGTCTCCACCAGTAACATCACTACAGTCACCACTAGTAACATCACTACAGTGACTACTAGTAACATCACTACAGTCACCACTAGTAACATGACTACAGTCACCACCAGTAACATGACTACAGTCACCACCAGTAACATCACTACAGTCACCACCAGTAACATCACTAGTCACCACCAGTAACATCACTACAGCACTACAGTCACCACCAGTAACATGACTACAGTCACCACCAGTAACATGACTACAGTCACCACCAGTAACATCACTACAGTCACTACTAGTAACATCACTACAGTCACCACTAGTAACATGACTACAGTCACTACTAGTAACATCACTACAGTCACCACTAGTAACATGACTACAGTCACCACCAGTAACATCACTACAGTCACTACTAGTAACATCACTACAGTCACCACTAGTAACATGACTACAGTCACTACTAGTAACATCACTACAGTCACCACCAGTAACATCACTATAGTCACCACCAGTAACATCACTACAGTCACCACTAGTAACAACACTACAGTCACCACTAGTAACATGACTACAGTCACCACCAGTAACATCACTACAGTCACTACTAGTAACATCACTACAGTCACCACCAGTAACATCACTACAGTCACCACCAGTAACATCACTACAGTCACCACTAGTAACAACACTACAGTCACCACTAGTAACATGACTACAGTCACCACTAGTAACATCACTACAGTCACTACTAGTAACATGACTACAGTCACCACTAGTAACATCACTACAGTCACTACTAGTAACATGACTACAGTCACCACTAGTATCATCACTACAGTCACCACCAGTAACATCACTACAGTCACTACTAGTAACATGACTACAGTCACCACTAGTATCATCACTACAGTCACCACCAGTAACATCACTACAGTCACTACTAGTAACATGACTACAGTCACCACTAGTAACATGACTACAGTCACTACTAGTAACATGACTACAGTCACCACTAGTATCATCACTACAGTCACCACCAGTAACATGACTACAGTCACTACTAGTAACATGACTACAGTCACCACTAGTATCATCACTACAGTCACCACCAGTAACATCACCAGCAGAAGGCTCACTCAACACCTTACATGGAGTCAGAGTAAACACACTCCTCGTCCTCCCTCATAAACACATCAAGAGACAGACTCAACTAGGACTTCATCATGGAAGACTTTCCTTGTATGGATGAAGAAGGATAAAGAAGGAAAATATGAACAGTAATGGCAGTGGAGATGAGAAAGATGATTAAGATAATAGGATAATTGCAAAGCTGAGGTTTACCTCTCAAGATGTGTGACAACAAATGCGAAACTGCAGACTAGAGAAATATTATAAAGGACAATATCACCACTACCACTTCTGATACCAGTAGCAGCTGCAACAATAATTACTGCAGCAGAAGCAACAACAGCACCATCAATAGCAGTAACGACAAACATTAATAGCACCAGAAGCAGCAGCAACGACATCAACAGCAGCCCAACAGAAACATCAACAACAGCAGTGGCAGCAACACCAGTAACTTGGCACCATCAATCAACCTTCTAATACTGATCATTCAACACTAAGTGCTAATAAGAATCTCAATGGTAAGAAATATTAAGTTATGTAAATGCAATTTTGGTGATGAATGATGGTGACTGCTTAACGCAGCTTCCAGGCTGTGACTCTATAACCAAGAAACATCTTTCCTCCACCAATAATTTACATCTCATTCCATAAAAAAATTATTTAAAAGTTTTCTCTTAATTCAGGTGATTATCTGGAAGCTCTCTCTTCAGTCTCATGCAAAAGTTTAAAATTATTGTTATGTCTCAAGAGTATTTCAATGTATCTTTTTTTTTTTGTACATTTCTTGCAAATGTTGAAGATTACCTTTATGTTTCAAGGAAATTTTAAAGCTTTCGTTCTCTCGTCTCTCTCTCTCTCTCTCGCGTTCCTTGCAAATATTTAAAGTTTCCTTCATGTTAGAAGAAAATTTTGAAGCACCCTCTTCCGTGCGTTCTATGTTTCATATTTCATGAATATTTTAAACTCCCTTGTTATCGCCATGCAAATGTTTACTATTCTTTATACAGTATATGTCAAGATGTTAAGTTGCCTCTTGTACCAAAAGACTAGGGTGATGTGAAAGCTGGCCTTTATATTTAGACATCACTCTTCTACAGAATCATACCAGGCTCAACAAACTCCTCAGCCACTACTTAATTGAAAGTAAATGACGACATAACCATAACAACAATATGGACCATGTATAAAGCTCGGCATGGTCACTGAGGTTTTTCTTAGAGCTATCCGTATCTCCAGTGCTTAGATGAATTCCAGTACGTTCCACAAGCCTTTACACGCTTACACTTTTCTCCCTATTTTATACATGACTGTAAATGCTAGCTATGAAAATCCTCAACTCTAGCAACAATGCCACCACCGAGAAACCCAGATTCGTAGCTCTGCCTGGATTAGCAGCCAAGACACACCAGACACGCCCTTCCAAGAAGCAACAGCCACGTAGCTACCATGACCACGTCTACCATTAAGAGGCCTCAACAGGACTAAAGGTCCATTGTCTAAAGCAAAGGGTGAAGGTACGTGTGCTGCACACAATGCCATGTGGAGGGTGCAACAACATCTACGTAGAAGAAACAGGGAGGAATCTTGCTCTGCGGGTTCGAGGACAGAAAAGTCACACAACAAAGAGGGGAATATACACATGTTTGTCTTGCACAAATCTAGAGAGAAACATCTCACGAATATCTGGCAGGTACACCATCTCAACTACCCTTACACACTGATACTACTTCACGCTGATTCATTACTGCCACTGGACACGACTATTACATGACCTGATACCTTCACCAGTGACGTGTTTTCTCTCCTATACGTATATACCGTGTTCTCTTGTACCATCTGGAGTGATCAACGTCTAAGGTCCGAAACGTTTCCTATAATGCGCACTTGTATCCTTTCATCCATTACTTAAAAGGTACCTTCGACCTTGTGGCACTCAACACAGCTTATACATGCTTGGCCTTTAGTGCCATTTAATGCTGATGAAACACACACACACATACACACAAAATAAATACAGCGACTCAAAAAAAATCCACACTTACAAGTCTGACCTCACCTGCCTTCACACACCACGTTAAACGTTACACACTTGCTCCACACACCACCACAACCTTACACATCTGACTTCGCACACCACACTAACCTTACACATACCAAACTGACCTCACAGCTACTCTCCCTACATCACACCATCAACATCTTTGTTGTTAAGAACTTGCAATACGCAGGTCAAGAGCCGACATCCTACCTCAGCCTATTTCAAAGTCCAGCCCCTATCGCAGACTTACTACCAATCCCCAGGTTGCTAACTCCCATTTAGCTATTATACTGCTAGATGAATAGAGGCAACTGATGTAAGGAAAAGAACCTACGCTTTTCCCAGCACACGAAATGAACCAGAGGTCACATCAAGTTGCGAATCAAAGGTTCTTTCATTAAGCTGCAAGTCAACTATGATAGCAAGAAAAACATACTCAATCACGACCCGTAGTGCTAATGCCAGGCCTCAGCTTCACTTTCCAATCATAAAACATGTCAACGGTCAGGAAAGTTGGTTAAGAGAGGACGACGCGTGAAGCACTCCTCACGCATACGATACGCTCTCCCGCTACATGACATACAACATACCGCTCTGGAATATAGTGAATATAGTCCCTATATTTATGAAAAGGAAAGAGGGAGGAAGGGTTGAACCTCAACAGACCTATTTCACTGACGTGCACACGGTGCAAGGCAATAGACGAAACAATCATGAGAGTGGTAGAACACTTGGAGAGAAGCGGTTTCGTTAACAATAATCCGTAGGGGTTCGAAAGCGGCAAATCTTGTCTTACCAACCTGCTGGAATTTCATGACAAAGTGACGGCAGTGAAACAGGCAGGAATAATAGGGAACGTACTCCGAAGGATCAAAGAATACCTTAGGAAGCAAAGTGAGTTTGTCAAGGAAGAGATGTCAGAATAGGGAGGAGTACCAAGAGGGTTCTGCATGGATCGGTATTAGGACCAGTACTGTTAGTGGCTTATATCAGTGACATACCAGATGCAACTGAGTGGGATGTATTTTTGTTCTCCAACGATGTAGACATAATGAGGCTAATACTAACAGATGAGGATATTATTAGGATGGACGGAAGTGGAAGAAAAGTAGTTGAAATGAAGGCACTGGTAAAAGAATGGGATTGAAATTAATATAAACAAAAGGAAAAGTTGCAAACGGATTTGGAGAAACTCCAGGAGTGGTCAGGTAAGTGGTTGCTTGAATTCAACCCAGCAAATGCAAGGTTATGAAGATTGGGAAGGGGCCAGAAGACCGTACACGGGGTACAGAGGTTACAGACATCAAAGAGAAAAGACCTAGGAAAAAGTACAGTGCCTAGCATATCGCCAAAGGCTTACATCAACTGAATCACCAGTGAAGTCCATGCTCGTCTCACAAATCTAAGAGCGGCCTTCAGGAATCTCAACAGTCATTCCTGACCCTTTAATACAACATATGTCAGGCCTATTTTGGAGTATGCAGCAATGGTATGAAACCCACACATGAGGAAACCTGTTAAGAAACTGGAGAAAGTGCAGACGTATGTAACGAACTCCAGAACTGACGGTTATGAGCTACGAGGAGTCTAATGGAATTTAATCTAGCGACACTAGAGTATAATAAGAACCAGTGGAGACATCATAACAAAATACTCGGAGAAATTGACAGGGTAGTCAGGGACAGGCTCTTTTGAGAGGTGCGAAACAGGTACTCGAGGGTACAGGTGGAAATTAAAGAAACAGACAAGCCACAGGGATGTCGAGAAGTATTTCTTTAGTCTTCGGGTAGTCGGGAAGTGGAATGGCCTTGACGAAGTGGTAATGTTAGAATACATACATAGTTTTAAGAACAGGTACGAGATGACCCAAGACGCTAGGATTGAATCTGGCAAGCCGCAAATTGTGAGGCGGGACCAGGAATTAAGACTCGACCCTACAACCACATATAAGTGAGTACATACAGTCGAGTACATACACACAGACACAGTGGAGGGCGCCACACTGCCAAGGAAAGTGGAAATGAAAGCCAGGGAACAGGGTCGAGTGAGGTGGCGAGAGTAGAGGGAAAGTACCGTGGAAAGTGCACCTCAGACACCTCTACCCCCTCCCTCTCTAAAGTCTCTCCCTCCCTTCCTCTCCTACCCCTCCCTCCATGGTCTGCTACCCCTCTTCCAGCCTTGCCCTCTCCGCCCCAGCACCTTCCCCCCCACGAGCCTGGGTCAACGTCCACAGGCACGTACAACAACTTCAAATACAAATGGGTTTGGAGTTACGCCAAAATATAATCCACACTGCTTTAGCGCCTCGTATAATTAAAAAAAAAAAAACAAGCAAACGCAAGGGTGGCAAATTTAAAAGCAGCTCTCAGGAACTTTAATAAGGAGACATTGACGACCCTATATACAGCATGTCAGGAAGAGACTAACGACATTACAGGACACAAGGACCAGAGGTGACATGATTACGACGTACAAAATACTATGACAAGTCTGATGTAAATGCTTTAGAAAACCCAACAAAAGTTGAACATATCGACTCCAGGTTGAGGGACTGATTACCTCAAACTACTCCTCATCTTCAACCGTTCTTCTCAATATTAGACTGAAGAAACAACTACCTGGCGAAATGTTTCCTCGATAAAGATTCCCAAATGTTGCACAAGTGTTCCATTTCTCATACTAATATAAATTAATAGAGTAGAGAGAGGAAGCCTGACTGCAGGGAGAGAGGAAGCCTGACTGCAGGGAGAGAGGAAGCCTGACTGCAGGGAGAGAGGAAGCCTGACTGCAGGGAGAGAGGAAGCCTGACTGCAGGGAGAGAGGAAGCCTGACTGCAGGGAGAGAGGAAACTTGACTGCAGGGAGAGACTCACTTGCAGTCACACAATATGGTAGGAAATATTTCTTTAGTTTTATAGTGGTCAGGAAGGGGGTAGAGGCAAAAACCATACATTATTTTAAAACTGGGTATGATAGAGCTTACGCAGCCAGGAGTGTGGGTACCCAGTAGCAGCCAGCGGACAAGCGGGGCCACATGAGGTGAGATTCAACCCCTGCAACCACAATTTGTGGAATACACATGTACAAGTTGACCCATATTGGTCCACAGTGATCCACATTGGTCCACATTATTTATCCACGTTGGTCCACAATGATCCATGCTGGTCCAACACTACTGATCTACGCTGGTCCACATTGACCCACGTTGATCCACAATCACCCACGCTGATCCACAATGACCCACGGTGGTCCATACTACTGACCCATGCTGGTCCACATTAGTGACAAACACTGGTTCACAATAGCCCATGCTGGTCCACACTACTGGTTCAAAAGCATAAATTTTCAAAAACCAACACATGTCGCCATAAAATCAAGAAACAATTTGCAGTTTTAAAAACAAATGTAGCCCAAATTTTGTGGTCATGTCAAGGCCACACGAGGTAAAGAGAAAGATTTCACATTTTGTTTACATGAGCAAGATCCAACAGTGAACCTTTACCACAGCTGCTTGTGTGTTGACACAAGCCAGTCTGCTCCACACAGCTCCCCCACAGTCCCACACAAGCCAGTCTGCTCTATACAGCTCCCCCACAGTCCCACACAAGCCAGCCTGCTCTATACAGCTCCCCCACAGTCCCACACAAGCCACTCTGCTCCACACAGCTCCCCACACCACTCAGTCCTACACACGAGTCTGCTTAACATATAACTTCTATTTTCGTCACTGGTTGTGGTGATCACTGTTCCTGGGACTGGGTCACTGTTCCTGGGACTGGGTCACTGTTCCTGGGACTGGGTCACTGTTCCTGGAGTTGGGTCACTGTTCCTGGGGCTGGGTTATTGTTCCTGGTGGTCGGTCACTGTTCTTGGTGCAGGATTACTGTTCCTGGGGCCGGGACACTGTTCCTGGGGTTGGGTAATTATTCCTGGTCACTGTTCCTGGGACTGGGTCACTGTTCCTGGAGTTGGGTCACTGCTCCTGGGGCTAGGTCATTGTTCCTGGGGCTGGGTTAGTGTTCCTGGTGCTGGGTCACTGTTCTTGGTGCAGGATTACTGTTCCTGGTGCATGATTACTGTTCCTGGGGCTGTGTCACTGTTCCTGGGGCTGTGTCACTGATCCTGGATCACTACTAGACACAATAGAAAAGAAACACTAGGGAAGCACAAAGAACAATTACACAACATAGAGGAAAGTCAAAACAAGAGTAAAGATAATATAGATAGAAGTAACAACCTAACTATACCACGGGTGGGGATTGAACTCGTGGCGAGTAAGTAGTAAAACTCGAGGCCAGCGCGTAAGGCACAGTAACATTAACCTGCCAGCTTACATGCTCATGAAACAAGAAGACAAGATCAACAATCCTTACAGAATGCAAAACACTCAAGAGATATCCTCTTCACTATCTGATGGAAGTACAGTAGTACGTACATGGATGGTTGCTCTCTACCACCCATCTGAGTGCACTCGTATATAGTAGATAACCAGGAAGGTCGACACACTACACCAAGTGACACTCAACTGGGGGAAAAAAACAGGTATATATTTTATGGTCTGGCACTCTTGTGGCTGAGAGTTTGTCTCCGAAAAAGGAGAAGCATTAGATTATAAGTCATTTTAACTTAGTACAAGAAGTGTAGGTAGAGTAGTTTGTGGTAGGTGTGAAGCAACACAAGATACGTAGTGCCTCAAGGGACGCGCTCTCCCTTTTAAGTATTTATGATTAAAATCAATATAACACTGGTAAGTTTAGAGAAAGCGTTAAGAAACTGACGTTGGGAATCACTTAAGAACCTTAACATAGTAAAAATATATATATTGGCTGAAGAGGCTAGAAACTAGTCAAACCTGTTCATAAAGCTAGAGGTGGAGCCAGGAGCCAAGACTCAACTCAGCAAACACACACACACCTGATACCAGACAAGAATAATGAGGTGGTAGTGAGCGAGGCCAGCCACCACAACATGGTGTCGACCTCAGCCACAAGTACACTCCAACACCAACTGTATACCATGAGCATACATCATCTACACCATACATATGACCCATCCAGTAATCCCTCCACATACTGTACTACATACAATGTCACAATATCTTTGACGCTACAATTCACAACTCAAAAATTGGAAATGCAACTAAACAATGTTCCATCTATTCCGTACCATTATCTACACAATATTTCGATATATTCTGGACCATTAACAAGACAATATTTCGATGTATTTTGGATCATCATCAAGATAATGCTTCAATCTATTCTGGATCATTCTCAAAACAATGTTTCGATTCATTCCGGACCATTATCGAGGAACAAAGTTCAGGACGGAATGAAATGTGGTGTGACGTGTTCGTCATGAATGTTCCAGGCAAGTTGGTGATCATTTCTTGGCTTTGCTTAAATATTGGTGAAGTGGAGATGCTTAATCAAGACACACACACACAGGTTCCCTGCAGACATGGCTGGACCATGATATTGTGTGTCCGTCTCTGCTTACTGTAGTGACTTGTTTGCTTAATGTTTTGTGAGTGTATCTCCTCTGACCACTTTCCACTAACTGTAACCCTTAATACTGGACCACTTCCAGTACTATCAGATGACTAGCATCCTGTATATGACAAGAGTCAACTTGAACTTTCATTATCGACAAAAAAAAAAAAAAATACGAAAGGACTCCAGTGTATATACTGCAGTCTTATTAAATCAATAATCTTGTACTGGAGTAACCGTGCTTGCAGGGGCTGGTTCATAGCTACTGGCCCCACCACTTAACTCTCTACCGATTGCTGTCCTACAGCAATCGGAAAAAGAGTTCAGAGATGGAGGAGAGTTCATCTCCATGGAGCTGAACACTTCTCCAGACTGAGGGACTGACCACCTTAAATACTTTATCGCCAAGGTTGATGGACTGATTACATCATCTCTATTTCATTTCTACTGGTCCCTTTATATCTGACTGAAGAAGCCTACTGTGTAGGCGTAACGCGTTTCATCAATAAAGACATCCAACTACTGTACATGTATCTTAATCTTCAACTTATCAGTATTTTATACCATTATACATACAGTGTTTGTCTCCACAACCTATTTGTTTGGTGAGCTCCACTTACTCACCAACCCAAGACTTAAAAAGTAGTTCCTAACTAGAGCAAATGCTTCACTGGAGCACCACACAAGAAACATGTCAATAACATGATAAAAGTCACCCAAGAAGTGTTCCGTCAATTTATAAATAATGAAATTTTCCAACCTAGAATAAATATGCTTCAGCGAGGGCGCTCACTGACGACGAAATTGTGTGTGGAAGTAAATCAAATACAATACAGACAGGTCAAGGTGCTCTCCCATTAACACTTGCCACACTAGCAGAGGCAACCGGGACGACTCCACATTATCGAGTGGGCAACCATGTGGAGTCCACATTATTGAGTGGGCAACCATGTGAAGTCCACATTATTGAGTGTACAACCATGTGGAGTCCACATTATTGAGTGGGCAACCATGTGGAGTCCACATTATTGAGTGTACAACCATGTGGAGTCACATTTCAACCATTGTCATTTGAGTGGACAACCATGTGGAGTCCACATTATTGAGTGTACAACCATGTGGAGTCCACATTATTGAGTGGGCAACCATGTGGAGTCCACATTATTGAGTGGGCAACCATGTGGAGTCCACATTATTGAGTGGACAACCATGTGGAGTCCACATTATTGAGTGGGCAACCATGTGGAGTCCACATTATTGAGTGTACAACCATGTGGACTCCACATTATTGAGTGGGCAACCATGTGGAGTCCACATTATTGAGTGGGCAACCATGTGGAGTCCACATTATTGAGTGGACAACCATGTGGAGTCCACATTATTGAGTGTACAAGCATGTGGAGTCCACATTATTGAGTGTACAACCATGTGGAGTCCACATTATTGAGTGGGCAACCATGTGGAGTCCACATTATTGAGGAACCATGTGGAGTCCACATTATTGAGTGGCAACCATGTGGAGTCCACATTATTGAGTGGACAACCATGTGGAGTCCACATTATTGAGTGGGCAAC
This sequence comes from Cherax destructor, assembly GCA_009830355.1. Taxonomy (NCBI): domain Eukaryota; kingdom Metazoa; phylum Arthropoda; class Malacostraca; order Decapoda; family Parastacidae; genus Cherax; species Cherax destructor. The sequence goes on from WNWK01000905.1 coordinate 275,191, forward strand.
CATGTGGAGTCCACATTATTGAGTGGGCAACCACGTGGAGTCCACATTATTGAGTGGGCAACCATGTGGAGTCCACATTATTGAGTGGACAACCATGTGGAGTCCACATTATTGAGTGACAACCATGTGGAGTCCACATTATTGAGTGGCAACCATGTGGAGTCCACATTATTGAGTGGGCAACCATGTGGAGTCCACATTATTGAGTGGGCAACCATGTGGAGTCCACATTATTGAGTGGGCAACCATGTGGAGTCCACATTATTGAGTGGGCAACCATGTGGAGTCCACATTATTGAGTGGGCAACCATGTGGAGTCCACATTATTGAGTGGGCAACCATGTGGAGTCCACATTATTGAGTGGGCAACCATGTGGAGTCCACATTATTGAGTGGGCAACCACGTGGAGTCCACATTACTGAGTGAGTGGGCTCTCACGTAGAGTCCACATTGAGAGTGGGCTCTCACGTGGAGTCTACATTGAGAGTGAGTGGGCTCTCAGGTAGAGTCCACATTGGAGTAAAGTGCTCAGTGAGTTACATTAGAGAAGTGAGGCTCTCAGGTAGAGTCCACATTATTGTAACAGTGTGAAATGTATGAGTGATTCTCAGAGCAAGGAGAGTCTCTTAAGACAAGTATAAGATGTTATGCTTGACATGTATGATGTATACACTGCATTGAGTCTCTCTTAAGACAACTTTAAGATGTTATGCTTGACATGTATGATGTATACACTGCATTGAGTCTCTCTTAAGACAACTTTAAGATGTTATGCTTGACATGTATGATGTATACACTGCATTGAGTCTCTCTTAAGACAACTTTAAGATGTTATGCTTGACATGTATGATGTATACACTGCACTGAGTCTCTCTTAAGACAACTTTAAGATGTTATGCTTGACATGTATGATGTATACACTGCACTGAGTCTCTCTTAAGACAACTTTAAGATGTTATGCTTGACATGTATGATGTATACACTGCACTGAGAGTCTCTTAAGACAACTTTAAGATGTTATGCTTGACATGTATGATGTATACACTGCACTGAGAGTCTCTTAAGACAACTTTAAGATGTTATGCTTGACATGTATGATGTATACACTGCACTGAGAGTCTCTTAAGACAACTTTAAGATGTTATGCTTGACATGTTTGATGTATACACTGCACTGAGAGTCTCTTAAGACAACTTTAAGATGTTATGCTTGACATGTATGATGTATACACTGCACTGAGAGTCTCTTAAGACAACTTTAAGATGTTATGCTTGACATGTATGATGTATACACTGCACTGTCTCTCTCTTAAGACAACTTTAAGATGTTATGCTTGACATGTATACACTGCACTGAGAGTCTCTTAAGACAACTTTAAGATGTTATGCTTGACATGTATACACTGCACTGAGAGTTTCTCCAACAGTTGTGGTATGATGACTCGCCTCCACAATATACACACATCATGGCTACATTAACAAATCTTCTTGAGAATATTAATCAACACATTCACTGACACTAGTTCCTACTCAACAGGATCTTGAACGTATTCATCATTCCTCTTCAACGGTGAAATAAAACACACTACAAAATCTAAAACTCCTACATAAGTTTGCTAAAACTGAAACAAGTGATGCTACATAAACTGTTTTCACATGCTACACATTATTAACTGGCATTAAATACAGTTTAGTACAAACAAAGTGTGTGCTGAGAGAACCTCGTTCTTAAGTGTGTTGCTGAATGTGTCCTAAACAAAACATTTATTACAATAACTAACTACAAAGCTGTTTGCTAAGTCAATACAAACAATGGCACCAGTCTACATCGTAAAACTATTACTGCTTCGTTATATCCATCGAGGCTTTGTAGTATATTGGGCAGAGAGGTGCAAGTCTTCCACGCGAGGTATGGAAGAATGTATGCTAGCTAGCAAGTCTTTGTTAACATCAAAGCTGTGACATGGAACTGCTTGTCCTATTATTAGTAGTAGTATTTAACACAATGGTCATCCCCCACCAAGGTGGTGTGAACCAAAAAAATAAAAACTTTCACCATCACAAACTCCATCACCGTCTTGCAGAGGCGTGCCCACATCACACCTCAAATGACCCTTCTTCTTCTTATTATTATTATTATTATTATATCCACGGGGGAAGCACTAAACTCATAGGGATTCATATAACGCCTAGTGGAATGAAAGACATTCAGGTTCAATGCAAGGAAAGCACAGGTACACTCCCTTGACTTAATGGTTCACCCCCGTCATGAAGGAGCCTCACTGGTGGGTGCTTGATCACAGTGCTACTTGTCTACAGTACTGTAGGTCAGTAACACTGGTGGGTGCTTGATGACAGTGCTACTTGTCTACAGTACTGCAGGTCAGTAACACTGGTGGGTGCTTGATGACAGTGCTACTTGTCTACAGTACTGTAGGTCAGCAACAACACTGGTGGGTGCTTGATGACAGTGCTACTTGTCTACAGTACTGTAGGTCAGTAACAACACTGGTGGGTGCTTGATCACAGTGCTACTTGTCTACAGTACTGTAGGTCAGTAACAACACTGGTGGGTGCTTGATGACAGTGCTACTTGTCTACAGTACTGTAGGTCAGTAACAACACTGGTGGGTGCTTGATCACAGTGCTACTTGTCTACAGTACTGTAGGTCAGTAACAACACTGGTGGGTGCTTGATCACAGTGCTACTTGTCTACAGTACTGTAGGTCAGTAACAACACTCGTGGGTGCTTGATCACAGTGCTACTTGTCTACAGTACTGTAGGTACTGTAGGTCAGTAACAACACTGGTGGGTGCTTGATCACAGTGCTACTTGTCTACAGTACTGTAGGTCAGTAACAACACTGGTGGGTGCTTGATCACAGTGCTACTTGTCTACAGTACTGTAGGTCAGTAACAACACTGGTGGGTGCTTGATGACAGTGTACTTGTCTACAGTACTGTAGGTCAGTAAACACTGGTGGGTGCTTGATGACAGTGTACTTGCTCAGTACTGTAGGTAGTACACTCGTGGGTGCTGATACAGTGGTACTTGTCTACAGTACTGTAGGTCAGTAACACACTGGTGGCTGTACAGTGCACTTGACTACAGTACTGTGGTCTACACACTGGTGGGTGTTGATACAGTACTTGTCTACAGACTGTGGGTAGACACACTGGTGCTTGATACAGTGCTGTTGTCTACAGACTGAGGTAGTAACACGGTGGTGCTTGATACAGTCTACTTGTCTACATACTGTAGGTCAGTAACACACGTGGTCTTGTCTTACTGTGTCTAACATGGTGTTGTCAGTACAACTGTGGTCTTATGAGGTGTACATGTGGTGTGATGAGTCATGTAAACTGTGGTGCTATAACATGGTGGGTGCTGATACTGTACGTCGTAAGTACTTGAACTGTGGTGTGATCATGCTCTGTCGATTATCAACACTGGTGGTTTATAACTTTGCAATGTGGTACAGGGTCTGTACAGTATTCTACTGGGAACAGGTTACAGACCGGTAACGTTTACATTTACGGGAAAGTGTTATGCCAACTGTGTATGCTTGCTACGTCTACAGTATGGGGAGTGCTCTGTCAGTACAGGTACAGGTCTTGTAAGGTTCAACGGTGTACAGGTTTGTCGTGTAAAACACTGGTGGCTGTAGTCACGTTTAGGTAGTAAACTGTGCTTGCAGTACTTGTAAGTGTTTAGTGCTATTGTCTACAGTATGACGTAACACGTGTGTGCTTGTATGTTAACTGGTCTAACATGTTGTACAGTACTGTCTAACTGGGTATAATGTTGGTTTGACGTCTAGTCACAGTGAAACATGTCGTCTGACCACCTGTATCAGCGCAGGTGCAATTTTACAATGTTAACTGGTAACACTGGTGGTGCTTGATCACAGTGCTGCTTGTCTACAGTACTGTAGGTCAGTAACAACACTGGTGGGTGCTTGATCACAGTGCTACTTGTCTACGTACTGTAGGTCAGTAACAACACTGGTGGGTGCTTGATACAGTGCTACTTGTCTACAGTACTGTAGGTCAGTAACAACACTGGTGGGTGCTTGATACAGTGCTACTTGTCTACAGTACTGTAGGTCAGTAACAACACTGGTGGGTGCTTGATGACAGTGCTACTTGTCTACAGTACTGTAGGTCAGTAACAACACGGTGGGTGCTTGATGACAGTGCTACTTGTCTACAGTATGAGGTCAGTAACAACACTGGTGGGTTTGATACAGTGCTACTTGTCTACAGTACTGTAGGTCAGTAACAACACTGGTGGGTGCTTGATACAGTGCTACTTGTCTACAGTACTGTAGGTCAGTAACAACACTGGTGGGTGCTTGATGACAGTGCTACTTGTCTACAGTACTGTAGGTCAGTAACAACACTGGTGGGTGCTTGATGACAGTGCTACTTGTCTACAGTACTGTAGGTCAGTAACAACACTGGTGGGTGCTTGATCACAGTGCTACTTGTCTACAGTACTGTAGGTCAGTAACAACACTGGTGGGTGCTTGATGACAGTGCTACTTGTCTACAGTACTGTAGGTCAGTAACAACACTGGTGGGTGCTTGATGACAGTGCTACTTGTCTACAGTACTGCAGGTCAGTAACAACACTGGTGGGTGCTTGATCACAGTGCTACTTGTCTACAGTACTGCAGGTCAGTAACAAACCAGCTGCACCCAGAAACACTAAACACAGCTGGGACAAACCAGCAGTGATGCAAGTCATGCCTACTTTCAAAACAATGTTTGACGTTTACTTCCATTTGCACCTGTAGTTCAATGCACATTTAACATATGTGAGAGTGAAAGAAGTATACTTGCTAACATCCCTTACACTAGGTGATGAATAAGACACATGGGTGTCTTGAATGTATAGTACAAGACAATAATACAAGAGATATTAATAGTAGTTGAGCATGACCTACTTGCACTAGTGAGCCAGCCAGGCTCACTTGTGACCTCAACTGCACTTCCTTCGCTTAACTTCTGCTCTATATAAAGTCTGCCTGAATGTGTATGTTCTATAGAGGTGGACCGGTAAGCCAGCGGAAGGCCTCGGTCAGATGACCAAAAGCTCCAACAGCGGGTCATTATCTGACTAAGACCGGCGTCAGGAAACACCTGTCCGGTGTCCTGAGGAACCTACCCTAACCTATAAAGAGTGAGTGCCTCCTAACAATGCAGAGATCACATCAACAACTCCAGTACTGTATTCACCGGTATTCCACTTCAGAAGCTTCTTGTGCACATGAACTGTTTCACCATTAAAGATATCCAAGCGTTGCCATGTATCTTATTTATTAATTTGTGTGTACAGTATACCATCAATGATGTGATGCAACTGTTTTTCTATCTTCCATTTTTGTGGCATTGATCTTGGTTCTCTCATCTCAAACGCTCTGTCCCTATCCATTCAAATATCCTAGATATTTTGTATGTCGCAATCATATTTCCACTCGTCCTTTTTGTGATAATACTGATAGATTGAACTGTTTTTCCCTCATAGTTCTTCCCTTTCACCTCTGGCAACAATATTTCCACGAATATGTGGATCTTTTAACTGGTACCTTAAGTGGGATCAGGCGCGGGGATCGACGAGTGCGCGCCTGGCTTGTGTAGGTGAACTATCACGTGAGACTGTACCAACACAGTACACTTGTTAAAGGTCGCACCGGTGACGGCATTAACACACACTGAGACCAATGTTCCGTAACTCCTTGCTGCCCCCCCCCCTCCACACAACATTACCACCGATCCCCGAGTACTTATAAACTAATTAACAACACATAAACTGTTTGACTCTAAGTATGTATGTCTGCTACCTATGATTGAGTTTTACTCTCATTGGTCGACCCCCAAGCCAGCCTACCCTAAGAACAGCCTGGCCAACCTATGTCGTCCAGCAGCACAATATAGCCATCACAAACCAATTAATGTGATACATTTTGCAGCAACTGCTCCAGTTTGCTCTTGAATATTGAGGCAAGTATGAACACAACACAGTCCTTCACTCACGCCCGTGTACGCAACACTTTCTGACCAGCCTTGTACACACACACACACACACACACACACACACACACACACACACACACACACACACCACGGGAGTGTAAAATATCTAGACAAACCAGAAGTGAGAGGTACAGGCTAAAAGAGGTGAGAAGTGAATACAAGCCAGAAGGGATGATGATTAAGGGGTATAAACAAGCCAGAAGTGAGAGGTGCAGACAAACTAGAAGTGAGAGGTATAGACAAACTGGAGAGAAGTTAGCCTTAGTACTGAGAAGTCCAGTACTATAGAAGTACAGACAAGGTAGGGGACGAGAGGTTAGGACAGACACGGTAGGGGCGAGAGATTAGGAAAGACAAGGTAGGGGCGAGAGGTTAGGAAAGACAAGGTAGGGGCGAGAGGTTAGGAAAGACAAGGTAGGGGCGAGAGGTTAGGAAAGACAAGGTATGGGCGAGAGGTTAGGAAAGACAAGGTAGGGGCGAGAGATTAGGAAAGACAAGGTAGGGGTGAGAGGTTAGGACAGACAAGGTAGGGGTGAGAGGTTAGAACAGACAAGGTAGGGGTGAGAGGTTAGAACAGACAAGGTAGGGGCGAGAGATTAGGAAAGACAAGGTAGGGGTGAGAGGTTAGGACAGACAAGGTAGGGGCGAGAGGTTAGGAGCGACAGGTAAAGAGAAGCAGTGTGCCTCTCCACCTTCACAGTACACTACCTTCTGCATCAGTAATGCAAAGCAGAGTTACAATGCCTTATACAGACCCCAGTATTGAGGTCATGTCAATAACTGTGAGTGTACTCGCCCATTTGTGTTAGCAGGTGTTGGGCAGTAGCTCCTGACCCTGCCTCTTAAGAGGAAAAGACCTAAACATACAGCACGAAAAACATGAAACTCGGTAAAAAATGTTATGATATTTAACCGTATGTTAATTTCAACGCAAAGAGACAACACAGTAAGCGTCAGGGGCCCAAGACTGTTCATCTGCCTCCCAGCATACATAAGGGGGATTACCAATAGACCCCTGGCTGTCTTCAAGAAGGCGCTGGACAGACACCTACAGTCGGTAACCTGACCAGCCGGGCTGTGGTTCGTACGTCGGTTTACGTGCGGCCAGCAGTAAGTCTGGTTAATCAAGCCTTGATCCACCACGAGGCCTGGTCATGGACCGGGTCGCTGGGGCGCTGACCCCCGGAACATCCTCCAGGTATGGATGCACAAATCATCTTATATATATTTTCCTTATTTATTCCAATTTTCCAAGTGTACACATGCCTCGTGTCTTGGTAATCATGTGTTTATCAAGGCGCTGCTTCCCTTCCATCCTTACTGACCGCGTCTTCGTCTTCCTCACAAATACTAAACAAGAGGTAGAAAGAGGCCACAACCACCTGTTGTCATGTCCGGGTTAGCGGCTAGCTTTACCCACTACCTCTCAGTACCATGCTACATGGTGTGTCACCACCACCACCTGGTGCTCTCACCACAATGCTACATGGTGTCACCACCACCTGGTGCCCTCACCACCATGCTACATGGTGTGTCACCACCACCTGGTGCCCTCACCACCATGCTACATGGTATGTCACCATCACCACTTGGTGCCTCACCACTATGCTATATGGTGTGTCACCACCACCACCTGGTGCCCTCACCACCATGCTACATGGTGCGTCACCACCACCTGGTGCCCTCACCACCATGCTACATGGTGTCACCACCACCTGGTGCCCTCACCACCATGCTACATGGTGTGTCACCACCACCACCACCTGGTGCCCTCACCACCATGCTACATGGTGTGTCACCACCACCACCTGGTGCCCTCACCACCATGCTACATGGTGTGTCACCACCACCACCACCTGGTGCCCTCACCACCATGCTACATGGTGTGTCACCACCACCACCTGGTGCCCTCACCACCATGCTACATGGTGTGTCACCACCACCACCACTTGGTGCTCTCACGACCATGCTACATGGTGTCACCACCACCACCATCACCTGGTGCTCTCAGTACATGGTTGTGGTGGAGGTGGCACTCAGGGGTGTTGTGAGTGCCACTGGGGAGTTGTAGTGGAGGTGGCACTCAGGAAGCGGTGTGAGTCCCACTGTTTTTTTTTAGTGGAGGTGGCACTCAGGTAGCGGTGTTGTGAGTGCCACTGGGGGGGTTGTGGTGGTGGTACCCAGGTAGCGGTGTTGTGAATGCCACTGGGGGGGGTTGTGGTGGAGGTGGCACCCCAGGTAGCGGTATTGTGAGTGCCACTGGGGGTTGTGGTGGTGGCACTTAGGTAGCGGTGTTGTGAGTGCCACTGGCACCAGAAGAGAGCTGACAAAGAGGGCAAAAGGTGCCGCAGGAGTTAGTGGGTGGGTGGGCGGTGGGGTGAAGGAGAGAGTGGCTTGTCGACCTGTACCACCACACTTTCTCTTCCCTCCCACCAACCCACCCACGCCACCCACCCACCCACAGTAACATCCTTCTCTTTACCATTTCCACACAAGGAACTCAACTTTCTACAGCTTTAGGAAAATATGCTAAGAATTTCCCTTCAATTCAGCGCACTTGAGCGGTATCACCTGCACTTAGCTAGTTCAGTGGGTGATTACTGGAGCAGACACAACAGTGTTATAACCTACAGTGTCTACCACTTAGCTAGTTCAGTGGGTGATTACTGGAGCAGACACAACAGTGTTATAACCTACAGTGTCTACCACTTAGCTAGTTCAGTGGGTGATTACTGGAGCAGACACAACAGTGTTATAACCTACAGTGTCTACCACTTAGCTAGTTCAGTGGGTGATTACTGGAGCAGACACAACAGTGTTATAACCTACAGTGTCTACCACTTAGCTAGTTCAGTGGGTGATTACTGGAGCAGACACAACAGTGTTATAACCTACAGTGTCTACCACTTAGCTAGTTCAGTGGGTGATTACTGGCAGACACAACAGTGTTATAACCTAAAATGTGTTAAACTGTGTCTACCACTTAGCTAGTTCAGTGGGTGATTACTGGAGCAGACACAACAGTATTATAACCTACACTGTCCACCACTTCGTTCAGTGGTTGGTCAGCAGACACATGGTACTGTGTCTACCACTACTTATATAGCAGTTTCTCTGAGTGACAACACCTGAACATCTACAACAAGACTCAACAAATCGTAATGACACGATTGCAAACAAACCATACCACGGGCGGGGCTTGAACCCGCGGTAGAGAGTCATAAAACTCAAGACCCACGGAGGTGCTATCTTCCTGTCATATACGTGTTAAATGTTTTACACTCTGGCAGGATTGCTAGTGTTTGTTGTCTCACACTCGTAGTATGACAGGTAATACTTCGACTTTTATTTACATTCCGTACACACTTTGCTCTTGTCTAGTTTTCTTAACAAGTTTGAGGCTTTTATTTATATTTTTAATTACTGCCTGGTGTAACAGCTGGCCGGTGGTATGATGCTGGAACCATTAACAACTGCCCGGTTATGATGCTGGAACCATTAACAACTGCCCGGTGGTATAATGCTGGAACCATTAACACTGCGCTGGTATGATAGCTGGAACCATTAACAACTGCCCGGTGATGATGCTGGAACCATTAACAATGCCGGTGGTATGATGCTGGAACCATTAACAACTGCCCTTTGGTGGTATGATGCTGAACCTTAACTGCCCGGTATATGCTGAACCATTAACAACTGCCGCGTGCCGTGATGATGCTGGAACCATTAACAACTGCCCGGTGGTATGATGCTGGAACCATTAACAACTGCCCGGTGGTATGATGCTGGAACCATTAACAACTGCCCGGTGGTATAATGCTGGAACCATTAACAACTGCCCGGTGGTATGATGCTGGAACCATTAACAACTGCCCGGATGATCTGAACCATAACATGATGTGGAACCATTAACAACTGCCAGCTGGTATGATGCTGGAACCATTAACAACTGCCCGGTGGTATGCTGGAACCATTAACAACTGCCAGGGGTATGATGCTGGAACCATTAACAACTGCCCGGTGGTGAACCATAAGCATGAGTGGAACAACATGATGCTGAACATTAACATGAGTGTGGAACCATTAACATGAGTGTGGAACCACTAACATGAGTGTGGAACCACTAACATGAGTGTGGACTAAACTCGGGCTGGAACCATATGTAGTGTGGAACCATTAACATGAGTGTGGAACTACTAACATGAGTGTGGAACCACTAACATGAGTGTGGAACCACTAACATGAGTGTGGAACCACTAACATGAGTGTGGAACCACTAACATGAGTGTGGAACCACTAACATGAGTGTGGAACCACTAACATGAGTGTGGAACCACTAACATGAGTGTGGAACTCACTAACATGAGTGTGGAACCACTAACATGAGTGTGGAACTACTAACATGAGTGTGGAACCACTAACATGAGTGTGGAACCACTAACATGAGTGTGGAACTACTAACATGAGTGTGGAACCACTAACATGAGTGTGGAACCGCTAACATGATAATGGAACCATTCTCATACATCAAGTTGATCAACTAGCCTCTCCCACTAACACAGCGCCATGAATGTTTTCTTAAACTTACAAATCACTACAACACATTGGTTATTCTGCGCTTTAAACATATTTAACTTCTAACATTATTACAAAGTTACACTATCAATACTAACTTGTTAGTATCGTAACTCACTCTCATAGTACATATATCACAACTCAAGTACAATTACAAACTTATTTTTCACATTCCACAATGTCCATAAAACGTTCTGTCATCGGACAGTAGTGTAAACAAATTTCGACGAAAGGGAAAATATCCCCACCATATATGCCGAAAGAGATGCTGGGCTCTTAGGCGGGCAATCACCCATTGAGAAGAGTGGCACCTCTCCCAGAGACACAAACCACACCTTCCCCCCTACTACCGCGTTAAGGTGATCCAGCGTCTGGGGATGGGTGAGGGAGGGATGTGGACCCTCCTGGAAGGAACGCTGTAAACCTGCCGTAGCTACTGAACTCATAGTAGAATGCCTACGATAACACTTGATCTACTTAAGTCTCAAACTCCAAGTTGACAAATTTCATTACTTCCTGTATATAATGTATCTTGTGTAATGGAGTATGACAATGGAAGCTAGCTAGCTGTTATTCCCACTGTGTAAGTATGATATACAGTGTGGGTGTACACAGTCTTTTAAAAAATAAAATAAGTTGTGGGAGACCAACACTGACCAAACACACGTGATGGAGGTCACACTCTCCTATTCTTTCTCAATTTTTTTTTATCTTTTTTTACACAAAATATTTTTTGTCAATAGAGGAAAAAAGAAAGTGGGTCAGAGTTTCGGTTCATTAAGCAATGTTACGCCCCAAGCCCACTTGTCGCTAGGGACCCCGTGGCAGGGGTCACCAGGTGGAGGGGAGGGGTGTCACCATGGATGCTCCTCCACCAAACTCCTCTTCGCGACGTACACATACCAACGTTTGCTTTACAACGAATTAAGCAAAGATAGTTATATCAACGTAGTCTAACACATGGGATATATACACAGAGATTACACACTGCTAATTTACTTTAATAACTATTTTAGATATTATTCTTGTGTTAACATGTAATATACAGTGGAAATAAAAATGTATAAAATACCGACACGATGGAATAAACACAGCTGACTTTAATACTAAGAATCAAGATAACAGCCTGATTGATCAGGCTCTGATTCACCATGAGGCCTGGTCACAGACCGGGCCGCGGGGGCGTTGACCCCCGAAATTCTCTCCAGGTAAACAAAGTAGTTAATGGGCCTTCAACCCGGATTTACTTAATTAAGTTTATGAACTAAGAGTCATTGAAAACAAAGTTCACAATTAACCCACACTGGAGATTTAACTAGAAAAACTTTTCGATCTATGAAGAACCGTTATCAAGTCATAGCTTTTAAATGGTCCAGGAGAGACCGAAGCATCTGCAAATATTAATTTTCAATTTATGGGTTATGAACTGTTCCAATCACACTATTGTGACTTTTATTTTTTCTTCACACTTAAAACCGGTAGTGGAGTACGGGGCGTCACCGCTCAACTCTCACCTTACAGAGTTGAGAGGACTGCCACAAGACTGCCATAACCAAGAGGACTCACATATAAGACAAGTTCAAAGATCTAGACAAGGCCTCTCCAAACTGAGGCCACCACCAACTTCTAATATTTATAAGCAGTAAAACTAATAAACCCTCGCTTTCCGTCACTTATTCTTTCATTTAAATTTGATTCATTCATTTTCATTTATTTATAAGACTGATTTATTTCATTGGCCCTTAAAAAAATGTGTAAAATATACAAAGTGGCGGCCGTAGTGAAAAGTTTGGAGACCCTTGACCCTGACCCTGACCTTGACCTTGACCTTGACCTTGACCATACATCACTAGAGCCGAGCAACATGACACGACACAAACCTAACTTTAGATACTCATAGACAAAGAAGGGATGAAACAGCTAGGTGGAAGGAAGGGGAGGGGGGATGAAACAGCTAGGTGGAAGGAAGGGGAGGATGAAACAGCTAGGTGGAAGGAAGGGGAGGGGGGATGAAACAGCTAGGTGGAAGGAAGGGAGGGGATGAAACAGCTAGGTGGAAGGAAGGGGAGGGAGGATGAAACAGCTAGGTGGAAGGAAGGGGAGGGGGAGAAACAGCTAGGTGGAAGGAAGGGAGGGGGATGAAACAGCTAGGTGGAAGGAGGGGAAGAAACAGCTAGGTGGAAGGAAGGGGAGGGAGGATGAAACAGCTAGGTGGAAGGAAGGGAGGGAGGATGAAACAGCTAGGTGGAAGGAAGGGGAGGGGGAGGATGAAACAGCTAGGTGGAAGGGGAGGGGAAGAAACAGCTAGGTGGAAGGAAGGGAGGGAGGATGAAACAGCTAGGTGGAAGGAAGGGGAGGGGATGAAACAGCTAGGTGGAAGGGGGAGGAGAAACAGCTAGGTGGAAGGAAGGGGAGGATGAAACAGCTAGGTGGAAGGAAGGGAGGGGAAGAAACAGCTAGGTGGAAGGAGGGAGGGGGATGAAACAGCTAGGTGGAAGGAAGGAGAGGGATGAAACAGCTAGGTGGAAGGAAGGGAGGGGGATGAAACAGCTAGGTGGAAGGAAGGGAGGGGATGAAACAGCTAGGTGGAAGGAAGGGAGGGGATGAAACAGCTAGGTGGAAGGAAGGGGAGGGGAAGAAACAGCTAGGTGGAAGGAAGGAGGGAGGATGAAACAGCTAGGTGGAAGGAAGGGAGGGGATGAAACAGCTAGGTGGAAGGAAGGGAGGGATGAAACAGCTAGGTGGAAGGGAGGGGTGAAACAGCTAGGTGGAAGGAAGGGAGGGGATGAAACAGCTAGGTGGAAGGAGAGGGGATGAAACAGCTAGGTGGAAGGAAGGGGATGAAACAGCTAGGTGGAAGGAAGGAGGATGAACAGCTAGGTGAAGGAAGGAGGATAAACAGCTAGGTGAAGGAAGGAGGAGGATGAAACAGCTAGGTGGAAGGGAGGGAAGAAACAGCTAGGTGGAAGGAATGGGAGGGAAGAAACAGCTAGGTGGAAGGAAGGAGGAGGATGAAACAGCTAATGGAAGGAAGGGAGGGAGGATGAAACAGCTAGGTGGAAGGAAGGGGAGGGGAATAACAGCTAGGTGGAAGGAAGGAGGGGAAGAAACACTAGGTGGAAAAGGAGGAAAAACAGCTAGGTGGAAGGAAGGAGTGATGTACAGCTATGGAGGGAATGAAACGTAGGGGAAGGAAGGAGGATAAACAGCTAGGTGGAAGGAAGGAGTGATGGAAACACTGAGTGAAGAAGGAGGATAACAGCTATACATGGTGAAACATGTAAATGATAGATAACACTGGGATGAACAGGATGAAGCACTAGTGTTATAACACTTAGTCGAAGAGCATATCCCTGTGCTTCACTTGTCAGAAGAATCTATACCTGTTCTTAACTATGTCAGAGCATCTATCCTGTTCTCACTTGTCAAAAAGCATCTATCCCTGTCCATTGTCAGAAGCATCTATCCTGTTCTTCACTTGTCAGAAGCATCTATCCCTGTTCTTACTTGTCAGAAGATTACCTGTCTTCACTTGTCGGAAGATCTATCCCTGTACTTCATTGTGAGCATCTATCCTGTTCTTACTTGTCAGAAGCATCATCCCTGTTTACACTTGTAAGGAAAACATCTATCATGTTCTTCAATGCTAACATTATTCCGTTCTTCACTTGTCAGAGACAGCATCTATCCTGTCTCACTCTGTCAGAAGCATCTATCCCTGTTCTTCACTTGTCAGAAGCATCTATCCCTGTTCTCACTTGTCAGAAGCATCTATCCCTGTTCTTCACTTGTCAGAAGCATCTATCCCTGTTCTTCACTTGTCAGAAGCATCTATCCCTGTTCTTCACTTGTCAGAAGCATCTATCCTCTGTTCTTCACTTGTCAGAAGCATCTATCCCTGTTCTTCACTTGTCAGAAGCATCTATCCTCTGTTCTTCACTTGTCAGAAGCATCTATCCCCTGTTCTTCACTTGTCAGAAGCATCTATCCCCTGTTCTTCACTTGTCAGAAGCATCTATCCCCTGTTCTTCACTTGTCAGAAGCATCTATCCTCTGTTCTTCACTTGTCAGAAGCATCTATCCCTGTTCTTCACTTGTCAGAAGCATCTATCCCCTGTTCTTCACTTGTCAGAAGCATCTATCCTCTGTTCTTCACTTGTCAGAAGCATCTATCCTCTGTTCTTCACTTGTCAGAAGCATCTATCCTCTGTTCTTCACTTGTCAGAAGCATCTATCCTCTGTTCTTCACTTGTCAGAAGCATCTATCCCCTGTTCTTCACTTGTCAGAAGCATCTATCCTCTGTTCTTCACTTGTCAGAAGCATCTATCCCCTGTTCTTCACTTGTCAGAAGCATCTATCCTCTGTTCTTCACTTGTCAGAAGCATCTATCCTCTGTTCTTCACTTGTCAGAAGCATCTATCCTCTGTTCTTCACTTGTCAGAAGCATCTATCCCTGTTCTTCACTTGTCAGTAGCATCTATCCCTGTTCTTCACTTGTCAGAAGCATCTATCCCCTGTTCTTCACTTGTCAGAAGCATCTATCCTCTGTTCTTCACTTGTCAGAAGCATCTATCCCTGTTCTTCACTTGTCAGAAGCATCTATCCTCTGTTCTTCACTTGTCAGAAGCATCTATCCTCTGTTCTTCACTTGTCAGAAGCATCTATCCTCTGTTCTTCACTTGTCAGAAGCATCTATCCTCTGTTCTTCACTTGTCAGAAGCATCTATCCCTGTTCTTCACTTGTCAGAAGCATCTATCCTCTGTTCTTCACTTGTCAGAAGCATCTATCCCTGTTCTTCACTTGTCAGGAGCATCTATCCCCTGTTCTTCACTTGTCAGAAGCATCTATCCTCTGTTCTTCACTTGTCAGAAGCATCTATCCCCTGTTCTTCACTTGTCAGAAGCATCTATCCCCTGTTCTTCACTTGTCAGAAGCATCTATCCCCTGTTCTTCACTTGTCAGAAGCATCTATCCCCTGTTCTTCACTTGTCAGAAGCATCTATCCCTGTTCTTCACTTGTCAGAAGCATCTATCCCTGTTCTTCACTTGTCAGAAGCATCTATCCTCTGTTCTTCACTTGTCAGAAGCATCTATCCCCTGTTCTTCACTTGTCAGAAGCATCTATCCCCTGTTCTTCACTTGTCAGAAGCATCTATCCTCTGTTCTTCACTTGTCAGAAGCATCTATCCTCTGTTCTTCACTTGTCAGAAGCATCTATCCCCTGTTCTTCACTTGTCAGAAGCATCTATCCCCTGTTCTTCACTTGTCAGAAGCATCTATCCCCTGTTCTTCACTTGTCAGAAGCATCTATCCTCTGTTCTTCACTTGTCAGAAGCATCTATCCCCTGTTCTTCACTTGTCAGAAGCATCTATCCTCTGTTCTTCACTTGTCAGAAGCATCTATCCCCTGTTCTTCACTTGTCAGAAGCATCTATCCCCTGTTCTTCACTTGTCAGAAGCATCTATCCCCTGTTCTTCACTTGTTTGTACCACCTACCTCCACTTCTTTAATGCCAGTACCACCTACCTCCACTTCTTTAATGCCAGTACCACCTACCTCCACTTCTTTAATGCCAGTACCACCTACCTCCACTCACTCAGCCTCCCGTCACTACCATCTCCCCCCAGTTGCAACTTTCACGACACTGTCTCACACTTTAGCTCTCCATGATTCTCAGTCTTAGCCACTATCAACAATCTGCTTCACGTTTTACAAAGGCACACACACACACACAGCCGACAATAGTGAAGGAAAGACACCCGTTAAAGAACAAGCTTCTATTAAGACGGTTTGTTCTGTGTAGACCTAAATAAATAAAGGGGATGTAAATAGCGTGCTAAAAATATCTAGTATTGACAGGACTCGCAGCAATGGCTTTAAGTTGGATAAATTCAGATTCAGGAAGGATATAGGAAAGCATTGGTTTGGTAATAGAGTTGTCGATGAGTGGAACAAACTCCCGAGTACAGTTATAGAGGCTAAAACGTTGTGTAGTTTTAAAAATAGGCTAGATAAATATATGAGTGGGTGCGGGTGGGTGTGAGTTGGTCTGACTAGCTTGTGCTACTAGGTCAGATGCCGTGCTCCTTCCTTAAGTGAATGTAACCTGACCTGGATGGGTCGGGGCATTGGCTTGAACCGGTGGGAGACTTGGACGTGCCTCGCATGGGCCAGTAGGCCTGCTGCAGTGTTCCTTCTTTCTTATGTTCTTATATCAAAATAAGACTTGATAAAGGTTTACAGAGTAATAAAAGCTTGTTCTGCAACATGTTTTTTTTTCCTTCACTGATATTAACTAGTTTTTTTTTTTAAATAATATGGTCAAATAATTACTTGAAGAGACAGTGGTAGAGGTAGGTTGGGCAGGACGGGTCCTGGCCCGGGTCTTCTCCATGCCGTGACCCGGCACAGACTCAGAAGAAAGCTGAACACTCACATGACCCATATGAACATAAGAACATAAGAAAGGAACACTGCAGCAGGCCTACTGGCCCATGCGAGGCAGGTCCAAGTCTCCCACCGGCTTAAGCCATTGCCCCGACCCAGCCAGTTCATGTTACATTCACTTAAGGAAGGAGCACGGCATCTGACCTAGTAGCACAAGCTACTGGGTATTAAGAAATTAGAACGAACTGAATGAGGAAGTTGAGGTGAACTTCATACTCAGTTTTAAGAGGAGGTATGATAAGAGCTGATGAGTACGGGAATAAATTTTTAGGTAGTGGTGGTTTTGATAAGGACCTGCCTTGTATGGGCCAGTAGGCCTTCTGCAGTGTTCCTCCATTCTTATGTTCTTATGTTAGAAACCAGTAATGCTGATCAACGAAACTTAAGACTTTCCCCTAAGGAGTAACTGATGTGTACGCACGCAGGAAAAAAGTTCCAAAGATACACAAAACTATAAAGTAATATACTAATATATGAGAAAAAGAAAGTCTGGAAGAGAGGAGGAGGAGGGAAGAAGAGTAGTGAAAGGTGGTAAGGGGAGGTGATGGATAATGGGAGGAAATACCGTAGGTAAGGCGAGTGAAAATAGTTAAGTATTGATGGTGGTGGCGGGAAACAACCAAGTGAGGTATACACAGGTACAACGGGACTCCCCAACACCAAGGTCACCACCACCAGTTCTTCTCCACCACCTTATTGCTGCTTGTTCCACCACCACCAGTTCTTCTCCACCACCTTATTGCTGCTTGTTCCACCACCACCAGTCCTTCTCCACCTTAATGTTGCTTGTTCCACCACCACCAGTTCTCCACCACCTTACTGTTGCTTGTTCCACCACCACCAGTTCTCCACCACCTTACTGTTGCTTGTTCCACCACCACCAGTTCTCCACCACCTTACTGTTGTTTGTTCCACCACCACCAGTTCTCCACCACCTTACTGTTGTTTGTTCCACCACCACCAGTTCTCCACCACTTTACTGTTGTTTGTTCCACCACCACCAGTCCACTTTACTGTTGTTTGTTCCACCACCACCAGTCCTGGGGATCGGTGTACCCACATGCTTCTCTTTGAATTACACTTTGAATGAGGACACACTGACATCTGATGTCTTCATTCGTTATTCTAAGAATATTTTTCACATAAGATATTGATATCAAAGAGTGGAGCCTCCTCTTCCTCCTAGTCGCTGCAACACAGACCATGCTCTGCTACTCTCTGCAACACAGACCATGCTCTGCTACACTCCTCCTAGTCGTTGCAACACAGACCATGCTCTGCTACTCTCTGCAACACAGACCATGCTCTGCTACACTCCTCCTAGTCGCTGCAACACAGACCATGCTCTGCTACTCTCTGCAACACAGACCATGCTCTGCTACACTCCTCCTAGTCGCTGCAACACAGACCATGCTCTGCTACTCTCTGCAACACAGACCATGCTCTGCTACACTCCTCCTAGTCGTTGCAACACAGACCATGCTCTGCTACTCTCTGCAACACAGACCATGCTCTGCTACACTCCTAGTCGCTGCAACACAGACCATGCTCTGCTACTCTCTGCAACACAGACCATGCTCTGCTACACTCCTCCTAGTCGTTGCAACACAGACCATGCTCTGCTACTCTCTGCAACACAGACCATGCTCTGCTACACTCCTCCTAGTCGTTGCAACACAGACCATGCTCTGCTACTCTCTGCAACACAGACCATGCTCTGCTACACTCCTCCTAGTCGCTGCAACACAGACCATGCTCTGCTACTCTCTGCAACACAGACCATGCTCTGCTACACTCCTCCTAGTCGCTGCAACACAGACCATGCTCTGCTACTCTCTGCAACACAGACCATGCTCTGCTACTCTCTGCAACACAGACCATGCTCTGCTACACTCCTCCTAGTCGTTGCAACACAGACCATGCTCAGCTACACTCTCCTCCATAACATACCTTTACTAACATTCTGTGACACTTCTCAACACTGAGTTTGCATTTTTTGCCTACTAGTTTTCGAACAGGTTTAAGTGTTAAGACTCTTGGTCTGACGAACTGGACCTCTCAGTCTTCTTCCTCCGACCATAGCTACATCCCCCTCCACTTCTCCCTTCCCAAACACGTGAATACCTTCATACTGTTCTTCCTACTCCTTCCTTTCATTCTGACTTCCGGATCTTCATTACCTAACTTCCTTCATCTTACACTTTGCTCTTTTCTACGTTCACTTTCATCTCTATTGTTTTACATATCCTCCCAAACTTCTCTACTAACTGCTGAAACATCCTTTGCGAATCTCATAAAAGTAATGTCTGTGGCCTCCGTGTTGTGTATATCCGTAATGTTCTCAAGGTCCCTCACTTCTCTCTCTCTTCATGGACACGAAGATAACAGCCATTATACCACAAGACGGGCAGCTCAATCCTTCATTGACTCTCACAACATACAAACACGACAAATAAATCCAATTGTTCAAATGAAAGGTCTGACCCACTAATGACTCCAACTTCACTTTGCTGTCTACATATTGCTTAATACTAAATACAGTACACAGCTGTTAATTAAGTATAATAAAGATAAAAGGAGGCAGTGGGTGCGGGGCGCTCTCACCTTCCAGTGATGCAACACAATCTGACTACTACTGCTCAAGTGTAAACAACACACCTCAGTAAACAAACTCAGAATCTTACAAAGGTCTGAAGGTTTACGACCACATCAGGTCTATCACAGTGAGGTGTCCACTTGTAAGATACAGTACATGAACTGACAATGATAGAAGAGAGGACTACAGAAGACATGATTATAATATACAAGGCACATAAGGACAAAACGAAGAACTGAAGAACTACCTGGACCGCGGCCCGGTCCATGACCAGGCCTCTCGGTGCATCAACGCCTAATCAACCAGGCTGTTACTGCTGTCCTTACGCAGTTCAACGTACGAATCACATCCCAGCAGGTCAGGTAACTGATTTTCCATTAACAAGAGAAAATAGGTGAAAGCTAAATATCCAGATGAGGCCAGAGATGTTAGGAAGACATTTTTCAGTGAGCGGTTAAGGGGAAGTAGAATGACACAGGTAGAGGAGGGCACACTTGGAATTTCAAGAGCCATGAATCAAGGGAAAGTAGAATGACACAGGTAGAGGAGGGCACACTTGGAATTTCAAGAGCCATGAATCAAGGGAAAGTAGAATGACACAGGTAGAGGAGGGCACACTTGGAATTTCAAGAGCCATGAATCAAGGGGAAGTAGAATGACACAGGTACAGGAGGGCACACTTGGAATTTCAAGAGCCATGAATCCCCGTGATGCCAGGAAGCATCACCACAGCCTCAAGACGCTCACAAGTGGAATAACCTACACAAAGTAGTGGAAGCTTCGTACATATATTTTTAAAATTATATATAACAGTTTACATGGCTAAAAGGCAGTACATTCGGCAAGAGCACGGCCAAGAGCTGAGACTTGACCCCTGCAATCGCAAACTGGTGAGCACAGTCACACCCCCTCCAGAGATGCACACGATCGCACCCCCCAATACATGGACCCCCACACAACTCACCTCTCGTACGCGACTCACACCATTGACCAACTTACCTGCAAAATAAAACAATTCATCTATTAGGCGCTATTACAGAGCAACAATAAAATAGATACAACGTGAAATACAAATTGAATAACAATGACACATTCGTTTAATAAACACATACAATTCACTGCCTGTATATCATTATCAGTGTGTTACCAGCTATCATTGTAAATTTGTCTAATGTTATAAGATATCTGCCACTGTTTACGCTACAGTATTTAATGTGTGTGTGTGTGTGTGTGTGTGTGTGTGTGTGTGTGTGTGTGTGTGTGTGTATCACCAGGTTTATCACCCTCACTATCCGCCTCTTTCATTGTATATCCATCACTTTCTCTCTACTAACAAATATCTTTGATAGCAATATTTCCAACACCTTTGAATCACCAATTCCTTATATCGGTCTCCATTTACCTACATAACTTATCTTTTTGTATATTTAATATATAAACTTTTTTGTTTATTTACTATATATTAGTCTCTCAGGCCACAAAAAAATGTGTGAGCTCACAAGACTGGTGGGGAATGGAGGTGATGGGGAGTGGTAGAGAGGGAGGAGGGTTGGAAAGGCGCACCACAAGGGGGCACTGACACCAAGCGCTGATGTCACATTTAAAAATATTACAACATAGCAACACTACCAATATAAGCAACTAACGACATTAACAATACCGAGGATGGCTGAGAACAACGCGATCAAGGAATGAACAGATCAACGAGATTGAGAAAAATCAAGAAGCAACAGCTGGTGTGGGTCACGTGACACGCAAAATATAAACAAGGTGTGCCGGCCACCTGGTCCCTGTCCGGGAATGGACGCTCACTCGCTAATACTGATGGCAAGAGCAACCCTTTCATGGACACTGATCACGAAACATACTCATTCATGGACACTGATCACGCTGCACACTCGTTCAGGGACACTGATCACACAGCACAACCTGTCAGGGACATAGCGTGAGACAACCTCGCTTGCCCGGGGACTGAATTCAGGGAGAAAACTTCGCCCCCAAGGACACTGAATCCAGGGTGGGTGGGGAACCTTCCCAGGGACACTGAATCAATCTCTTGAACCTCCCAAGGACACTGATGTGAGAATTTGAACCTTCCAGGGACAGATGCAGGTATCGTGAACCTCCCAGGGACACTGATGATGAGACAATCTCTTGAACCTCCCAGGGACACTGATGCTGAGACAATCTCTTGAACCTCCCAGGGACACTGATGCTGCGATAATCTCGTGAACCTCCCAGGGGCACTGATGTTGAGACAATCTCTTGAACCTCCCAGGGACACTGATGCTGAGATAATCTCGTGAACCTCCCAGGGGCACTGATGTTGAGACAATCTCTTGAACCTCCCAGGGACACTGATGATGAGACAATCTCTTGAACCTCCCAGGGACACTGATGCTGAGAAATCTCTGAACCTCCCAGGGACACTGATGCTGAGACAATCTCTTGAACCTCCCAGGGACACTGATGCTGAGACAATCTCTTGAACCTCCCAGGGACACTGATGCTGAGATAATCTCTTGAACCTCCCAGGGACACTGATGCTGAGACAATCTCTTGAACCTCCCAGGGACATTGATGCTGAGACAATCTCTTGAACCTCCCAGGGGCACTGATGCTGAGATAATCTCTTGAACCTCCCAGGGACACTGATGCTGAGATAATCTCGTGAACCTCCCAGGGCACTGATGCTGAGAAATCTCTGAACCTCCCAGGGACACTGATGCTGAGATAATCTCGTGAACCTCCCAGGGACACTGATGTTGAGATAATCTCGTGAACCTCCCAGGGACACTGATGTTGAGATAATCTCGTGAACCTCCCAGGGACACTGATGTTGAGATAATCTCGTGAACCTCCCAGGGACACTGATGTTGAGATAATCTCGTGAACCTCCCAGGGACACTGATGTTGAGATAATCTCGTGAACCTCCCAGGGACACTGATGCTGAGATAATCTCGTGAACCTCCCAGGGACACTGATGCTGAGATAATCTCGTGAACCTCCCAGGGACACTGATGCTGAGATAATCTCGTGAACCTCCCAGGGACACTGATGTTGAGATAATCTCGTGAACCTCCCAGGGACACTGATGCTGAGATAATCTCGTGAACCTCCAGGGACACTGATGTTGAGATAATCCATGAACACTTCCCAGGGACACTGATGTTGAGATAATCTCAGTGACCTCGGGACACTGATGTTGAGATAATCTCGTGAACCTCCCAGGGACACTGATGTTGAGATAATCTCGTGAACCTCCCAGGGACACTGATGTTGAGATAATCTCGTGAACCTCCAAGGGACACTGATGTTGAGATAATCTCGTGAACCTCCCAGGGACACTGATGCTGAGATAATCTCGTGAACCTCCCAGGGACACTGATGTTGAGATAATCTCGTGAACCTCCCAGGGACACTGATGTTGAGATAATCTCGTGAACCTCCCAGGGACACTGATGCTGAGATAATCTCGTGAACCTCTCAGGGACACCGAGACGAGACAATCTTTCAGGCATAATCCATGCAACATTACTTCCACTTACCACACGGCTTTACTCACAAATTTTGGAAAATCCTTTTTTCAGAATGACCGTAAACTTTGTATAGACGCAGCACTAATTACACGACTTTATTTTGTAAAAATATAAGAGGAAGAAAGATAGGGATGGATGGACGTGTGTGTGTGTGTGTGTGTGTGAGAGAGAGAGAGAGAGAGAGAGAGATATGATTATATTATGCGGAGAAAGACCAAGTCAACAACCTCAGGTTTGGTTGTAAATACCTGCCTTAGTGCCAAGGCAATTGTCACTACGTGCCTCCCCATCACTCAAGTCTTCTTTCTTTCATCCCCTCGTCCCCCACTCACACTCTGTGTGCTTCGTGAAGCAATACTTGCTGCTGCTGCAACAACGCATCAGCCCTGGTGAAGCCTTGCAGTCAACACTTACTTTATCATCACATCAACAGTGCTACTGTTGCGTACACATGGTAACATGTGAGCTTCAACCAGCGTTGATGTTATCGCTATAGCTTCTATTACTTACTTTCTATTACTTTCGGGTTCAACCTTTGTACTGATTGGAAACTCACCCTTCGTTCCCCACCAAGAAAGGGTGGCCCAAAGAATGGGTGACCACCATGAGGTGACCCCCACAACACATCAAGGCAGAGATAGAGCCCAAAGAAGCAACAATCAATTATTTGTGCTTCTGGTGGTTCATTACTGAGCAATTGGCAATGAGCCCCTAACCCCTGGCATTTAAGTTGTCTTTTACGACATTCAAGGCTTAGAAAGAGTCTAACCCTTTTCTCTTTATTAATCAACAATGTCATACAGCCCTGTTTGGTGTAGTGCAGAGTTTTGTTAAGAGGTGCTGTGTATGTAGTCTGTGTTAAATAAAGTACAATATGCAGATCTTTCCAGCTCAAGAAACAGACAAAACAGAAACAGAACACATGATAATATAAGCAACAAGCAATTTAAAACTTTAACAGTTATGGCACACGAAGAGGCCCTTTATAAAAGCCCAGATTATCAGAGATGATAACAATTAACAAAGCAGAGACGTCACATCATGATAAATACAACAAATTGAATACAAGATTCGTCACATGGGTTGGAACGCAGGGTTGCCTGGAAGCATTCCTTCACCTTACCCCTGACCCATCAATGATCCCATGATTGCCAAAAATCATTTTCTTACACAGTAACCGGTTCCAATACGAAGTCGAATTCTTTGTTTCACTACTCAGCCGCCCTTGTAGCCCAAGGTAGGTGTAGGAATGTTACTTGGCAAATCTGCGTCGAAATAAAACCAAGCCATAGATAAGACCCTGTTGAGGTTAAGAGCTGAAGTGAGGGAGGGGCAGGGAGGGTAAATAAGATAATATTTCTGATAGGAGTTTTTATGAGAAGAGATAGTCAGGACTTGACCCAGCTGCAGGATAGGCTAGTCGAGTAGTTTTCGTATCATCTTAGGGGTAATGGTTTAGGGGGTGCAGGGTGTCTATTACCACGGTGTCACACAACATATTTAAGGCACACAGTGCTGCACGGTGCGTCTACACATACCTAAGCCAAGGAGTGGGTCAAGTTTTCCTTTATGAGAGAATTTACGTCAGTTGAGTGAGATAATGACTAAAAGTGTCCAACCTAACACAAGATTGTTTTACAGTACCAAGGTACAGATGTACGACGTTAACTGCTCTTACTGATAACACTTTCAAGTGAACTCTTGTATATAAGAACAAGATAATAACATTTGTAATAAAAACACAAAACGTTACAAGTCTCAAAGTGCATTACTGTGTTCAATGTTATTTTAATTATTGCTACCTAGTGAAAATTTTACCATAACACTGGTCAATATTTATATTAACGAGTCTCTGACACAGCTTTCTCTTCCCAATGTGGATTATTATTATTATTACTGAGGGGGAAACAATTTGTAGATGTTATACAGCGGCCAGGCAACGCTAGGAGCTTACGTTTGATAACAGGAAGTGACGAGCAGCGCTAATTTCTTGGATAAAGATTATCATAATATGAAGGGGAATGCGCTAAACCTGTAAGCGTCAAACAGCGCCTGATAAATAGAAGGCAATCGGATGTGATTCAAGGAAGTGGAGAGTAATTCCTATTCTTTGAATCAACAGCTCCTTAGCAACATCAAAGAACCTCCCTTGGATGAAGAACTCCTCACTAGCATCAAGGGAACCCCGCTCCCATCTTCCTTGTTTTTATCTTCCTGCCATCCCACACACACACACACACACACACGCACACACACACACACACACACACACACACACACACCACACACACTACTATAATGCTCTTCCCTCGAACCTTTTGATAAGATCATTAATATTGTAGCATATTCTACAAACTTAGTCTTTGAGCTATATTACGAATAATAGAGGTGATAAGGGAGCCGCCTGAGGCACACCAGCATAACAAAGGGGGCCATGAGCTATGATTAGACCCCTGGAAGCACAGCTAGGTGAGTACACCATCTCTCACCTGCCACCGTCATTATCGTGGCTCAAGGCTCCACTCCCAGCAACACAAACATATATTTCAAGGCTTACTGCTAAAACAAACATGGTCTTGATGATACTTGTGGCAAACCTTGCTTATATCACCTGTCCATTCTTGTCATTCTACTCTGTTATATCACCTGTCCATTCTTGTCATTCTACTCTGTTAAATCACCTGTCTACTCTTGTCATTCTACTCTGTTAAATCACCTGTCTACTCTTGTCATTCTACTCTGTTATATCACCTGTCCATTCTTGTCATTCTACTCTGTTATATCACCTGTCTACTCTTGTCATTCTACTCTGTTATATCACCTGTCCATTCTTGTAATTCTACTCTGTTATATCACCTGTCCATCCTTGTCATTCTACTCTGTTATATCACCTGTCTACTCTTGTCATTCTACTCTGTTAAATCACCTGTCTACTCTTGTCATTCTACTCTGTTATATCACCTGTCCATTCTTGTCATTCTACTCTGTTATATCACCTGTCTACTCTTGTCATTCTACTCTGTTATATCACCTGTCCATTCTTGTAATTCTACTGTTATATCACCTGTCCATCCTTGTCATTCTACTCTGTTATATCACCTGTCTACTCTTGTCATTCTACTCTGTTATATCACCTGTCCATTCTTGTAATTCTACTCTGTTATATCACCTGTCTACTCTTGTCATTCTACTCTGTTATATCACCTGTCCATCCTTGTCATTCTACTCTGTTATATCACCTGTCTACTCTTGTCATTCTACTCTGTTATATCACCTGTCCATTCTTGTAATTCTACTCTGTTATATCACCTGTCTACTCTTGTCATTCTACTCTGTTATATCACCTGTCCATTCTTGTAATTCTACTCTGTTATATCACCTGTCTACTCTTGTCATTCTACTCTGTTATATCACCTGTCCATTCTTGTCATTCTACTCTAAGTCAAACATTTATCTTGGTTTCCGTGCTTACAAAGTATCATAGTAGCAATATTGAAGAATGCTCTTACTCCCCGTTATCTGTTACTGGTTCTAAGGATTATCTTCCCCCCTTCTCACACCAAACATCTCAGGCTGGAAAGGAATTACTGCACGATTAACAGCTATTAAGAACAACACAAGTCAGTAAAGGTAAGTATACTGAATGTTTGCAACATTTACCTGCCATCTGACTTTAGGAGGACAGGTTGGCAATGTGTATGTTGCTAGCAGTCAGCAAGTCTGCCCTCAATGCGTATTCTAAGACAAGAAAAAGGCCAGCAATACTGCCATAGTGCAAACAAGTTAACAGCTTTCCATTTTGCACTTATCTGAGAGAAAGCTAGTACCTCCACCAACCTACTACTAAACATGCATAAGAATGATTTTAGTACGAGTTATATGCCTAACTGACTGCCTGCCTGCCTGCCTCTCCCCCCCCCCTCTCTCTCTCTCCACACCTGACTGGCTTTCCAGGGTGGCCTGAGCGAGCAGGTGAGCCAGACAGCAGCTCACCTGGCATCACCTCATAAGGTTACTCCAGCCCACACTCAATTCAACACACCTGGAGTATTATCATCATCTCCATGGACAAGCGCTAAACAAGAAAGGGTATACAGCGCTTGGGAAATGGAAGGTGGTTAGGTTTGATCCAAGGAAGAAATTGTAAGTGCAATTTAATGGATCAAGAGCCCTTCAGCAAGCTCAAGTAAGCAGGGTGATCATTAAGGCTGTAGTTCACCTCTCTCCACTAATATCAAGGTTACTTGCATCACGGAAATATGGAATACACTAAATGATCAGTGTATATACTCTGACAGATATACACCTGTATATATACAATGACAAATACGCCTTGGTGTATACACATACAACTCAAGGTGTATACACATTTATAAATCATTATCAATACAATCAATATATGTAAGTGAGACGAACAAGAGTGTGTTAGGACCTCAGTAACAAACTGGGGTTAAAAAACTCACAAGTTGACGCCCACCTGGACTTACCCCCCTTCCCAACACACCCCTAGCCGCCTTCAAGAAGAAGAATGATAAAATATTCAAGGTAATTCCTGATCAGCCAGGCTGTGGTGCCTAAATTGGATGTGTGAAGCTGGCACCAACAGTTGTATTGATCAGATTAACTGGGTCCCAGGGAACTGGACTACAGGTATCCCCTACCTTCACAAATAAACCCCTATTGACTCCTCGAGTGAATATGATCATTCCACTGCCTGACCACCTTAAGGGGAATGGTGGTCAAGTGTGATAAGAAATGTGTATTATAATTACTCAAATAATATGTTAAATAAGCAACAAGAGATGAGGAATGACTCGCATAATACAATAATACGAGAAGAAGGGAGTGAGGGAGAATGGGTTATCTCTTGTTAATAATGCTGAGCACCACATATACTAAGCAGTCAATAACAAGCATCCTAATACGGCTCTTGCTCACACAATGATCCCTACACTGGCGCCTCCAAAGAATCATCCGGTGTAAAAGCGGTCCAACGGCTGGGGATCAAACAATATATGAACAGAGATGCACTACAGTAGTCCTACTGACCCATGCTAGGAAGGTTTTACACAAACCACCATTCTCAACCATATCCAACAACTTTTAAGCCTACCCACAGTGCTTGTCTCAATGATACTGCTTAACAGCTTGTTGCCTTTATTACTAGTGGGTGTGTCCAGGTTGAAATTAACGCTGTTCTCTTGTTTAGGTCGTCACGCATAACTAAATTAACTGTTTGGTGCCAATTTTCCTCAAAGTGCTTTACTAACGAGCAGGAACGGACGTGGAAGCACCAAGCAACACACCGTCTTTAAATACCTTAATCTCACTGCTCTGCAAGAACGCAATTCAACAGGAGATATAGCCACGACATACAAAATATTTCAAGCAATGGACAGAGATGACATGAATAAAATATAAAATAATGTGTTCAACAAACTTTAAGACAGCTCACAACAGAAAAACCAATGGTTAGGCAAAACTGGAAATGGTTGGATGGGTGTATGACCTGCCTTGCATGAGCCAGTAGGCCTACAATACTTTATTATGTTGTTGTCATGGTAATGACCAAGACATGGGACATGAATGGAAGGTGAAGACTCAAATTAGTTGAGATGCTACATTTTGACAGAGTTAAAAGAAAGGAAGAAGGAATGATAGAGAGAAGGTAGTTATATGGTGTGATGACGGCACTGCAAGAGAGTTTAACACTATAGTACATAGTTTTATAAGTAGACAGGATAGATCTAGGTCTAGAGTCTCGCAATCTTCCATCTCCACCACTCTTACTGAGCTGCCTCTTGATCAAATATATTCTACTTGCAACCTTCCACGCCAGTCAAGTGAATATAAAACGGGCCCGAGATATGGAGCTCAACCAGACTGTGGTTGCTACACGCATGGGTGACTAGGCAAATTATAAATACCTGAACAAGGTCAAAGAAAACTATACAACAAAGATAAAGCAAAAACAAGAGAAGTGAGTTAATAATACATTGTGCATGATACAAGTTTTAGAAACTCGAGTGTGATTAAGACGTAAGTAGGTAGGTAGGTACGTACCTGCGTACGAACCTAAGTAGGTAGATAGGAAGTGTGGTGATTAGAAGACGTAGGATCAAGCCTCTACCACATCTTGCACTAAATGACCTACACGAGTTTAGTGCTTCACATAAAATAAATAATATGTGATGAAATATTGCTATTGCAGTTACGAAGCATCGTGATGGAGGAGGAGGGAAGATGGGGAGGGAGACTACATATACAAGATGAGAGAATGTAACCAGTGACCGTCTGCAGGAAAGGTTAGATTGTACAATGCTGGAGTGGGATCACTCATTCACACACACACACACACACAGCGCCGTTACAACCCTCCCCACAAGTAATTAAACACAAAGAACATTAAAATTGTTCATGTTTGCCACAAGGTTGATACCGGAACAAAATAACAAAATTACGAGGCTAGAAGAGCGAAAAAATAAGGGAACATGATCACAACATACAAAATACTGGAGAGAAATAAACAAGGCAAATAAAGTGTTCAGTAAGAACACAGCAGAAGGAAGAGACGCATATAGAGCGTGAATATGACCGGAAGCAGACGTTAGGAAACACTTGTATAGCAACACAGTAGTGGAAAAGTGGGCAGAACAGAGCAACATGCTAAACAGGTGTAATTAATCAACAATTTAAGAAAAAGAGATGCAATAATTGTAGAACAAGTGAGCCACGAGGAATTAAAAAGGCGGCCAAAGACGTGAAACTCAAAACTCAACAGTGAACGAGGTAATTACCAGAGTTATGAAGTAAAGCTAATTACAGACTCGTCGTCATCTTTGCCCGACTTCAGGTAAAACAGGAGACATGATAACAACAAATAAAGGAATAAAATAATACGAAAGCTTGGCAGTGCACATTGAAACACACATGTGGAACGTTAGCAAACTTATTTGGAAAAGTTTTGTTCATCAAAAGCTTTACCTATGACCGTAATACCTGAAAGATGTTTTCGAGGGGTCAACGCCCCCCGCAGGCCTGCTCTCAGATCAGGTTCCAAAACGCATCAAATATATGTAAACAAAAGTTTGTTGATGTTGCTTGTGTGTTTAATACAGCTCATGTGATGCATCAAAGAGGAGAACACGAGGACATAGCCATGAACTAAGTGCTGAAAGGTTACTAGAAAGTTCTTTAGAGAGGAAGAACAATGGTATGAGTGTTACAAAAAACGAGCAGCACGTGCTACAACT
Organism: Cherax destructor; assembly: GCA_009830355.1. Lineage (NCBI taxonomy): Eukaryota > Metazoa > Arthropoda > Malacostraca > Decapoda > Parastacidae > Cherax > Cherax destructor. The sequence goes on from WNWK01000905.1 coordinate 305,645, forward strand.
GCTGCAAATTAAAACAATAATAATAATTTTACAGTAGACTAAACGTTGAAGAGGAAATGTTAAAACCTTAACTTTGCTCTTCTGCAACCTGGCTGGTTGATTACCAGACGGAGGATCAAGCCTCCACCACTCTGCAACCTGGCTGGCTGATTACCAGACGGAGGATCAAGCCTCCACCACTCTGCAACCTGGCTGGCTGATTACCAGAGGAGGATCAAGCCTCCACCACTCTGCAACCTGGCTGGTTGATTACCAGAGGAGGATCAAGCCTCCACCACTCTGCAACCTGGCTGGCTGATTACCAGAGGAGGATCAAGCCTCCACCACTCTGCAACCTGGCTGGCTGATTACCAGACGGAGGATCAAGCCTCCACCACTCTGCAACCTGGCTGGCTGATTACCAGACGGAGGATCAAGCCTCCACCACTCTGCAACCTGGCTGGCTGATTACCAGACGGAGGATCAAGCCTCCACCACTCTGCAACCTGGCTGGCTGATTACCAGAGGGAGGATCAAGCCTCCACCACTCTGCAACCTGGCTGGTTGATTACCAGAGGGAGGATCAAGCCTCCACCACTCTGCAACCTGGCTGGTTGATTACCAGAGGGAGGATCAAGCCTCCACCACTCTGCAACCTGGCTGGCTGATTACCAGACGGAGGATCAAGCCTCCACCACTCTGCAACCTGGCTGGCTGATTACCAGAGGGAGGATCAAGCCTCCACCACTCTGCAACCTGGCTGGCTGATTACCAGACGGAGGATCAAGCCTCCACCACTCTGCAACCTGGCTGGTTGATTACCAGACGGAGGATCAAGCCTCCACCACTCTGCAACCTGGCTGGTTGATTACCAGACGGAGGATCAAGCCTCCACCACTCTGCAACCTGGCTGGCTGATTACCAGACGGAGGATCAAGCCTCCACCACTCTGCAACCTGGCTGGCTGATTACCAGACGGAGGATCAAGCCTCCACCACTCTGCAACCTGGCTGGCTGATTACCAGACGGAGGATCAAGCCTCCACCACTCTGCAACCTGGCTGGCTGATTACCAGAGGAGGATCAAGCCTCCACCACTCTGCAACCTGGCTGGCTGATTACCAGAGGAGGATCAAGCCTCCACCACTCTGCAACCTGGCTGGCTGATTACCAGACGGAGGATCAGTCCACCACTCTGCAACCTGCTGGTGATTACCAGAGGAGGATCAAGCCTCCACCACTCTGCAACCTGGCTGGCTGATTACCAGAGGGGATCAACCTCCACCACCTGCAACCTGGCTGGTTGATTACCAGAGGAGGATCAAGCCTCCACCACTCTGCAACCTGGCTGGTGATTACCAGAGGGGAAACTCCCACCACTCTGCAACCGGCGGTGATCCAGCGAGATCACCTCCACCATCTGCAACCGGCGGTGATTACCAACGGAGGTAGCCTCACCACGCAACCGGCTCACTTACCAGGGGATCAAGCCTCCACCACTCTGCAACCTGGCTGGCTGATTCGAGGAGGATCAAGCCTCCACCACTCTGCAACCTCTGGCTGGTTACCAGAGGAGGATCAAGCCTCCACCACTCGCAACCTGGCTGGCTGATTACCAGAGGAGGATCAAGCCCACCACTCTGCAACCTGGCTGGTGTTACAGAGGAGGATCAGCCTCACCACTCTGCAACCTGCTGGCTGATTACCAGAGGAGATCAAGCCTCCACCACTCTGCAACCTGGCTGGCTGATTCGAGGAGTCAGCCTCCACCTCGAACCGGCGATTGCAACCTGCTGGTGATTACCAGCGAGGATCAAGCCTCCACCACTCTGCAACCTGGCTGGCTGATTACCAGAGGAGGATCAAGCCTCCCCACTCCAACCTGGCTGGTGATTACCAGAGGAGGATCAAGCCTCCACCACTCTGCAACCTGGTGGCTGATTACCAGAGGGAGGATCAAGCCTCCACCACCTGCAACTGGCTGGGTTACCAGAGGGAGGATCAACCTCCACCACTCTGCAACCTGGCTAGAGGGATCAGCCTCCACCACTCTGAACTGGCTGGTGATCCAGAGGAGGATCACCCCACTCTGCAACCTGGCTGGCTGATTACCAGAGGAGGATCAAGCCTCCACCACTCTGCAACCTGGCTGGCTGATTACCAGAAGGATCAGCTCCCACCACTCCAACCTGGCTGGCTGATTACCAGAGGAGGATCAAGCCTCCACCACTCTGCACCTGGCTGGCTGATTACCAGAGGGAGGATCAAGCCTCCACCACTCTGCAACCTGGCTGGCTGATTGACGGAGGATCAAGCCTCCACCACTCTGCACTCTGGCTGGTGATCGGAGGATCAAGCCTCCACCCTCTGCAACCTGGCTGGTGATTACCGGAGGATCAAGCCTCCACCACTCTGCAACCTGGCTGGTGATTACCAGAGGAGGATCAAGCCTCCACCACCTGCAACCTGGCTGGCTGATTCCAGAGGAGGATCACCACTGCTGTGTTATAATCACTCCCTCTCTGGTTACACACTCCACTCTGACGGGGTGATCAAGTCAACCACTCTGAACCGGGATCAGGAATCAACTCCATCGCACCTCTTATTCGGGATCAAGCCCTCAGCTGGTGTTAGAGACCACCTCTGCACCTGGCTGGTTAGAGGGATCACCTCCTCGAATGCGTTGAACCGGGTGCCACCCTCACCTGCTGGTGACAGAGAGGATCGCCCCACCCTCCCTGGCTGTGATTAGGAGCACTCCACTCTGCACCTGGCTGGTGATTCAGAGACTCCACCACTCCTGGCTGTCAGGGCCACCCTCATCAAGCCTCCACCACTCTGCAACCTGGCTGGCTGATTACCAGAGGAGGATCAGCCTCCACCACTCTGCAACCTGGCTGGCTGATTACCAGAGGGAGGATCAAGCCTCCACCACTCTGCAACCTGGCTGGTGATTACCAGAGGGAGGATCAAGCCTCCACCACTCTGCAACCTGGCTGGCTGATTACCAGAGGAGGATCAAGCCTCCACCACTCTGCAACCTGGCTGGCTGATTACCAGAGGAGGATCAAGCCTCCACCACTCTGCAACCTGGCTGGCTGATTACCAGAGGAGGATCAAGCCTCCACCACTCTGCAACCTGGCTGGTTGATTACCAGAGGGAGGATCAAGCCTCCACCACTCTGCAACCTGGCTGGCTGATTACCAGAGGGAGGATCAAGCCTCCACCACTCTGCAACCTGGCTGGTTGATTACCAGAGGAGGATCAAGCCTCCACCACTCTGCAACCTGGCTGGCTGATTACCAGAGGGAGGATCAAGCCTCCACCACTCTGCAACCTGGCTGGTTGATTACCAGAGGGAGGATCAAGCCTCCACCACTCTGCAACCTGGCTGGCTGATTACCAGAGGGAGGATCAAGCCTCCACCACTCTGCAACCTGGCTGGTTGATTACCAGAGGGAGGATCAAGCCTCCACCACTCTGCAACCTGGCTGGCTGATTACCAGAGGGAGGATCAAGCCTCCACCACTCCTTGTGCTGTATGATTCACGTGGGTTTAGCACTTCACAAAGAAAATGAAGTCCTATGTAGTTACAAAGAGGAAAAGCTTGACTGTGAGATAGAGGTACTATGTAGTGGACGGAGGATGGAACCTCCACCACTCCTTGAGCTTGACTAACTCACTAGAGCTTAAGAGCTTTGCGTATATTACAATTACCTACAAATAGGTAATCACATAGGAGCACTCATCATTTCCTTAACCCCAGTGTGATACTATGTGACTGGTGTATCAAGTGTGTTAAGTAGACTACAGGAGAGAGAGCAAGTGTTGTGTATGGTCTCAGCGTTGTGTGACCCTAATGGGTTTAGCGCTAGTTATGATAATAATAATGTGTATGCTGTTATACAAGAGAAAGAACAAGTGGGTGTCTGGGAGGTTCACACTCAACATACACCAGCAGTACATCAACCCAGTTTCACATTTGCATTTTTCCACACAAGCTGCCCAGTACACTCGTCCCTTGGGACATGATCGACTACCAGGCAGCTGGCGTGGTCCCAGCCACAAATACCTAAATTATATTATTATTATTATATAGAAAGCCGCTTGATATGCAGAGCATTTCGGACAAAAATTAGGTCAGTTTTGTCCCATGATGCGACCCACACCAGTCCACTAACTCCCAGGTGCCCATTTTACTGATGGGGAACATGGCCAACCGGTGTAGGGAAACACGCCCAATGTTTCTACCACAGCTGGGAATCGAACTTGGACCCTCGCCGTGTAAAGCGAGAGCTTTAGCCACCAATCCACGTGACGATGTAATCAGTATATCACACTTGAAGACGTAGTTTTGAGGTGGTCAGTCCCTCAGCTGAAGGACTGAGAGTTATACATCCCCACACTTAAGAGATACACATTTCTCGGTGTATATACTATAAGATACGCATTCCTTGATGTAAATACACACTGAGACACACATCACTTGGTACATATGCTGTTGTACATTATGTGAAACTCTAACTAGGCAATTTTAATCTGGCTTAGAACTATTTTGTGAATATATTAATAGCTATTTTAAGTGGAGACAAATAGTTTTTGGGCATTGATGTGCTGTTGGCGTATGAGCAATGTAACATTCATGAAGAGATTCAGAGAAACCAGTTAGCTCGACGTGAGTCCTGGAGGTGGGTAGCACAGTGCTTGAAATACGGAGGAGCTGGGATGTTGCAGTTCAGATGGTCATTTAAACTGTGATGGCCACATACTCCTGATAAGCCACCCATTGAACGAGTGATGGTGAATGTGTCTCCTTTTTTGGGTCAACCTACCTTGGTGGGGGTGGCCGATGTGGTAAAAAAATAATATTTTATTTTAATTTCAAATAACATTTTTCTGGAATAAAGTTAGGGTAAATAATTTGTCTATAAACTCGATCGCTAGGTTGTATAGCCTCGCTCTTAAGTTTTTGTTTATAATCTCGATCGCTAGCCTGTATAGACTCGCAAGATCAAGTGAGCTTAGATAAGACCCCATGTGGGGTGAGCTGGGAAGACGGGATAGGCGAAGAATAGCGATGGAGAGTCCACAGTCGAAGAAAAAGAGCCAAAGTTTAACCCAACTGCTAGGCGCTCGTGGGACGAACTTGGAGAAAACAGGAAGAGCAAGGTGTGTATGCATCGGTCTCGATCGCTAGCCTGTATAGACTCGATCTCGTGTTTTTGTTTATAAGCTCGATCGTTAGCCTATATAAACTCGCTCTCTAGCCTTTGTTTATAAGTTCGATCGCTAGCCTGTATAGACTCAGATCAGATCAGATATTACTCTCAGGTAAGAACCCTCGGGAGGGTGAATGTGAAGAGAGGACAGACGAAGAATAGCTGATGAGAGGAAGATCTTGAGTCGGAGATAAAGAGCCAGGGCTAAACCCAGCTGCATAGCGTTATGAGGCGATGAATGATGGCAGGAGTAGAGGCAGAGGCTAGACCGGCTGCAGTGCTCGTTGGCTCGTTGACAATGACTAGGCAATGACTGGCTTGGCGTCAGGTGTCAGGTGGGTGGGCTCGATGTGGGCAGAGTCGGGAGAGCAGGGTGGTTGCAGTGCTCTTTGAGTTGTTGTTAGGTGGCTGGATCTTGGAAGGACTAGTTGGGCGTCAGGGTGCATGAGATCTTCTGTCGTGGCAGTTGATGGGTTTTTATTGTTGTTGTTGTTGTTGTTGTAGTTGTTTAGGGCGGATTATATTTTTTTTAACATATTGATATATTTCGTCAGGAGCATCGGTCTTTAGTTTTTTGAAGTCCCTCTTGGACATGTAGTAGAGTTTGAATTTTCGAGGTGATCTTACTTGGGTTGTGATTGCAAGCAAAATTTGATTATAGGTCCAGTTGCAGTGTGGTTCAGTAATGTATTTTACTGTTCCTTCTTGTAGGCGGTCAGTTAGTTCTTCAGCGTGCATTTCGTCAGGGTAGGCAGAGGTCGTGTACAGAGTCATGTTGTTGATGATGTGGAGGTCAGTGGTGGTGTTTTCTTGAGTTGTTTCTGTAGTGTTTTCTTCGATGTTTTCTTCGATATCTTCTTCGTTATTATCTTCTATTTCGTCGGAGGATTCATCAGTGTATTCCTGTATTTCTTCTGTTTCGTCTGTAGTTGTGTGGAGAACGGGTTGGGGTTCTTGATCTTGATAGTTTGCTGCTTGCTGGAGAGATTGTGGTTGTTGAGAGGTGACTTTGTCTGTGGTGGAGGTTCTGAAGTGGGTTCAGGTTCAGGGTCAGGAGTTTTGCTAGAGATGGGTGTGAAGTTGACGATATTCGGGATAGTCTTGAGTAGGTCTTGCGATGGTGGAGAGTCAGGAAATTTGAAGGTTGGCATGTTGTTGAGATTGAATAGTTCGTTAATTGTAGTGTTGAAGGTGCCGGGGTTTGCTGCATTTGCAAGGTGTGCATACATCATGCAGTACAGCACCTTGGATGGTGCAGCGTCTGGAAGTGCAGAGATAGGATTTGTTGTTGTTGGAGATTGTTGTGTCGCTTGGAGTATTTTTTGGTGTCTGCTTGAAGTTTGGTTATGGCGGCAAAGTCGGTGATTTTTGGTTGCTTTTCTTTTCTTCTTCCTTTAATTTCTTAGACAGGATTTCCTTCCTCAAAGGGCATTTTGCGGCTAGGGTATGGTGAGTGCCCTTACAGTTGAGGCAGGTAGGAGTGACATTAGTGGTTGGGCAGGACTTGAAGTCATGACCTTCCTTGCAACAATTGGAGCAGAACTTTTTGTCTTTTATGGTGCATTCGGTCGTTAAATGAAGGTAGGAATAGCAGTTCCAGCAGGGAGAGATGTGGGCGAAACGTTCTGGTTCTATGTTACGGGGATGTATATGGTAATATGAGATTGCCAGGCCGTCGGATAGTGCTCTGTCCGCCATGTCAATGTCCGTGAATGTGATTTTAATCATTGAAGTTGCATTTGGGATTTTAGTAATGCTATCAATTGTTGCCCAAGAGTTTTGTTCTTCAATTGAAGCCTTCAGGTCCTCTGTCGGTTGAGTTGTGATAATGTTGTCCAGTCTTTTCATAAAAACGGAACGTTTCGCCATCAGTGAGGGTGAAGGGGAGATGGTGAATTGTCGGTCATTAAGTGTCTTCTTAGCTGTGTCGTCGGTCAGTTTTGAAGCTTCGTGGTCGTCGGTGCAGATAACTAGGAAGGAGTCTTTGAGTGTGTGGATGGCTGTAAATTTGACCTGCAAGCAAGTCTTTACAGCTGAAGCAAGGGCTAGTTTCGAGGAGTCATTGATAACCCCATGTTTGGGCCTAATCTTAACACGATGTGCAGACATCGTGTAAGAGTAGACGGTGCTATATGTAGAATATAAATTCCCCTCCCCAGCGGGGATCGTAGGGACACTTCTTGAGTAGCAGGAACGACTGTGACTAGCGTGTAGCTAGGTCAGCAGTGGAGTGAGTGTGCTGAGTGAGTGGAATAGTAATGATGAATGCTGTGTGTATAGACTCGTTCTCTAGTTTTTGTTTATAAGCTTGATCGCTATCCTGTATAGACTCGTTCTCTAGGTTTTGTTTATAAGCTCGATCGCTAGCCTGTATAGACTCGTTCTCTAGTTTTGTTAATACTAATAATCACCTGATGTCCTGTAATGTTCCAGACAGCGGGTATGAGGAAGATATGTGGTTGGTTGGTTAATTGGATCTCAAGCCTATCGACTACACGAGGTCATTAAGGCTATAAGTAACCTGTTCACTGGTCAAGAATACTTTAATACTTAAAATAGAGATGAAAGTAAACTCAGTGTGTATATATATAGAGGCATATACACCTCTCGGTGTTTATGCGCCTCCTTGAAAATATGAACACTTGTATAAATATGAACACCTGTGTAAATATGAACACCTATATAAATATCAAATGGAAGAAGCAAACCAAAGAGCACAGTAGAGGAGAAAGAGTGAAAGAGTATATTTTTTGTTCTTTAAGACTGGTACTTTACGCTCACTCAGACGTAAATAATAATTGGCAATTTCGCGTTTACCGGCTACCTGGAGGGTATTCCGGGAATCAACGCCCCCGCGGCCCGGTCCATGACCAGGTCTCCTGGTGGATCAGGGCCTGATCAACGAGACCGTTACTGCTGGCCGCACGTAGTCCAACGTACGAACCACAGCCCGGCTGATCCGGCACTGACTTTAGGTATCTGCCCAGCTCCCTCTTGAAGACAACCATTGTATCGTTATATAAGTTGCCCCTTTCAGAGGGAAGATTACGTTTAGTATTCCCATTCACGCCTTGACGGATGCTACGTTCTCCTCTCAATGTGTCGTGATTACATTATATATATATATATATATATATATATATATATATATATATATATATATATATATATAATATATATTATATATGTATATATGTATGTATGTATGTATGTATGTATGTATGTATGTACGTACGTATGTATGTATGTTTGTCAGGAAACAGGACTAGTGTTTCCTGACGCGGGTCTTAGTCATATGATGACCCACAGCTGGAGCTTTTGGTCATCTGACCGAGGCCTTCCACTGGTTTACAGGTCCACCCCTTTAAAAATTATGGTTATGATTGTATATATAATCCACAGGGCTGTGTTTTGTGTTGCTTCCAATTTTTAAATATTTGAGGGTAACGCTGATATATATAAAGTAAATACTATACTTATAGTTTACTTATACTATAAATAATAATAATCTTTATGAGGACAGACTGAGGGCCATGAATTTACTCTCTCTAGAAAGGCGTAAAATTAGGAGGGATGTGACTGAGGTGTTTAAATGGAAAACAGGAATAAATAAAGAGAATGTAAATAGCGTACTAAAATTATCTAGCCAAGACAGGACTCGCATCAATGGTTTTATGTTGGAAAAAATCAGATTCAGGAAGAATATAGGAAAGCACTGGTTCGGTAATCGAGTTGTGGGTAAGTGGAACAATCTCTCGAGTACCGTCATAGAAGCTAAAAAGTTGTGTAGTTTTAAAAATAGGTTAGATAAATACATGAGTGGGTGTGGGTGAGTGTGAGTTGGACCTGACTAGCTTGTACTAGTGGGTCTGATGCCGTGCTCCTTCCTTAAGTGGATGTGACCTGACCTGACTAGGTTGGGTCATTGGTGAAGCCGATGAGAGACTTGGACCTGCCTCGCATGGGCCAGTAGGCCTGCTGCAATATTCCTTGTTCCTTATGTTAATATTATGAGCCGGTAAGTCTACTACAGTGTTCCACCATTCTGTTCTTATTATGGTCCCCGACCAGGCCTCTCTCTTGATAGACTGATCAATGAAGTTATTGGCGTTCTGTGCACATCCCGCGTATGCACAAGACTGGCTGATCACAGACTTGCTTTAGAAACTTTTCGGTTGCCTGATAGACACCTTGTGATGTAGTGGTGGGTGAGAGTTGCAACTGTCTAGCAAGTAGTTTAATTAAAGAGACATGTGAACAAGCATTAGGACTCATTTATTAGAAAACATTTCGGTCCTAGGACCTTGATCATTTCTAATATACAAAGGAGATAAGTAGAGACCTGACGACAGTGCGATTCAGGAAGGACGTCTGTTTACAGATACAGCTCTTCATAAAGCTAAAAAAAAAAAAAATCTACAAGATAGAGCCTAACACTGAGTTAAAACTTTCGAGTATGTTATGATAATGTATCATATATGTCATGGCATACACGATACTCAGCCAAGCTAACACCTTCCTACTTCACAACACTGGAAAAACATGATCTCATCGGCTACCTGACAGCATCTCAAACCCTCAATCTGACTTTCGTCAGGTCACTACCCGTCGTCTCTCACACCTCACTTCCACTATTTCTACCTTCATATGTTACAAGTAATCAAGGTCTCAGGACCGAAACAATTTCTAGTAAATATGTGCTAGTGTTCGTTCCTGTCTGTCTTTTTAAACCACTTGTCGGTATCAGTTACTAAGGTTTATAAACCATACCACGGGCGGGGATAGAACCCGCGATCAGAGTCATAAAACTCCAGACCGACCAGACCAGTAGGACTGCTGCTGTGTTCCGTTGTTGTTATATTCTTACGTTCATGCTGGAAGAGCAGCCACCTCCATGAGGTGAGTTCTGGGTATTTCGGCTGACTGTAGGTACATAATTAGTCATTTAAAATAGCTGAGAGCTTCTCACAGTGTATATACTGTATGTTAGAACAATTATATACCTTCCTGGGATCACATCTCATTGACTCCCGTTCCACAGGCTGGACATATATGTAGGGAGGACTGGTTTGATTTGAGAAAGACTTGCCTAGTGTGAGCCAATATACCTGCTGCGGTGTTCCTCCATTCTTATGTTTTTAAGAGTTCAGCAATTCCCCACCAATATAATTAACAATAATAATAATTAGAATACTTTTCCCACCCTTATTTTTCACTGAGGGTATTTTGTTGTAAGTGATTCCAATTTTAGTGGCGAGAGCCATCGACGGGGCGGGGTTTGTGGCAGCCCAAGGTGCCTAACTTCTCCTACAAGCCCCGTCAGGGCGGGGAATGGGGCTAGGCCTGAGGACAATTGGTCCCAGAAGATGAGGGGATGAAGATTGAGACACTTATGCAACATATGGGAATCAACTTGTCGGTTTTCAAACCATTTATCACACAAGATGAGGAGATACTTGTACCTCCTCCCATGGCAGACATACGTCTCAAGACACTCCCGCGACAGGGAGCCAAGGCCGGGTCGCCAACTGGCAGAGACCTGGGCCGGCAGTACCGGCGAATCTATCAAAATCAAAGAAAATGCTAAAGCTGTAGGGCTCATAGAACTCCTCTGGGAGCTGGAGGTAATTAGGTTTAATTCAGAGAAGAGAGAACTACAATTTCCTGGATGAAGAACTCTTTACCAGCCTCATGACACCTTCTTGGGTACTGTGCAGTATTCTTCTGTTTTGTGTTAGTGGTAGCAACACTGTTTAGTGACCTGTGTCACAACTGGTGCCCGTGTGACCAGGACGATATAGTACTGAGTGACCTGTGTCACACGTGGTGCTTGTGTGACCAGGACGATATAGTACTGAGTGACCTGTGTCACACGTGGTGCTTGTGTGACCAGGACGATATAGTACTGAGTGACCTGTGTCACACGTGGTGCTTGTGTGACCAGGACGATATAGTACTGAGTGACTTGTGTCACACGTGGTGCTTGTGTGACCAGGGCGATAGAGTACTGAGTGACCTGTGTCACACGTGGTGCTTGTGTGACCAGGACGATATAGTACTGAGTGACCTGTGTCACACCTGGTGCTTGTGTGACCAGGACGATATAATACCGATCTACAAAGATAAAACACAGTATAAAAACACTGCGTACATAAATAACATAAGAAAACAATCACATAGGAAACTTGGCTCTAAGCAGAGCTTTATGGTGTGTAAATAAAAGTCGGTGTTGATGTGGTATGTTTTCCACCAGGTTTCTTTACAAGTGATGGCACTGAAGACAGGTAAGGAGGCAGCAGTTCTCACCTGCAGTGTTGCAATAATTGAGGAAGTGGCGGTCAATGTTGAGCGGCGGCAGGGGTGAGTGTGTGTGTCTGGCCACCGCTGGCACCGACCAGTGCCGGGTGCGGGCCGGCACCTCGCGGGTCACGCTTCTCACGATACGGATATCCAAGTCGCGGTGGCCTGCGAAACTCTGTGTCACTGTGGACGAGATGTGGAGTGTTGACTGAGGCTTAGGCTCACTGAGGGAGCGTACCAGCTGGCTGCGGCTCTCCCCATCACCACCAGCTGCCGCACCCAGAGGCTCGTCCTCAGAGGACGAGGAACAAGACGAAGACGCTGACGACATGGTAGACAGTGCCGAGGAGGCTGGGGAGGGAGGGGGCGTGGGAAAAACATGGATTGGGGCGCACTGTCCACACCCACACGCCCTGGAGCCCTCACATGAACGGGCGTGGGTTGAAGCACCATAGTTATAACACATGGGCATGTAAGGTTTGAGGGTGACAATGGTGCCGCTAGAGTCGTCGCCAGAGCCCTCACCCCCCGCCACACACTCACCCCCACCAGAGCTTCCCGTCCCTCCTGTAGGTTTGCGATCCTTTTTACGCCGCTTTCGTGGCTTGATGATCCGCGGCAGGCAGTTCTCCGCGTGCCCGGTGCTGCCTTCGTCGGAGGTGACGGAGACAGCATCGCTGGCGGGAGGAGGGGAGGCGTCGGGTGGGGGAGAGGCAGTGTTAGGAGAGCAGGGGAGTGGGGTTCGGTGGGGACCGCGGCTGGACAGAATAAGGGGAGCACCCTGAGTATGTAGTGCTAGGCGAGCCAGAGGTAGACGCTCTAACTCATCGCCATCCTCGCCGCCTCCGCCCCCTGGGGCACCCTGCTGCTCTTTCTTGTGGTGGGGTGAGGAGCTGTGCCCCCGTTGCTGCTGGTAGTGCTGCTGCTGCTGCCGCCCCTGCTGGCTCCTGCCTCCACCACGACGCTGAGGCAACAAGGAAAACAGTGGCATCCCTGCCAGAGCTGAGCCTCCCTCCATCATGTAGTTATCGAGGTGGTGTTGTTGGTGGTGGTGGGTGTCCTGCGGGGGTCTGCGCCCCCTTGGATGACCCCGGCCCCCACGGGGCTTGGACACAATGAGGCAGGAGCCTCGGTACCTGTCCACGTCGTGCATAGTCGTGGTACCTGAGATCCTTCAATATCACAGTCGGTGAGACTCCTACGTCTTGCGCTACTCACATCTACACCATCATCACTACCCACTTCTCAAACACTTTAACCAACAAAGTATAAAATAAAGCTACAAGACTTGCAATATCTACAGATATATTCTGGTGGAGATAAGGAGGCAGAGCATGCCTTATCACGGGTTGTCACTAGCAAGAAAGTGGCAGGAGTGTGGGCGAGAGTGTAAACATCACGTGGGGAGAGAGAGAGAGAAGGGAGCGCGTGACGTCTTCCCCGACGACAAGCCCAAGGCACACTGCCGAGTTCTCCACACTTCCTCTTTCACAACCTAGTAAAGTCGGCCACCACCGCCGCCACCACCTCCTTGCCACACGCCGCCTCATTCTCCATCCCACAACTAATGAATGATAATTATGAATCATAATCAAACACACGTATAAATCATCAACAATAAATACAAACCAACAGCCATTTACCAAATTAAGCTAAATACGTTACATTCGCCTGATTTATGAAACAATTTAGAATAAGCATTCCCTCCCTTCCAAGTGCACAAGCGTATCAGTGTCATTAGTTCAGTGTTACACTAAGAGAAAAGAACAGTTCCCACTGTCATACACACACACACACATCAGCAGAGGGTAATTAAACCTTTGAGACGTAACTTAACGTCAGTGAAACACTTTCATAAACTTAACAAAAAATGTTGCGTCAACAATGTGCCCGCTAGTATATGATGAGGTTTGAGCACCATCAGCGTATACTACCCTAGCTGCGCTTATTACGGACATATTATTATAATCAAAGAAAGCGCTAAACCGACAAGGGTCGATATTAGGGACATAGCTCCTGGTCCAACACAGCGTACATCATGTACTCACCTAGCAGATGGTCCCTCGCGCGCATGTACTCACGTAGCTGTTAGTCCCTCGCGAGAACGTACTCACCTAGCTGTTAGTCCCTCGCGAGAACGTACTCACCTAGCTGTTAATCCCTCGCGAGAACGTACTCACCTGCTGTTAGTCCCTCGCGAGAACGTACTCACCTGGCTGTTAGTCCCTCGCGAGAACGTACTCACCTAGCTGTTAGTCCCTCGCGAGAACGTACTCACCTAGCTGTTAGTCCCTCGCGAGAACGTACTCACCTAGCTGTTAGTCCCTCGCGAGAACGTACTCACCTAGCTGTTAGTCCCTCGCGAGAACGTACTCACCTAGCTGTTAGTCCCTCGCGAGAACGTACTCACCTAGCTGTTAGTCCCTCGCGAGAACGTACTCACCTAGCTGTTAGTCCCTCGCGAGAACGTACTCACCTAGCTGTGTTTGGTCCAACGCACAAGAATACTCGCCTATGTGTGTGCTCTATTCGTGGTTGATGAGCACGAATTACAACTCCCGACCCAGTCCTGTTTGCTTGACAATTTATGATGGGAGGATAATACAACTGTAGCGTGTACTGACAGTATGGTGGGAGGATGGGAGTATAGTCTTGGCTCATGGTACTGCTACTTATGCTTGGTAATACAATGGTAGAGTATACTGACAGTATGGTGGGAGTCAGTCTGGCTCATGGTATGCTTCTTATGCTTGGTAATACAATGGTAGAGTATACTGACAGTATGGTGGGAGGATGGGAGTATAGTCTTGGCTCATGGTACTGCTACTTATACTTGGTAATACAATGGTAGATTATTATTATTATTATTATAATCAAATAGAAGCGCTAAACCACAGGGGATACAATGGTAGAGTATACTGACAGTATGGTGGGAGTATAGTCTTGGCTCATGGTACTGCTTCTTATGCTTGGTAATACAATGGTAGAGTATACTGACAGTATGGTGGGAGGATGGGAGTATAGTCTTGGCTCATGGTACTGCTACTTATGCTTGGTAATACAATGGTAGAGTATACTGACAGTATGGTGGGAGTATAGTCTTGGCTCATGGTACTGCTTTGGTAATACAATGGTAGAGTATACTGACAGTATGGTGGGAGGATGGGAGTATAGTCTTGGCTCATGGTACTGCTACTTATGCTTGGTAATACAATGGTAGAGTATACTGACAGTATGGTGGGAGGATGGGAGTATAGTCTTGGCTCATGGTACTGCTTCTTATGCTTGGTAATACAATGGTAGAGTATACTGACAGTATGGTGGGAGGATGGGAGTATAGTCTTGGCTCATGGTACTGCTTCTTATGCTTGGTAATACAATGGTAGAGTATACTGACAGTATGGTGGGAGTATAGTCTTGGCTCATGGTACTGCTTCTTATGCTTGGTAATACAATGGTAGAGTATACTGACAGTATGGTGGGAGGATGGGAGTATAGTCTTGGCTCATGGTACTGCTACTTATGCTTGGTAATACAATGGTAGAGTATACTAGCAGTATGGTGGGAGGATGGGAGAATAGTCTTGGCTCATGGTACTGCTACTTATGCTTGGTAATACAATGGTAGAGTATACTGACAGTATGGTGGGAGGATGGGAGTATAGTCTTGGCTCATGGTACTGCTTCTTATGCTTGGTAATACAATGGTAGAGTATACTGACAGTATGGTGGGAGGATGGGAGTATAGACTTGGCTCATGGTACTGCTTCTTATGCTTGGTAATACAATGGTAGAGTATACTGACAGTATGGTGGGAGGATGGGAGTATAGTCTTGGCTCATGGTACTGCTTCTTATGCTTGGTAATACAATGGTAAAGTATACTGACAGTATGGAATAGGACAAAATGTGGATAGTGGCATTTTATTGTCAAGACGCTTTATCCACTCTCACAACTGGTTCTTCCTCACTCCTATAAGATGTTATTCCTCCTTGCCCTATACACAAAATCACAGCGTGGGGGAAGTTCATGAGGCAGTGAGTAGAATGAAAGGGGTAAATCAGCTGGGATTGATGGGATAAAGATAGAAATGTTAAAGGCAGGTGGGGATATAGTTTTAGAGTTGTTAGTGTTATTATTTAATAAATGTATGGAAGAGAGTAAAGTACCTAGGGATTGGCAGAGAGCATGCATAGTTCCTTTGTATAAAGGCAAAGGGGACAAAAGAGAGTGTAAAAATTATAGGGGAATAAGTTTGTTGAGGGTATCAAACGATTTAAATAAAGAAAAATTGGATATCACATTGGAGAGAGGGATTATGGAAGAAGTAAATGTTTTCAGATATTTGGGAGTTGACGTGTCAGCGGATGGTTTTATGAAGGATGAGGTTAACCATAGAATTGATGAAGGAAAAAATGTGAGTGGTGCGTTGAGGTATCTGTGGAGACAAAAAACGTTATCCATGGAGGCAAAGAAGGGAATATACGAAAGTATAGTGGTACCAACACTCTTATATGGGTGTGAAGCATGGGTTGCAAATGCTGCAGTGAGGAGGAGGCTGGAGGCAGTGGAGATGTCCTGTCTAAGGGCAATGTGTGGTGTAAATATTATGCAGAAAATTCGGAATGTGGAAATTAGAAGGTGTGGAGTTACTAAAAGAATTTGTCAGAGGGCTGAAGAGGGGTTGTTGAGGTGGTTTGGTCATTTAGAGAGAATGGATCAAAGTAGAATGACTTGGAGCGTATAAATCTGTAGGGAAAGGAAGGCGGGGTAGGGTCGTCCTAGAAAAGGTGAGAGGGGGTAAAGGAGGTTTTGTGGGCGAGGGGCTTGGACTTCCAGCAAGCATGTGTGAGCGTGTTAGATAGGAGTGAATGGAGACGAATAGTTTTTGGGACCTGACGATCTGTTGGAGTGTGAGCAGGGTAACATTTTGTGAAGGGATTCAGGGAAACCAGTTAATTGATTTAGTTGGACTTGAGTCCTGGAAATGGGAAGTACAATGCCTGCACTTTAAAGGAGGGGTCTGGGATAGTGACAGCTGGGAGGGACTATTCTCAGCTGTCGTATCTAAGCGCCTCTGCAAAGACAGTGATTATGTATGAGTGTGGTGAAAGTGTTGAATGATGATGAAAGTATTTTCTTTTTGGGGATTTTCTTTCTTTTTGGGTCACCCTGCCTTGGTGGGAGACGGCCGACTTGTTGAAAAAAAAAAAAAAGTCTGTTGAGTATACCTGGTGAAGTGTATGGTAGTTATTATTGAAAGAATTAGAAGTAAAACGGAGAGCAGGATAGCAGATGAACAAGGAGGCTTTAGGAAGGGTAGGGGGTGTGTAGACCAAGTGTTTGCAGTGAAACATATAGGTGAACAATATTTAGATAAGGGTAAAGAGGTGTTTGTGGCATTTATGGATTTGGAAAAGGCATATGATAGGGTGGATAGAGGGGCAATGTGGCAGATGTTGCAAATGTATGGAATAGGAGGTAGGTTATTGAAAGCGGTGAAAAGTTTTTACGAGGATAGTGAGGCTCAGGTTAGAGCATGTAGGCGAGAGGTAGATTATTTCCCAGTAAAAGTAGGCCTTAGACAGGGATGTGTGATGTCACCGTGGTTGTTCAATATATTTATAGACGGAGTTGTAAGAGAAGTGAATGCTCGGGTGTTGGCAAGAGGTGTGGGGTTAAAAGATAAAGAATCTAACACAAAGTGGGAGTTATCACAGTTGCACTTTGCTGATGACACTGTGCATTTGGGGGATTCTGAAGAGAAGTTGCAGAGGTTGGTGGATGAGTTTGGTAGGGTATGTAAAAGAAGGACATTAATAGTGAATATAGGAAAGAGTAAGGTGATGAGGATAACAAAAAAATTAGATAACGGAAGATTGGATATCAGATTGGAGGGAGAGAGTATGGAGGAGGTGAATGTGTTCAGATATTTGGGAGTGGATGTGTCAGCAAATGGGTATATGAAGGATGAGGTCAATCATAGAATTAATGAGGGGAAAAAGGTGAGTGGTGCACTGAGGAGCTTGTCGAGACAGAGAACTTTATCCATGAAAGCAAAGAGGGGAATGTATGAGAGTACAGTGGACCCCTGAGTAACGAGCACCCCGGAAATTGTACAATTATGTAAGTACAGTGGTCCCTCGGTTTTTGTGCATCTCCAAACTCGAACATTTATGTAAGTGTATTTTCGTAAGTGCTGTTACAAGTGTATTTTAGGGGGTCTGAAATAGACTAACCTACGTGACATTATTTCTTAATGAAGTAAATTCGTTCAGTAATGGCACTTGAGCAGGCTTCTGGAATGAATTTTGCTTGTTACTCAGGGGTCCACTGTTTATAGTTATACCAACACTCTTGAATGGGCGTGAGACATGGGTTGTGAATGTTGCAACAAGGAGAAAGCTGGAGGCAGTGGAGATGTCATGTCTGAGGGCAATGTGTGGTGTGAATATAATGCAGAGAATTTGTAGTTTGGAGATTAGGAGGTGTGGGATTACCAAAACTATTATCCAGAGAGCTGAGGAGGTGTTATTGAGATGGTTTGGACATACAGAGAGGATGGAACAAAATAGAATGACTTCGAGAGTGTATAAATCTGTAATGGAGGGAAGGAGGGGTAGGGGTCGGCCTAGAAAAGGTTGGAGGGAGGGGGGTAAAGGAGGTTTTGTGTGCGAGGGGCTTGGACTTCCAGCAAGTGAGCGTGAGCGTGTTAGATAGGAGCGAATGGAGACAAATGGTTTTTAGGACTTGACGTGTAAGCAAGGTAACATTTATGAAGGGTTTCAGGGAAACTGGCAGGCCGGACTTGATTCCTGGAGATGGGAAGTACAGTGCCGACACTCTGAAGGAGGGGTGTTAATGTTGTAGTCTTGTAGCTGTAGTGTAAGCACGCCTCTGGCAAGACAGTGATCGAGTGAATGATGATGAAAGTTCAGGTCACCCTGCCTTGGTGGGAAACAGCCTATGTGTTAATAAATAAAAAAAAAAAATTATATATAAATACAGTGGTACCTCTACTTACGAGCAGCTCCCAACTCAAACAATTATGTAAGTGTATTTTTGTAGGTGCTTTTGTAAGTGTATTTTTGGGGGTCTGAAATGAATTAATCTAATTTTCATTATTTCTTATGGGAAAAAATTCCTTCGGTATCGGCACTTGAATAGCCGACTGGAACGAATTTTGCGTGTAAGTAGAGGTACCACTGTATATGGAGGTAGTCCTAGGTAGTAGGTTGGTAGACAGCAACCACCCAGGGAGGTACTACCATCCTGCCAAGTGAGTGTGAAACGGAAACCTGTAATTGTTTTGCATGACGGTAGGATTGCTGGTGTCTTTTTTTCTGCCTTATAAACCTGCAAGGTTTCAGGTACGTCTTGCTACTTCTACTTACACTTCGGTCACACTACACATGCACGTACAAGAATATATATATATACACACCCCTCTGGGTTTTCTTCTATTTTCTTACTAGTTCCTGTTTTTGTTTATTTCCTCTTATTTCCATGGGAAAGTGGAACAGAATTCTTCCTCTGTAAGCCAAGCATGTCGTGAGAGGCGACTAAAATGCTGGGAGCAAGGGGCTAGTAACCCCTTCTCCTGTATGCATTGAAGTTAAAAAAAGAAATTTTCATTTTTCTTTTTGGGCCACCCTGCTTCAGTAGGATATGGCCGGTACGTTGAAAGAAGAATATATTAAAAAAAGAGGGGACAGACAAGAGGCCCTGAATTACAGACCAGTACCTCTAACATGAATACCGTCAAAAGCTCTGGAGAAGATAGTACGGAAAAGAATGCTAGGACACTTGGAGAAGATTCTTTACAGAAAAACAGAATGGATTTAGAGATGAAAAAATCATGTCCTAAAGAGTTGCTGAAATTCTATGACAGAGTCACAGAAATAAAACAAGAAAGACAGGGTTGGGTGAATTGCATTTTTTTATACTGTAGAAAAGCATATGATACAGTACCACACCTGAGATTAGTCCAGAAAATTGAAGAACAAGCAGGGTTAAAGGGTAGCGTGCTCCAGTGGGTCAAGGAGTATGTGCCTAAATGACAGAAGGCAGAATAACAGTAAGGGATGAAACATCAGAATGGGAGAGAGTAACAAGTAAGGTTCTGAAAGGATCAGTGTTAAGACCACTACTGTGCCTATTATACGTGAATGACCTGCCAGTATGGAGAGTATCCTAAGTGTCACTATTTGCTGATGCTGTAAACTAATAAGGACAGGATAGGACAGTGATAAACTTCAGGGAGACCTCAAAGAGCCACCTGTGTGGTCACACAAGTGACTCATCTACCTTGTACTCTCACTGTAGCTATAACTAAATAATGAACATCCAGAAGTCTACTCATCAACCTTTTACTTACTAATACACAGTCTAACAAACTGCTGTTATAACCCCTCCTCAACCCAGAGGGCTGAGGAGTTACTGAGGTGGTTTAGACATTTAGAGAGGATGGAGCACAACAGGATGACTTGGAGGGTGTATAAATCTGTAGTGCATGGAAGGAGGAATAGGGGTCATCCTAGGAAAGGTTGGATGAAGAGGGGTAAAGAAGGTTTTGTATGTGAGGGGCTTGGACATCCAATAGACATGAGTGAGCGTTAAATAGGAGGCGGCAAGTGGTTTTTTATGACAATGTGATACTGGAGTTGAGCAAGGTGACATTTATGAAGGGATTCAGGGAAACCATTTAGCCACACTTAAGTCCTAGAGGTGGGAAGTACAGAGCCTGCACTCTGAAGGAGGAGTGGGGATATTGCAGTTTGGAGGGGCATCTGAGCTGCAATGTCAGCATGCTTCTGGCAAGACAGTGGTGGCTTGAGTGGTGGTGGTGAAAGTGTTTCTTCTTTTTTGGGTCACCCTACTTTTGTGGGAGATGGCCAGTGTATTAATTTTTTTTTCCAACACACTGGCCAACTCACACTAAGGTAGGGTGACCCAAAACAAGAAGAAACACTTCCACCATCACTCATTCCATCACTGTCTTGCCAAAGGCATGCTGATACTACAGTTCAAAACTGCAAATATCCTTCGTTACAGTTACTGTTGACTGAAAGAGTGATTTTGGTTGCTCAACTTCATTTTTCCTCGAGAGAAAACAAAAAAATTCTGTTTTACGGGGAGTGAAAATAAGCAGTTTTATTGCACAACTGTCCACTGGGAAAAGAGTCTTTTCATAGCCATGCTCTCTGGCTCATAACCATCCATAAAGTTTTAGAACTGCTACTGTCAAACAGGACAAACATACAGACCCAAGTACCCTCAATTCCCATATTAAGGGTTCATGGTTCAATCCCCAGCATGGGTAGAAACAATGGGTGTGTTTCCTTACACATATTACCCATTCATCTAGCAGTAAGTAGATACCTGGGTGTTAGTCCACTGTTGTGGGTCACATCTCAGGGGGTGGTAGTATACCTTAAATGGGGCTGGGCTTTGAAATGAGCTGAGGTAGAACAACAGCTCTTGGCCTGTAAAACAATGTCATCATTCTATCTGTTTACTTTAAATGGAAACAGTAACTTGTGTACCTGGAGAATTATCAGGATTAGAAAACTTGTCTCTTTATAATAAGTGTCCTGGTGTTGAAGAGCTTTATGGGTGTCACTCAACTGAGAGATGCTTTATGACACCAGCAACCATCCAAGATCAGTCAATTATTATTATGCAGTATTGAAAGCACTAAACCCATAAAGGTCATGTAGCAACAGGAGTATAATCAGTGTGTTCAAAAGAAGCAGTCTAAACATCACAAAGAAGCCTAAATATCACAGAAGCAGCCTAAATATCACAAACAGAAGCAGCCTAAATATCACAAAGCAGCAGCCTAAATATCACAAAGCAGCAGCCTAACAGCTCTTAAAAAATTGCTCATCATCCATTTACTCACCACACCACATTCAGAAACCACATTACAACATTTAATACGAGAATGTCTAAGAAGACGTTAATTTTTCAATAGTTAATATTAATATCTGTAAAGATATTATGAATATTTGTTGTAGGTATTTTGTTCATGAGTGGTGGTGGTATGTGTTTCCTTCTTTGGGTCACTCTACCTTGGTGAAACAGTCAATGCATTACTAAATAAGGAAAAGTGCCGTTACCTGCTAAATTGTCGAGCATGTAGGAGAGGAGCTTCAGCGTACCATTGGACTCTGAGTAGACGGCCTGGATCTCCATTGTAAGGGGGTTGCCTTTTAGGCCAATATTTTGAAGATTGAAAAGCTTGCCTATTTCGTAAGGCAAAACACGCAACTGATTATTGTTGAGCAGCAGTTCCCTGGAAAAAAAAAAAAAATCCTTTTTCAATTTGTGCATTAGTTGTATGTTGTGAAGAAAATATTCACTAATCTGAATTTTATCTAGCAGGCCACCAATCTCAAGAATTATTTTTATAAGCAGCTAAGCCTTTATGAATGTAGACACCATAACCTAAATTACTGCAGACCAGCAATTGTTTTTTCTGGCTGTATCCTTGTCATATGGCTGCCACCCATGAGTTAGTTATCTTTAGACAAAGATCTATATTACCTATAAACCTGTGACTAGTTTAGAGTGTTGCCATTCTTGCATTCTTGGGGCAGGCTTTTCTGTTGATGCATATTCAACCAGACTGTTGCTGTTGGCAATCCATTGGCCCACATATCTATCAGCCTGGGTGATCTGGTACTTAGCATAGGTTTTGATAGGGTCTTCTCTTGTGATTTTTTCCCCTTACAAATGTGTGTGTACCAATAAGAGCCAACTTGAAACTTTAGAGGTTTAACTTATTCAGCAAGGAAAGTCATATGGACATTCCTTCCTTGATTAATAGGTCTATTCTTTAGTCATACTCACAGTTCAGTGCAATTTAGTAGCCTCCCTCCTTGCATTCTTGGGGCAGGCTTTTCTGTTGATGCATATTCAACCAGACTGTTGCTGTTGGCAATCCATTGGCCCACATATCTATCAGCCTGGGTGATCTGGTACTTAGCATAGGTTTTGATAGGGTCTTCTCTTGTGATTTTTTCCCCTTACAAATGTGTGTGTACCAATAAGAGCCAACTTGAAACTTTAGAGGTTTAACTTATTCAGCAAGGAAAGTCATATGGACATTCCTTCCTTGATTAATAGGTCTATTCTTTAGTCATACTCACAGTTCAGTGCAATTTAGTAGCCTCCCTTATTTTTTCCACAGAGGCCTTTCAACAAATACTGTTTCCACTCATTATCCTTCTTTACATTCACCCTCTTTATTTTTTCACCTTTCTCAGATTCACTTGTGCCTTCAAGCCAGTCAAGGAATCTCAGTCTAAAAAATTACTCTCTTCCTCTTCATTGGATTGAACCTGATTACTTCTCTTTCCCCAATCACTATATGACATGTATAGATTTAGAAAGTCTCACAAATGTAATAAAATATAAATTTAAATACACCTTTTCACTAGTATAAAGTTAGTGAGTGTGCCTAGGGTCTCTTCATAGTGTTGCTTCCCAGTGGTTAGGCTATTGTAAAGGTAAAGCAGCCATGCTTTTACCTTTACAATAGCCTAACCATCATGCATAATGTTATGACAAATGTTTCAGGCATTCCACCTAGTTACTTACAGGCAACCATAATGTTTAGATTATGGTATAGGCTGCCACTCTATCGATAATCAGAAGCCCCCAGAGGAAACAAGATGCCATCTATAGATACAGACACATTAATAGGCTTAGAAATGTGCTACTAGATATAGATATAGGTAGAGATATAAAAAGGTTTGGAAATGTGCCATAAGTAGACAAATTTATGAAAATGAAAGAAGTAGGGTCAAGTATTCTGACATGTGTGATTGATGTCACAGTATCCCTTCCCATTACATTCACTAATACCATTTCCCATATAATTCATATACACCACATGTACATCAAATTGTATTACGATTTACAACATCTCTGAGCTGAATATTCTATTCCTCAGCATCAATCTTCCTTCAGGGAGAAATTCTTTCTCTCTATGATCTTTTGTTTTCACATTAAGAGACCCAAATAAAGACACTACCAATTGCGGCAACAAAAATTAATCCTATACAAAATGAATGTACTGCTGAAAAAATATATTGTTCCTTCAATGAAAACCATGCTAAAGTTCAAGGTAAAAAAATATACACAAGGCCATTTACATTGTACTTACCTGAGACGTGTTAATTCGCCTATTTCAGCTGGGAGGCTGCGAATTTTGTTGCAAGATAAGTCAAGATACATAAGATGCTCCAGTCGGGAAATTTCAGCAGGAATGCGAGACAGACAGTTGTCATTCAGGTACAGAGATGTTAGGTGCTGCATCGACCATACAGCTGGACTTATATTTCTGATATTTCCTGAGGAGAAAGTTGGATACTAAAAAATTGCAACAGGGTAAAAATATTAAAGTAAAAAAATAAATTGGACTGAAATTAATAAATTAAAGAATAAAAACTAATAAAATAAAATGTTGGAAACTGTCTTATTTTAGTTACATAGAGTGTACAGTATATGATTAAGCTAAGTGATGCTGTGGTGGAAGTGCCAGCAACAAAAAAGAAAAAGTTCATGAAGATAAAAATCCTAGAACAAAGGTGAGCACCAGTATCAAAGAGGCAATAACAAAATAATGCACATAGAAAGCATAAACAAAAAAACGATCGATAGAATACAAACCCTAAAAATTCAAATGCCAGTGCAAAATTAAAAAAAACTTTACACAATCCAAGAGTAATAGGATGTGTTAATAGGCAGCCTACTGAACAAGGATAAGAGTACTAGAGTGATCACTAACAAGAACTACTGTCTACTCACCTGTTATCTCAAGTTCTGGCCAGTAAGACTTCTTGCCAGACCCAAACTCTTCTTGACCCATAATGGTGTGTGACCGCACCCGGTGCGGTTTTGATTCCTTTCCTTCCTTGGGAGTTCTTGACATATTTCACCCTGAAACAACAAACATCTCATAAATTACTTCATGCAATGATTCATATATATATATGTGTATGTATACATGTATGCAGATATGTATATATTTATATATATTTATGTATGTATGTATATATGTATGTGTATATGTGAGAGTGTTAGAAGTGAAGAGACAAATAGTTTTTGGGACCTGACGAGCTGTTGGAGTGTGAGCAGGGTAATATTTTGTGAAGGGATTCAGGGAAACCGGTTAGCCGGACTTGGGTCCTGGAGGTGGGAAGTACAATGCATGCACTTTAATGGAGGGGTTTGGGATATTGGCTGCTTAGAGTGACATTTAAGCTGTCATATCTGGGCGCCTCTGCAAAGACAGTGATTGTGTGTGAATGATGGTAAAGTGTTGAATGATGGTGAAAATGTTTCTTTCTTTTTTGGGTCACCCTGCCTCATGTATGTATGTATGTATGTATGTATGTATTATGTATGTATTATATATATATATATATATATATATATATATATATATATATATATATATATATATATATATATATATATATATATATATTGTAAGTATGCATGTATGTATTTGGTACTGTATTGTACGTATTTTAAAAAAATCACATGCAACTGTAAAGTCCTAAATATTAGCCACATTTTTCAGTTCATTAACTGGGACTGAACTGATATATTACAAGCTGATCATTTCTGGTGTCAGCAAATTATTCCTTTAATTAAGCTGCTTCTTATTCACATTGCCAGAGCAACAAAACTCAAAACATCCAAAACAAAAGCAAATAGTACTGTAATTATTTGTTTTAAATTTCTTCAAATAATCTGTAAACTCTAAGTAAATGGATTCTAGTAAGTGAACATAAAGAAGTCATTTATTAATTATATTTTTCACAGCATCTCTTCCAAGCTGAAAATTGTCAGGTATTTTGAATTAACTGGTGAAGAACAGTTTAGTGTCATTACACTGAAACAAAATTTCACTTCCTGAATAAAACAACTCTTGTCTTAGAAATACTAAAATTAATTAATGTGTAATAAAAAGTAAACAATTTACCCAAATGGAAATGCACACCTTAAATACATTAAAATTATCGTACTCCTTGGTGCAGAAGGTGAGAAGACAATCCTTTGTAAATTAAGTACTTGCTTTATATCGCTGTTGAGAAAGCCCCATACTCATTGTGAGAGAGTAGATATGGTGGCAGAACCAGCTGTAGATGGCAGGGGAATTTGTAGTATTTAATGAAAAGAAATATAAATCTAAGACTTAAAAAATACACTGCCACACACATGAAGATCCAAGATCATTCAGCACAAAAAAAAAATAAAAGAAAATATAAAAGACTGTGACCTTTTAAATGAACTAAGGAGATGATCACTAAATGAACACTGGGAATTCTTTCATCATTATCTGTATGCCATTTACACTACTTGATTGTACTGTATGTACTGAATATTTAAATGAATGTAATCCTTGATCTGCTGAAGGTTGCCAATTCCATAATGCTATACATATACTTTGGCTACAAAAAATTGTGCAAAAATATATGGGGCAATGTGCAGCAGAAAAGAATAAAAATTACCATGGCCAAAATCTGGTTAGTGACTGAATTAATTCTTTAATGTTTTGTCTGTTTTGAGGCATTTGTAGATATTGTCTTCTGCATCTGTAAGTTAGGCTCAGAGAACCCATGCCTGCATTTGGCACTTATTCTTTTCTGCCACTTAATGCCTTATATATACAGTGTAATCAAGCCCCATTAAAGACTGGCTAACAATTTATAGATGCCCTAAAGATACCACTTCCTTGAGAGAATTAAAAACTGTAAAATACAGGGAGATCCCCAATAAATGAACACATTGTGTTCCTGGTACTCCAACTTATGAATGAGATGTTTTTAACTTGGGACCTAATTTCCCATAGAAAACATTAGCAGAAAGCTCACTGTGTTTCAGACATGTTTGTAGCTGTGAATTGGCATTAAAAAAATATTAATTTTTAAATGTTATTTCTTATAGACCTCATTTGTAAGTCTGTATTTTGATAACTTGAGAATTCAAAGTTGGGACCCCACTGGATGCTCAAGGTATTACAGTCAGCTTCACAAACCTGCAAGATGTTCAGACATGTTATGCTTCAGAGAACATCTTAATAATTTTTTACTAATCGAAACTTATTTCCTACTTCCCTACAGTCAGTCTATTGCTTTCTACAAAAATGAAACCCACATAAAATTTTACTCACTTCAAATCAATCTCATATGCACATTTTAACATGTTATCAATGATGCAAGCATTAAAGAATGGGTGAACATAGAAAACTCAAGATGCAAAGTAAAAATAACAGTAATCCCTCATTTCAATGTATTTTGGAAATACAAGACAAAATATGAGGAGTCAACCAATTTAGTAAGAACGGGTAAAGTCTCCTGGATACAGAATTGTTTGATATTGTTATGATCATGGCAAAACAATCTCATCTCTTCTCTATCCATCACAATCACCATTATCGACCACCCACTTTCCCCTTCCCCCATTAATCTATTAAATTGAGGGTTTACTGTATATAAAACTAGAGAACATGATATAAAAATAGGTTTAGCAATAATAATAATATTTACAAAAACCCTAAACACTTAAGTGTCAATTAGAATTGTACAGCAGAGGGGGAAGGGGAAAGCGAAGGGAAGAGGGAGGGGGAGAGAGAGAGAAACCTTAACCTAACCTTGCAAAACCCTGTGTAAACAAAAGAGAAAATTAGAGGAAAAAGGGAAAGAAAAAGATAGAAAAAGAAGAAAAAGACAAAGGAGAAAGAGAGAAAAAAAGAGTGATAAGGAGAAAGAGAAGAGAAAAAGAGAGCATGAGAGAGAACAAGAGCGAAGGAGAAGCTACATATTAAAGTCAATTAGGAGAGAAGGTAAAGCTGTATGAGAATATGGTAATTAAAGCTGGTGGAACAGATCAACTGTGAATAAAGAACCATTGATAAACTGCCTTAAAGGTGGTACCTTCAGAGAGTAGGTTAGAGGAAACACAGCAGGCTGCTGCTGCTCCAAGAGCAACTGACAACAAATAAAGCTAAAGAAATCAAAGACAATCAAGAAGAATTCTATGTTCAAGGAAAGTCAGGATTCCATAGTAAAGCACAAAACATTACCAGGGACTTGAATGGTGGATACCAAGACTTTACTCCAAGATAATACAGTGTACAGAACCTGGGAGAAGGATAATAAAGAAAATTTTAAGTATTTCATTAAAGAGTAAATTGGCAAACAAATAGAAGACGACACACATTGTGCTAATATTTAACCCCTCAACTGTGGCATACCCAGAAATAAAAGTTTCTGCCTCTGGGGCAAGATTTTGAAAAATACAAAAATTATTTTTCTAACAGATGGAAAGAGCGTAGTTTTACGAATTGGATAAGACCAAAATAAGTGGAATCTGATATAAACTTACTTGTATGGTTGTGTTGAAGTTTCAAAAAAATGATCACTCAGTAACAGTGGCATATATGTGCCAGCAATATTAAAGTTTTACAAGTTTTTGAAGTCAAATAATAATTGTTTTTCAGTTTTTTAATGTTTATGTACATTATTCTCTTACAGTATCAAGATGTGTTTCAAGGTATTTTAGTCTATTAACATGCCATAATGCATTCCCCAATATTGATCTACAGAGAATTTACAGCCTAAATTAAAGAAAATAATTGTTTTATTACTACTTATTTTTTACTGCTGTGGTCTTTTAGCACTATGTACAATAAATACATATGATATTACAATTGTTTCAAGGTGTAATTCTCTTCAGAATATGGAAATAAGTCGCATTATTTGACAATATCGAGTTATCCAAGATTAATGGTTTATGTATAGTATATTTGGGTTCAAGGGAATAACCTGGGCTATATAAACATTGTAATCTGTGTCCATAACACATGTGTGCCTTTCAGACCACTGTAAAGCATATATGTATTTACAAGGAAATCTTATCATATTACAACTGTACATACTACTTATGGAAACATGGAAATATGTATTGGGTTATCTTAGGCTAAATGTTCATAATATGCTTATTGGATGAATTCCACTCTTAGTACAGTATCTATAAAACTAATATATATGAAAAGAATAAGAATCTTCCTGGCAATTCCACACCCTGTTTGCTGGTAGTCATAAAACCTACTTATCTCCTTTCACTCTGATTTAACTCAGGAGATATGCCTACACACAAATTCTTTGGACCTGGAGCACCCCTTCAAGGTATGTGCTCAACATCAGACTTCTGATTAACCTCCAGATGTTCATTTTATGCTGGAATTTATCAAGACAAAAAGTGTCTTTTACAGTGGATCTCCCAGATCCTTTGAGAGCCACCTGGGATTATTACACTGAGCTCTAGAGACATTCACACTAACCTCCGGGAAACCCACCTAGCATGACTAGGACTAGAAACACATGTCAAAATCCTGCCTAGCCCTTGGGCCTACAATCATGGCAAGGTTCTCTATCCATTATAAATATCCTGGTAAATTAGACACATATGCAACACTTGGGTATCTTTATTGAGGAAACGTTTCGCCACACAGTGGCTTCATCAGTCCATACAAAGGAGAATCGTGAAGAACAGGAGTTTGAGGTAGTCAGTCCCTCAATCTTGAGTCGATGTTGTCAGTCCATCAATCTTGAATAGAATAACAGCATATGTGCGTAGAGGAAGCTTATATACTGTAGACAGGAGAGGTGCAGCAGTTGTAGGAGGTGTCACATTTGTTCAATGTGGAAGTAGGTCGTGCCCAAGGAATAGGCAAGCGAAGAAATCCCTGTATTAAGATACCAAGATTGATGGACTGACAACATCGACTCAAGATTGAGGGACTGACCACCTCAAACTCCTCCTGTTCTTCACGATTCTCCTTTGTATGGACTGATGAAGCCACTGTGTGGCGAAACGTTTCCTCAATAAAGATACCCAAGTGTTGCATATGTGTCTAATTTACCAACTCGTCGGTTCTCTGAACCATTCATTTACATAAATATCCTGGGAGATCATGCCTTGACAAACTGGCAGGGTGTTCACCCTCATTAGCTTGATCTCTAAATCTCGTTATTAGTGGGACCCTACATACATTTGGATTCAGATGCTTAGGACTATGCAAGGCTGTCTGCTGGAAATTATGATTCCACTGTAAGTCATGAACTCAATTTTAAGAATTTTTCTGACAATAAGTTAGCATCTACTATGCAGGACTGTAGTCAAGGCCTTCAAAACAAGATCTGCAATCCACTCGGGCCACTAGGCTTTAAGCACTTCAATCAAAATTACCCTTCCAATAATCAGAAGTTTTGGTTCATGTGACTTGGGATATTTGACTCCTACTTCCATTATATAGTTGTCTCCATTCTAGGTAGGTAACTAGGTCACCACTGTATAATACAGGTTTTGAAGTACATACAGTATAAAAAAGACCACACATTTTTGCATAAGAGATATGTGGCCCAAGGAAGTCCTATTCCCTCTAACATTTTCTTTCATGGGTGTTTACTGACTCGTTAGCACCAAGACCAACTGCGAGAGGCCTACTAACACAGCATGCAAGCATCTGCATGGAGCTCAGGTGCAGGCAGCTAATGCAGAGTGAAATAGTGTGAACAGTTCTTACATGTTTTGAACATGTTCATGGCAGGGTTTAAGTGCAAAGTTACTATTGACTACCACCACTGCTACTACTACCACTACTACTACTTTTGCTTCTTCCAGTACTATGCTCTGTACAGTGGGCCCCCGGAAATTGGACATAATTTGTTCCAGAATGCTGTTTTAGTGCCGTTACCGAACGAATTTGTTCCCATAAGGACAAATGTAAATTAGATTAGTCCGTTTCAGACCCTCAAAAATACACTTACAAAAGTACTTACAAAAATACACTTACATAATTGTTCGAGTTGGGAGCAGTACGATTTCCTGGGGTCTACTGTATTAGGAAATGGTTCTCACAGCATATTTTTTTTTTTAACACGTCGGCAGTTTCCCACCGAGAGGCAGAGTGACCCAAAATGAAAAAACTTTCATCATTCAACACTTTCACCATCACTCATATATAATCACTGTCTTTGCAGAGGTGCTCAGATACAACAGCTTAGATGTCCCTCCAAACTGCCAATATCCCAAACCCCTCCTTTAAAGTGCATTCATTGTACTTCCCATTTCCAGGACTCAAGTCCGGCTAACCGGTTTCCCTGAATCCCTTCACAAAATATTACCCTGCTCATACTCCAACAGCTCGTCATGTCCCAAAAACCATTCATCTCCATTCACTATCTAACATGCTCACGCACACTTGCTGGAAGTTCAAGCCCCTCACCTACAAAACATCTTTTACCCCTTCCCTCCAATCTTTTCGGGGACAACCCCTACCCCACCTTCCTTCCCCAACAGATTTATACGCTCTCCAAGTCATTCTACTTTGTTCCATACTCTCTAAATGACCAAACCACCTCAACAGCCCCTCTTCAGCCCTCTGACTAATACATTTAGTAACTCAACACCTCCTCCTAATTTCCACACTACAAATTCTCTGCATAATATTTACACCACACATTGTCCCTAGAAGCGACATCTCCACTGCCTCCAGCCGCCTCCTTGCTGCAGCATTTACAACCCATGCTTCACACCCATATAAGTGTGTTGGTACCACTATACTCTTGTACATTTCCTTCTTTATCTCCATGGATAACATTCTTTGTCTCCACAGATACCTCAACGCACCACTCACCTTTTTTCCTTCATCAATTCTATGGTTTACCTCATCCTTCATAAACCCATCTGCTGACAAGTCAACTCCCAAATATCTGAAAACATTCACTTCTTCCATTCTCCTTCCCTCCAATGTGATATCCAATTTTTCTTTATCTAAATCGTTTGATACCCTCATCATCTTACTCTTATCTATATTCACTTTCAACTTTCTACCTTTACACACAATAAAAAATACAAGTCAACTGACCAAATGAAAGCTCTGACTTGTAACTGGTTCTAACCTTACCCTGTCCCCTGTATGAGTATTGTTTGATATTAAGTACAAAGTTATAAAAAAATCTATAATAAAGATATTGCTATAACCTGATTGCAATAAACTAGGGTAGGATAACTGCTCTTAGCTTATGAAATAAATTCAATAAGTCTTAGCCTAATCCCTGCAAAACCTAAAGTGTAAAAATTTGAAAAAGTCAGCAACAGACAAAGACAAAGAGAGGAATCTACATTTTACTAGTTCCTGAAAGTTATTAAAGCAGCAGTAGATGAAAGAGATGAAACTTTAAGATGTGAGGCTAATGCAAGGCCAGCTGCACTGAGACAGCTTTTCTCTGAATTACCTCAAGTATTTCTGAAGAGTGGGAGCTTTATGACAGTAGTGGTCTAGAAAAGACAAAATGAGGCTTTTGTAGTGCTAAAATAATCAAGAAGTGAAATAATGTACTGTATTTGCCTTCTGAACTTGAAAAGAATTCTTAACTTTCAAAGACTCTCTTGGCACTGGAGTTTATATGGAGAGAGTTCCGGGGGTCAACGCCCCCACGGCCCGGTCTGTGACCAGGCCTCATGGTGGATCAAGGTCTGATCAACCAGGCTGTTACTGCTGGCTGCACGCAGTCCAACGTACGAACCACAGCCTGGCTGGTCAGGTACCGACTTTAGGTGCCTGTCCAGTGCCTGCTTGAAGACAGCCAAGGGTCTATGGGTAATCCTCCTTATGTATTCTGAGAGGCAGTTGAACAGGCTTGGGCCCCTGACGCTTTTGTGTTGTCTCTCAACGTGCTAGTGGCACCCCTGCTTTTCATTGGGGGGATGTTGCACCGTCTGCTGAGTCTTTTGCTTTTGTAGGGAGTGACTCTCGTGTTCAAGTTTGGTACTAATCCCTCTAGGATTTTCCAAGTGTATATAATAATGTATCTCTCCCACCTGTGTTCTAGGGAGTATAAGTTTAGGAACTTCAAGGGTTCCCAGTAATTGAGGTGGTTTATCGCAGTTATGCGCACTGTATCCAATAGTTGAGCAAAACGCTACCCAATATGAGAAATATAATACAAGGACAATGGCCAGGCTTACAGCTTTACTGTCATAAATCCTGTGATGTGCAAGCAGTGTAGAGATGTGTGCATTGGTCAACTTTTTTTCCATTACATCCAGTGCCCAACCAAGAATGATGGGCACCAATAACATACTGATCTTCCTACGAATGGCCCCAAGTAGGCATCATAGTTAGGGCTTAAGCTTAATAAGACTGGACACTAATGCAGTGCTGTCTACATAACAAAGATAAAACTTGGACCCATACCTAGAATTTACAGAAGAAATTACAAATTTTGTAATGCCCAATATACTGACTAAACGTAAGTTTAAGACTTGGATTTGTAAAGTAACACTATTAATTGTCAAAAATTTGCCTTTGTGTTTGACGCAAATTAATGCAGGGGACGAAACAGCATAATTTTTATGGTTTCAAATATGCCCTGTGCCACCATTTTAGGCCTGAGCACAACTGTTTGGGTTACCCATCACCTTCTGACACCTAGGAAAACAATGCTGGCACATTCAGGTCCACGCAGTGCATCATGGGTAACAGTGCCTCAGTAGAACTTGAAGTGAACATTGCTGCAGGGACACACCTGCACCAGCAAACAAGAGCATAGAACTGGCAGGAAGATGCCTTATTTGTTCCAAATTTATTAAATTTGATGATACTAGTGGTGATACTCAGCAAAATTGTCCAATAACAGATAGGACAATAAGTCACATTGATTTTATTAGAATACCCTTGGTCATATTTACATAGTGTGCTTTTTAAGTGTCCGTAATACCTGTGCCCATAAAGAGTAGCAAGACCATTGTAAAAAAATATACTGTATTTATATTTGATGTACATAAAAACTTACAATTACATATAATTAACTTAATTATTTCTAATTATTTTTTTTGGAGACAATTATGAAGATTATTGTGGCTCAGACAATTATTACCAGTGATTACATTATGACTGCAGTTGTTTCAGTGCAATGTCAGCTTTGACAGGAAAAAGATACTACTGTTGCAGAGATGTATTGTTTCTTTGCAATGGTAATACCACATGCTCATAAAAAATAATATATCCCCATGTTTCATGTACTAGAACACACATAATATAAGAAACTAGTGAACAGTGTGCTAAACATTGAGAACTAAAACAAAAATTAAAAAAGTCATAAACTGTAAAAAACAAATGGTGCTGTGTTTACACCACTGTTGCCACCAAGTGATCATATTCTGCCAACTTTAACACATCATAAAACTGTTACTTTTCTTTTGATTTAATTTTTCTTTTCATAGTTCTATTTAGAAAGGTATACTCTTTCAAACTAAGATTTTTTTTTAAATCTTAATTCCTGTGTGCCACACACACAGGAATTAAAAAATTAATATTCTATCACTGTTAAAAAGTTAATAGGTATAATTTTATTTTTGTAAAGTTGAACTTGAGTAGAGTAGTAAGTTCCATACAGATGAAATTAAAACCAGACAATGATAAATTGACTACAAAGTGTGAGAGTGAATGAGCAGCAACAGAAGTATGAAGAAGAGTTCAGTCATATATACATGAGCAAATCATTAATGAAAAAAGTAGGAGGCAAAATAGAATCTTGCAGAACACCAATTAACAGCACATGAAAAATGCTGATAGCAGACAGCTTTATAGTCTGTACTGAGGCAATCAACAGAGGGCTATCTACTACTATCATGATGGAGGACTATCTGCTATTATCAGACAGTCAAGGCAAAGATAGTAAAGTACATTATTTTTTTGCACACACACAAAAGGAGAAATAAGAGATTGTAAGTGCAGTGCTGAAATGTTGCTACAAAATATGTCTTAATAAATAAGAGTGGTAGACTGCTGAAATACTATCTTAAAATTAGTTGTGTGCCAAAACAACTGGAAAATTCTAAAAAAAAAAAATATATGAAAAACTATACTGTAAAGATGGGCACCACAGAGACAACCACAATATATTCCATGTTAGTACACAATACTTACAATAATAAATTAAAAGGCCACACAAAAGTAAAATAATTAACAACAAAAATATAAATAAGATAGCGCTGCTTGGTGAGAAAAACACAACACTACGGTACTTTAAACATCAATGTATATAACATCAGATAACATAGGGTACACTGGCACACTTAAAACCATTTTACAAATTTGAATACAACATTCAAAATCACTAAACAATAAGATATACATATATCATAAAATAATGACAAAAACACATTACCATAAGTACAAAAAATGTAATACAGTGGAACCTTGGTTTTCATATGCCCTAGTTTGTATGTAAAACTATAGTTATTCTCTATAAAATGTATTTTTTGTTAATATTTTTGGGTGTCTGGAACGGAACCAATTAAATCTGGAACAGATTTAATTGGTTCCAGATTTAATTGGTTCCAGATTTAATTGGTTCCGTTCCAGACACCCAAAAATATTAACAAAAAATACATTTTATAGAGAATAACTATAGTTTTACATACAAACTAGGGCATATGAAAACCGAGGTTCAACTGTACATAGTATAAAATAACAAAGAATAGCACGAATACTCACAAAATCCCCTAGCTACTGTACACATAACAAAATTACTACTGTACATAAAAATGCAGGTATTGTATAACACAATACATGATACCACCTATTAACACACAACATAATATAACAATGTAGTAACATTAGATAATACAGTGGACCCTCGGTTAACGAAAGGTCCCGTTAACGAAAGCTTTGGAAACCGAAAGCTTTATTCGTAATCGGTTAGCGAAAAATTCCTCGGTTACCGAAAGGTATTAGACGTGTCCGCCTGCTCCGCACAAGCGCAGGACGCCAGTGAAGCGTTGTTTACCATTGAGAGAACATTACCTAGCGTGCTCTTTCAAAGATTCACAATATATTTGGTGTCTTTTTTGGTGGTTTAGTGATTGTCACTGTGAAATAAGTCACCATGGGTCCAAAG
Source organism: Cherax destructor (assembly GCA_009830355.1). Lineage (NCBI taxonomy): Eukaryota > Metazoa > Arthropoda > Malacostraca > Decapoda > Parastacidae > Cherax > Cherax destructor. Next base: position 341,133 of record WNWK01000905.1, read on the forward strand.
AAGCTTCCTAGTGGCACCCCAGTGGTAGCAGGCATGCAGGGAGTGTAGCAGGCATGCAGGGAGTGTAGCAGGCATGCAGGGAGTGTAGCAGGCATGCAGGGAGTGTAGCAGGCATGCAGGGAGTGTAGCAGGCATGCAGGGAGTGTAGCAGGCATGCAGGGAGTGCTAGCAGGCATGCAGGGAGTGTAGCAGGCATGCAGGGAGTGTAGCAGGCATGCAGGGAGTGTAGCAGGCATGCAGGGAGTGAGCAGGCATGCAGGGAGTGTAGCAGGCATGCAGGGAGTGTAGCAGGCATGCAGGGAGTGTAGCAGGCATGCAGGGAGTGTAGCAGGCATGCAGGGAGTGTGGATGCAGGCATGCAGGGAGTGTAGCAGGCATGCAGGGAGTGTAGCAGGCATGCAGGGAGTGTAGCAGGCATGCAGGGAGTGTAGCAGGCATGCAGGGAGTGTAGCAGGCATGCAGGGGGTGTAGCAGGCATGCAGGGAGTGTAGCAGGCATGCAGGGAGTGTAGCAGGCATGCAGGGAGTGTAGCAGGCATGCAGGGAGTGTAGCAGGCATGCAGGGAGTGTAGCAGGCATGCAGGGAGTGTAGCAGGCATGCAGGGAGTGTAGCAGGCATGCAGGGAGTGTAGCAGGCATGCAGGGAGTGTAGCAGGCATGCAGGGAGTGTAGCAGGCATGCAGGGAGTGTAGCAGGCATGCAGGGAGTGTAGCAGGCATGCAGGGAGTGTAGCAGGCATGCAGGAGTGTAGCAGGCATGCAGGGAGTGTAGCAGGCATGCAGGGAGTGTAGCAGGCATGCAGGAGTGTAGCAGGCATGCAGGGAGTGTAGCAGGCATGCAGGAGTGTAGCAGGCATGCAGGAGTGTAGCAGGCATGCAGGGAGTGTAGCAGGCATGCAGGAGTGGAGCATGCAGGAGGCAGGCATGCAGGGAGTGTAGCAGGCATGCAGGGAGGTAGCAGGCATGCAGGAGTGTAGCAGGCATGCAGGGAGTGTAGCAGGCATGCAGGGAGGTAGCAGGCATGGGAGTGTGCAGGCATGCAGGGAGTGTAGCAGGCATGCGGGGAGTGTAGCAGGCATGCAGGGAGTGTAGCAGGCATGCAGGAGGTAGGCATGCAGGAGTGTAGCAGGCATGCAGGGGTGTAGCAGGCATGCAGGGAGTGTAGCAGGCATGCAGGGAGTGTAGCAGGCATGCAGGATGTAGCAGGCATGCAGGGAGTGTAGCAGGCATGCAGGGAGTGTAGCAGGCATGCAGGGAGTGTAGCAGGCATGCAGGGAGTGTAGCAGGCATGCAGGGAGTGTAGCAGGTATGCATTAAAAGAAAAAGAAGGAAGTAACCCCAGAGAGGGACTTGTTACCTGAAGTCCTTTGGAGGGGATTCCCTTCCAACCATTAACACCCTGCCCCTGTCAGCAACTCTACCTTCCAGATGCCTGCAACTCTTCAATAAAGGTAAGTAAATGTTATTTTTTTTTTAGAGTGATTATTTTTTTGTGGAACGAATTAATTGTATTTACATTATTTCTTATGGGAAATAAGGTTTCAGATTACGAAAGATTCAGATTAAGTAATAGCTCCTGGACTGGATTAATTTCGTTAACCGAGGGTCCACTGTATATGACAATGCTTATTAGCATACAAAAACTCCAGTTAACTAAGAATGTAATTTGATGTCCAAAAAGATATATACCAGCACATAATAAAGGTAGATGACACAACAGCATGTAGGCAAGGATATTACCTAACTACCATATCATAAAGCACATCACAATTAACAGGGTCAAGAAACTAAACACACAATAACTAGCAACATAACATTTAACATGATCAGGATAGAATAAAGTACATAATAACTAGAAACAATACATGATAGTAATAGACATTAATCAAATTTATATATAGCCCAGGGTTATTAGTTTTCAATGACTCTTACTAACACTTCAAGAATCACAAGATATACCATACACGATATCTCAACAAACACAAGTCTCTCACTTCAGCCTCAAAAGATTTAAATGGACCTATCCTAATGCAGCCTTCATTGTGAAAAAATCAACAATTCAAGTAATGAATGTGAATAAAAAAAAATACATGATAGTAATAGACATTAATCAAATTTATATATAGCCCAGGGTTATTAGTTTTCAATGACTCTTACTAACACTTCAAGAATCACAAGATATACCATACACGATATCTCAACAAACACAAGTCTCTCACTTCAGCCTCAAAAGATTTAAATGGACCTATCCTAATGCAGCCTTCATTGTGAAAAAATCAACAATTCAAGTAATGAATGTGAATAAAAAAAATGAATAAAGCAGCATTTCTGTTAAATCTGAAAAAGAAATAATATCAGTGCAGAAACAAATATAGTTGCTGTGCTCTAATATTTCAAGATCTCATATTCATAATTTGCCATATCATTAGTTGGTTTGACTATCTTGAAATACGTACAAATCTTCCTAATGTATTGCCATTGTATATTAAAAGCAATTAGTATAGTGCAATAAAACATAAGAATACCCTTATTTAATGTAAACATTTGGCAATCACTTATAAGATCAATAATGTTTAGTTGTTACCAGTATCTGAAAATTATATTACTGTACAATATAATTATTAACTTTTTAACAATGTAGCGTATTTTATTTACTTACATTTATATAAAAAGCTACTGAATATATGGTATTGCATTAACATCTTTGTGCTATGGAAGATGTGTATATTATTCAGTCTATGAAGTTAAGTAGTGATGATCTTCCCAGTAACTGGAGGATTTATTATTATAATCATAACGAAGCACTAAACCCACAATAATAATAATAGTAATCTTTATTTCTACAAGTACATGTACAAGGTGTACAGGCCTAGCTGACATCAATGACATAGTATCTTACAGAAAACCCCTGGTTATGCAGAGCATTTTGGGCAAATTAGGTCAATTTTGTTGCCAGGAAGTGTCCCACACCAGTCGACAAACACCCAGGTACCTATTTTACTGATAGGTGAACATGGACAGCAGGTGTCTTAAGGAAACATACCAGGGATTAAACCATGGACTTCAATGTGTCAACTGAGTGTGCTAGCAATCAAGCTACGGGACATTTCACAAGGAGTAACTGGAGGAGTGATGTATATTACTCAATATATGAAGTTAAACAGTGATAAGTCTGCCCAGTAACTGGAGTGGCTGTGGATTCAGTCTTGCCATAAGCTAGGGAAAAGCCCTCAATAAACCTTGCATTTTATTTCTTTATGGGTATACATGGCATGTTTTATACTCTGTACATTATATGTATTCAAAACACCATTTGCTCTTCTTAAAACTGTAAATATTCGAGCTAGAAACCAGATGTTAGTGCAATTTACTGTAAGTATTTTATTATTTCTGGGACCCTTCATCACAGTAAAATTTATAATAAATTCATCCTCATAAAAATCATTTTCTTTATTTCAAACTAAATATTATTCGTGTCAAAAACACAGCTGGAAGAACAGCACTAAAAGTCCGTGTTGTAAACTACGATAATTGTCACAAAAGCATCAATGGTAGTCTACCTCTCATTTTGTATCTCTAAGTACCACCCAATAAGGAAAAAGTTTATTTTTACGTTGAGTGGGTAAGTGTAAGTTGCATGAGGTAGGAGAAGTGAGTGAGCCAGGTAAGACAGGTGAAGCAACACAAGGTAAGGGACAAATCAGCTGATCATCATATAACATTGGTAAACATTCCCAGGTTATGGCCGAGCAGTCTGGCATCGCCATTCGCCAGTTTTACCTCATTTCCTTATATTAATCTCTCTCTAGGGCTTAGGAGCTTCGACTAATGGAGGTTATAGTTACCTGCATTTAATATAGGGTCAGTTTCAACTGAAAATTCAAGCTGAAATATCCAACTTTCTAGTGAGTTTCTCTGTCCTTCTCTCAAACACTGGAGAAACAAACAAACATGGAGGCTGGCCCAGGGCAGCCTCTGATTGGTCAGTCAGCTCGCCATATTGGTGCGCACACCTCCCGCCTTCATTATGAACTACTATACTCTTAATATATCTCTCATTTTACAATATTCACAAGCATTATACACTTATCCAGTACTCTTCATCATCTCTTCTTGCCCTCCAACACACCTCCCCTCCCGCCTTCATTATGAACTACTACACTCTTACATTTCTCCTCTCCAACTTTACAAACTTCACTACTCTTCATCTCCCCTTGCTCACCAACACACCTCCTGCCTTCATTATGAACTACATCTCTCTCTTTTCCAACATTCACAAGCATTACACACTTCACTACTCTTCATCTCCCCTTGCTCACCAACACACCTCCTGCCTTCATTATGAACTACATCTCTCTCTTTTCTAACATTCACAAGCATTACACACTTCACTACTCTTCATCTCCCCTTGCTCACCAACACACCTCCAGTCTTCATTATGAACTACCTCTCTCTCTTTTCCAACATTCACAAGCATTACACATTTCACTACTCTTCATCTCCCCTTGCTCACCAACACACCTCCAGTGTTCATTATGAACTACCTCTCTCTCTTTTCCAACATTCACAAGCATTACACATTTCACTACTCTTCATCTCCTCTTGCTCACCAACACACCTCCTGCCTTCATTATGAACTACCTCTCTCTTTTCCAACATTCACAAGCATTACACATTTCACTACTCTTCATCTCCCCTTGCTCACCAACACACCTCCTGCCTTCATTATGAACTACCTCTCTCTCTTTTCCAACATTCAGAAGCATTACACACTTCACTACACTTCATCTCCCGTTGCCCACCAACACACCTCCAGTCTTCATTATGGCCTCTACTACTATTTTTTATCCTTCACATAAAGTTATTGCTAGGCAAGGAGACTTGCCCAAGTCAAGTTTGGGCACGCATTCTTAAAGGCTTGATTATATTTATGGAGACGCACTAAACCCGTAGGAATCATACAGCGCTTGGGGAATAGGAGGCAATCTAGAAAGTGCCAGGAGACAGGAAAAATTTATATCCAGAAGCAGAAATAAGTTAGACTTTTTTTGGAGTTATTCTAGATAATTTACACTAAGATAATTGTACTTATGTGTACCTGTGCCTAAATAAACTTAATTACTAAATACTGTACAGGCAAGAACAAAGTTCATCTAAAGGTGTAGAGAGGCAAAAGCTAAAAACTCAAAAGAGTGGAAGAAATATAGAAAAAAGAAAACTGGAGAATAGGGAAGCAATTAGAAGATACAGATCCAAATACCCATAGGTAAGAGAGGATGGATGATAACTGAGAATGACAGCATCAAACTCCAAATTTGAGCAAAAGTTGTTATACAGTCACATCAAAATGGACAACATTGAAGGACCAAGTAATATGGCTGAAGAAGGAAGGAAATAGAAATGACCAAAAAGTCTATGTGGAATTGACAAAGGACTTTGAGGAATCTCAGTGGAAACAGGAACATTACTAGAGAGCCAAGGAAGAAGAGTGCATCAACAAGCTGAAACATGGAAGCTGCCAGAGGTGTGAAAACAGCAAATGTAATCCTGATATTTAAGGAATAGGACAAACAGGTAGCATTAAACTACAGGCCAGTATCACTGACATGCATATTATGTAAGGTTATGATGAAGATAATCTGAAGAATAGTTGAGTATCTGGAGAAGGTTCATAAAAAAAATGCCAGTATGGTTTTAGAGATGATAAATCATGTCTCATAAATCTGCTAGAGGTCTATGATAAGATAACAGGAGAGAGATGGGCGGACTGCACATTTTTGAACTGTAAGAAGGCACTCAATACAGTACCTTACAAGAGATAAACAATTTGGACAAAATTTGGAGGACCAGGCAGGAATAAAAAGGAAAGCACTACATAGTACGGTATCAAGGAATACTTAACAGGTAGAAAACAATGAGTTATTGTCTGGGAGGTGGTGTCAGAATTGGCAAGTATAATGAGTAGGATACCACAAGGGTCAGTACTAGGAGCAGTACTGTTACTGTGTATGTAAATGACATGACAGAAGAAACTGAGTCAGAGATGTCCCTATTTGCAGATGATATGAAACTAATAAGAATACATGCAGGAACAGACCAGAAAATACTACAAACTGATCTAGACAAATTGATCAGATAAGTGGCAATTTGAATTTAACCCCAGCAAGTGCAAAGATGGAAGGGCAAAGACAACTGAAAACAGAGTACAGACATGAGGGACAAAGACTGCAAATCTTCCTGAAAGAGGATCTCAGGGTGAGCATTGTTTAGAGAACATCACCAACTACAGTGGTACCCCGACTTACGATATTAATCCGTCAGAGAGGGCATATTTTTAGGCGAAACAATCGTTACACGAATCAATTTTCCCCATAAGAAATAATGGAAATAAATTTAATCCGTCCAAGACTTCCAAAAGTAGTTAAATAAAATATTTTTTAGAACTTTTTGACATTAAATAATACAGAATACCTAAATACACATGTAAATATTGTACAATAACATGTCACTTACATTTATTGAAGAGTTGTTGATGTGTGGAGGACGGGAGGAGGGGAGAAGGTGGAGTAGTATGCTAGTGTTTGGAAGGTGAATCCCCTTCCATTAACACTGCAGGTACCAAGTTCTTTTCTGGGGTTACTGGCCTTTTTCTTTGAATGCTACACTCCCTGCATGAATGCTACACTCCCTGCATGAATGCTACACTCCCTGCATGAATGCTACACTCCCTGCATGAATGCTACACTCCCTGCATGAATGCTACACTCCCTGCATGAATGCTACACTCCTGCATGAATGCTACACTCCCTGCATGAATGCTACACTCCTGCATGAATGCTACACTCCTGCATGAATGCTCACTCCCTGCATGAATGCTACACTCCCTGCATGAATGCTACACTCCCTGCATGAATGCTACACTCCTGCATGAATGCTACACTCCCTGCATGCCTACTACACTCCCTGCATGCCTACTACACTCCCTGCATCCTTGCTACACTCCCTGCATCCTTGCTACACTCCCTGCATCCTTGCTACACTCCCTGCATCCTTGCTACACTCCCTGCATCACTGCTACACTCCCTGCATCCCTGCTACACTCCCTGCATCTTTGCTACACTCCCTGCATCCCTCCTGCATCCCTGCTACACTCCCTGCATCCCTGCTACACTCTCTGCATCCTTGCTACACTCCCTGCATCCTGCTCACTCCCTGCATCCCTGCTACACTCCCTGCATCTTTGCTACACTCCCTGCATCCCTGCTACACTCCCTGCATCTTTGCTACACTCCCTGCATCCCTGCTACACTCCCTGCATCCCTGCTACACTCTCTGCATCTTTGCTACACTCCCTGCATGCCTGCTACACTCCCTGCATCCCTGCTACACTCTCTGCATCTTTGCTACACTCCCTGCATGCCTGCTACACTCCCTGCATGCCTGCTACACTCCCTGCATAAATGCTACACTCCCTGCATAAATGCTTCACTCCCTGCACATTCTTTACCACAGGCTTGGCACTAAGAGCTTTCTTGGGGCCCATGGTGGCTTATTTAGCAGTTGCAAGCACTAAAAACAGTGGAATAATGACAATATACTGGTATGAATGCGTGGGTGTGGGTGGGTGGTCGCTCTCACTTGTAAACAATAGCACACTGACGCTCCCTGGAGTGGCCCCTCAGCTGGCGCCAGCGGACACGTCCGGTACGAATGTCGGTACCGAAGCAAACATCGTAAGTCACAGTCACATTTTTACGTTATAAATATCGGTTATCGAAAATAACGTAAAATGATAGCATCGTAAGTCGGGGTACCACTGTACATAACTTTCACAGCTTGTCTGCTTCCCTATGATTAGCAGCACCAACCTAATGATTAAAACTAAATGGGAAATAAGTGTCAGAGTAGATACATATATACAATCATACACCAGCTGTCTACTGTTGTTCCATGAACAACTTGTAGGACTATTTGGGTTCACTAAGTTGTGGCAAGGCTTCCCTTGATATTACTGACTTCATTGCTTCTATCAAACCATCTTTTGGAGTTTGCCCAGTTCTGATCATGCAGACAGTATTGGTCAGTACTGAACAGATGTACAGTACTCAGAACTAATAGGAGAATGGCAGAGAATTTGCGGGCTGACACATGTTAGTCGCAAAGATAAGAACTATTAGGACCTCTCAAGAGCGATGTGCATTCATAGCTGAGAAGTGAACCAAAACATCATCTAACAGCATATCCAATTTATTCATTAGTTGTGAACTGCTCCACCAAGAGTGTATAGATTGTATTTCTTAATATCCCAAAGGCTGGAGTCACTAGTGTAGCTGGATCGTCCACCTGTGTTGAACTGTATGGCCTCATGGGCCATACTGTACCTAGGGATATGGAAGGCAATTAGATTCGATTCAAGGAAAGGGAGATTATCTCCAATTTCTTGGATCAAGAGCCCTTCAATGACATCAAGACACCTCCCTTGAAGGGGTGCTGAATTTCAGTGCTTGCACAACAAGTTCTGGTAAAAATGATTTCAACAGCAAAAACACGATAAAAATCTTTTAAGTATACCTTCATTAAATAGACATCCTTTGTGTGAGAAGAATGTACACAGGCCTATTTAATGGGCATGGGTAATTCTCTTATTACAACACACCATGTGATGTTCATGTGTCAGAATGAAAAGCACATCAGTGTGTGATATCTAAAGCAAGATGCACATGTACAAATATTATACTCAGTGGGAAATGTTAAACCCTTTAGGGTCATATGGCACGTAGGGAATGGGAAGGCTGGGGGTAAGTGGGTTTCACCTAAGGGAAATAGCTCAAATTTCTTGGATGAAGAGCCATTCAACAAGTTAAAGCACCCCTTTTCCCTTGGAGGAGCCTGTATCATCTTGTCTGGAAAAACCAAACCATCATGTGTAAATAATGTCACCAATTTCTGCCCATCTTCTTCAGACAAATAGTTTGCGTCCAGCCCACTCCTTCTATTGTGGGGTCCTCCCTATTTTGCACAAGTTTTCACAAATAAATTTTGAATCATAGTGCAAACCATACACTGATGCTGATTAGGGACTCTTGATCCAAGGAATGAAATCTATCTTCCCCTTCTTTGTATCATACCTGACTGCCACCCATTTCTTCCAAGTGCTCTATGACCCCTACAGATTTAGTCCTCCCTCCATGAATGTAATAAAAAGTACAATACATACAGTTTTGGCTTCATCATTTTTGATGGGTAGACTGTTCCATAGCATTATCTCTGGGAGATATGATATTAGCATTCCTATACTGCAGTTTGGTGAGCATGAAGTTTTTTTTCCTTTCGTATGGTATTGATTTATCTTATCCAATTTTGTGGCCAGTTCTTTCTTGCCTTGTTGCCTGCATTGGAAGAATAAAAGCTGTATGATATGGTACTCCAAGTGACTAGAGGAAAATAAAAGTGATTTGATTTAAATAAATTTATGTTTAAGAAGGCACTGAAAAATTAAATTTGAAAGTATTTTCAGTTGATTTATAGTCAGTCAACATCACATTGTACTTATCATTATTTGTTTTATCTTCACCACAGTCCTGAGCACAGCTTTCTTCTGCTTCAGTACGGTGAGTATCATCAGTAGAGTCATTTACAGAAGTGGCTTCTGAAGTACTTAATTCTTTGTTTTCTGTTTTGTCATGTAGTTGTTCATGAGATTTCTTAAAGAATACAGAGTCCCTTGGAAGGACACATTTGCTTTTCATTTTTGGTGGTTCTGTAAAGGAGAGAAGAATTTAATAATTTTTAACACATTAGGTCATCAATATATTTTTCTTTATGAATGAAAAACCTCACCTTTAGCTTGATCCTAAGCTATCATATTAGGTTACAAATAATTACAGTACATCAAAAACGGATATGATAATTACGTATTCTAAACTTCTTTTCCTCTTCAGCCATTTTCTTCCTGTAATCCCCAAATAAAGCATTCATTATCTGCCTCTTCTTTATGAGTGGTGCTTTACTGCTGGTCAGAGTCTTGTGTGCTTTTACCATATCATCAGCTAGGGAGAGCATATTAATGTTAAAGTTTTGTTTATCTTCTAACATAATAAACAGAGATTAACATAAAATTAAACAGTAATGAGACTCTTTTGATGACACTATAATACAGTATAACTTCTATTTAAATTCCAAATTCCAGGAAGTATTGTACCTGTAACCAAGCCCAAGCTTGGCTACTACATATCTGTTTACAGAGAAAGTTGCTTCATAAATGTGTTTATTTATACTACTCATGTTATCAAAATGCATTATACTATATCTACTCATGCTTCTAACTGTATTCCTATGAAGTTTAGATTCATAATTTACCTCTTTCCTAATATTATCCCTAATGCTTCACACAAACATACCAAAGCTATTTTCCACTTTTTTTCTTTTAGGACTGTTCTTTCTTTGGCTAATTTATCAACTTTAACAAGAAGGAGTACGTCAATGTGTGATGGAATCTGCAAGAAATATTCATTAATTTCTTTCTCTCTGATAATACTTCAATGGCATAGAAGGTATTGTGATAACAGTAGTACTTTTTGCTATTTTTTTTAACACTGGAATTACAGACAGCTGGCATTATCAGACACTATCTTTCCCTAGTTGTCTGTTAAATCTAAGTTTTATTGTATTAATGAAAACAAATTTTGTTGTATGGTTGTGTAAGAATCAGCTGTTATGTTCGTTGCATAGAAACTGTACCGCAAGGCAGAGAAAAACTTAATGAATAAAAATTATATAATAAAAGTTAAATACTGTACCTTGTTTTGATTTTCCTTTCTTTTTCTCCATAGAAAGTTCAAGTTGCTGTATACACCAGCGTAACTCTAAACTAAATCTCTCCAACACATCTTTGTTGTCTTCTTCAGGTGCATCTTTAACTACCTGTGACTTGGGAGGTGATCCTTTTTTGGCCTAAAATAAAAAAAAAATTAATTAAAAGATAAAATGGGGGGGATGAAGGATAATATATAACCTGTCATATGTACTGTATTTTCGGGCATATAAGGCATGCTGCTTTTCCCCTGTGAAAAAGAAGTCTCGTAAAATCACCATGCACCTTAAAAGAAGGGTAGGCTTTGGGTTGCTGGTAATGGTGGTTTCAGTTCTGCAGTACCATTAAAGTACACTCCAAACACACCCCCACCTTCCCCTACAAAACCGTTTCTCAGATTACTTTAGAGTGATTAGTAACTAATATAAATTATAATTTACATATTACTGGTTTGTAATAAGCAAACCAGTTTCAACACTTGTAAATACTAATTGTAAAGTAGCCATCTATAAACAACAGGTAGACATGTTTGTTTCATGACTTAAGGCAGTGCAGCAGATGGCAGGCTGTGCAAGGTCCATCTCTCTCAGCTAAGCTGTGTGCATAAACCGGCAGCTAACTACCTCACTATCATTTTGAAGCAGGTACTGCATATTTTTATTTTTCCCAGAATATGCCTGCCAAAACTGAGGTGTGCCTTAAATATTAATGTGCCTTATATGGCAAAAAATATGGTAATTACTTCTGATGAGTCTCTTTACTGTATAGTCTGCAATCTGCTTGCCCTTAGTGACATTGAATATAAACCTAATACTTTCAAATGAACTATAAGATATAATAATAATAATAATAATAATAATAATAATAATAATAATAATAATAATAAAAAAGCAAGAATAGTAGTGGTACCTCGGGTTACGAGCTTAATTTGTTCCAGAAGGCTGTTCGAGTGCCGATACCAAACGAATTTGTTCCCATCAGGAATAATGTAAATTAGATTAATCCGTTTTAGACCCCCAAAAATACACTTACAAAATCACTTACAAAAATACACTTACATAATTGTTTGAGTTGGGAGCTGCTCGTATGTCGAGGTACCACTGGACAGTGGACCCTCGGAAATCGAACACTCCCAACTCGCCCTATTATGTAAGTTTATTATTGTAAGTGCTTTTATAGGTGTATTTTTGGGGGTTTGAAATGGACTAATCTAATTTACATCATTCCTTATGGGAATAAATTTGTTTGGTAACAGCACTTGAACAGCATTCTGGAATGAAGACTGTTCGATTTCTGGGGGTCCACTGTATGTATTTGGAAATACTATACGTACTATTATTGTTACAGTATTCATAAACAACTGCAAGATAAATCATACAGTACATGTAACTGTAATTGTTTTGAAATTTATATGAAGTGTATAATATAGTCAGCATCTTATGGAAATAATACCAGTGAATTGAGTGATAAACAATAACAATGATATTAATAATATTATATTAATAGCAGGTAGTAGGTTGGTAGACAGCAACCACCCAGGGAGGTACTACCATCCTGCCAGGTGACTGTGAAACAGAAACCTGAAACTGTTTTACATGATGGTAGGATTGCTGGTGTCTTTTTTCTGTCTCATAAACATGCAAGATTTCAGGTACGTCTTGCTACTTCTACTTACACTTAGGTCACGCTACACAAACATGTACACGTTTATGAATACACACTCATCTGAGTTTTCTTTGATTTTATCTTAATAGTTCTTGTTCTTATTGCTTTTCCTTTCATATCCATGGGGAAGTGGAATAAGAATCTTTCCTCCGTAAGCCATGCGTGTTGTAAAAGTCAACTAAAATGCCGGGAACAATGGGCTAGTAACCCCTTTTCCTGTATAGCTTACTAAAAAGAAAAAGAAGAAAACCGTCAAAGTGGGATGTTTGAATGTGCGTGGATGTTGTGCGAATGATAAGAAAGAGATGATTGTAGATGTTATGAATGAAAAGAAGCTGGATGTCCTGGCTTTAAGTGAGACAAAGCTGAAGGGGTAGGAGAGTTTCAGTGGGGAGAAATAAATGGGATTAGGTCAGGGTTTCAAATAGAGTTAGAGCTAAAGAAGGAGTGGCAATAATGTTGAATAATCAGTTATGGCAGGTAAAGAAGGAATATAAATGTATAAATTCAAGGATTATGTGGAGTAAAATAAAGGTTGGATGTGAAAAGTGGGTTATAGTAAGTGTTTATGCACCTGGAGAAGAAAGAAGTGTAGAGGAGAGAGAGAGATTTTGGGAAATGTTGAGTGAGTGTGTGGGGAGTTTTGAAACAAGTGAGAGAGTAATTGTGGTTGGGGATCTAAATGCTAAAGTGGGTAAAAATGTTGTGGAGGGAGTAATAGGTAAATTTGGGGTGCCAGGGGTAAATGTAAATGGGGAACCATTAATTGAGCTATGTATAGAAAGATGTTTGGTAATAAGTTATACATATTTTATGAAAAAGAGGATAAATGAATATACAAGGTATGATACAGCACGTAAGGAAAGTAGTTTGTTAGATTATGTATTGGTGGATAAAAGGTTGATGGGTAGGCTTCAGGATGTACATGTTTATAGAGGGGCAAACGGATATATCAGATCATTATTTGGTTGTAGCTACAGTTAGAGTAAAAGGTAGATGGGACAAAAAGAAAATGGCAACAGCAAGTAAGAGAGAGGTAAAAGTGTATAAACTAAGGGAGGAGGAAGTTAGAGTGAGATATAAGCAACTATTGGCAGAAAGGTGGGCTAGTGCAAGTATGAGTAGTGGGGGAGTAGAAGAGAGTTGGGATAGTTTTAAAAATGCAGTATTAGAATGTGGGGCAGAAGTTTTTGGCTATAGGAGGGTGGGTGCAGGAGGAACGAGGAGTGAGTGGTGGAATGAAGAAGTAAAGGGTATGATAAGAGAGAAAAAGGTAGCTTATGAGAGGTTTTTACAAAACAGAAGTGTTAATAGAAGAGCAGAGTATATGGAGAGTAAAAGAAAGGTGAAGAGAGTGGTGAGAGAGTGCAAAAGAAGAGCGGATGAAAGAATGGGAGAGGCTCTGTCAAGAAATTTTGCTGAAAACAAGAAAAATTTTTGGAGTGAGATAAACAAGGTAAGAAAGCCTATGGAACGAATGGATTTGTCAGTTAAAAACAGAGTAGGGGAGTTAGTAGATGGGGAGCTGCAGGTATTGGGTAGATGGCGGGAATATTTTGAGGAACTTTTAAATGTCGATGAAAAAAGGGAGGTGGTAATTTCATGTACTGGCCAGGGAGGTACAACATCGTTTAGGAGTGAAGAAGAGCAGGATGTGAGTGTGGGGGAGGTGCGTGAGGCATTACGTAGAATGAAAGGGGGTAAAGCAGCTGGAATTGACGGAATCATGACAGAAATGTTAAAAGCAGAGGGGGATATAGTGCTGGAGTGGTTGGTATTTTTGCTTAATAAATGTATGAAAGAGGGAAGGTACCTAGGGATTGGCAGAGAGCATGTATAGTTCCTTTATATAAAGGAAGGGGATAAAAGAGAGTGTAAAATTATAGGGGAATAAGTTTACTGAGTATACCAGGTAAAGTGTATGGCAGGGTTATTATTGAAAGAATTAGAGGTAAGACAGAGAGTAGGATTGCAGATGAGCAAGGAGGCTTTAGAGTGGGTAGGGGATGTGTAGATCAAGTGTTTACAGTGAAGCATATATGTGAACAGTATTTAGATAAAGGTAGAGAAGTTTTTATTGCATTTATGGATTTAGAAAAGGCATATGATAGAGTAGATAGAGGAGCAATGTGGCAAATGTTGCAAGTGTATGGAATAGGTAGTAAGTTACTGAAGGCTGTAAAGAGTTTTATGAGGATAGTGAGGCTCAGGTTAGGATGTGTAGGAGAGAGAGATTACTTCCGGTAAAAGTAGGTCTTAGACAGGGATGTGTAATGTCACCATGGTTGTTTAATATATTTATAGATGGGGTTGTAAAAGAAGAAAAGTTGGTAGATGGATCTATAATTAGTCAACAGTGTAAAGTCTGAGGCAGCTACTGTGAAAAGCTCTGTTCCACAAGGCACAGTACTTGCTCCCATCCTATTCCTCATCCTCATATCAGACATTGACAGGGATATAAGCCACAGTGCTGTGTCTTCCTTTGCAGATGACACCCGAATCTGTATGACAGTGTCCACCGTTGAAGACACTGCAAGACTCCAAGCAGACATAAACCAAATCTTTAAATGGGCTGCAGAAAACAATATGAAGTTCAATGATGAGAAATTTCAATTACTCAGATACGGAAAACGTGAAGAAATTTTAAATCTCATCGGAGTACAAAACTAATTCCAACCACACAATAGAGCGAAAAACTAATGTCAAAGACCTGGGAGTGATCATGTCAGAGGATCTCACCTTCAAGGACCATAACAAAGTAGCAATTGCATCTGCTCGAAAAATGACAGGATGGATAATGAGAACCTTCAAAACCAGGGATGCCAAGCCCATGTTGACACTTTACAGATCGCTTGTTCTATCTAGGCTGGAATATTGCTGCACACTAACTGCACCTTTCAAGGCGGGTGAAATTGCTGACCTTGAAAATGTGTAGAGAACCTTCACCGCACGCATAAGTGCGATAAACCACCTCAACTACTGGGAACGCTTGAAGTTCCTAAACCTGAACTCTAGAACGCAGGCGGGAGAGATACATTATTATATACACATGGAAAATTCTCGAGGGCTTAGTACCAAACTTGCACACAAAAATCACTCCCTATGAAAGCAAAAGACTCGGCAGGCGATGTAACATCCCCCCAATGAAGAGCAGGGGTGGCACTAGCACGTTGAGGGACAACACAATAAGTGTCAGGGGCCCAAGATTGTTCAACTGCCTCCCAGCCAGGCTGTGGTTCGTACGTTGGACTGCATGCGGCCAGCAGTAACAGCCTGGTTGATCAGGCTCTGGTCCAACAGGAGGCCTGGTCACAGACCGGGCCGCAGGGGCATTGACCCCTGGAATTCTCTCCAGGTAGACTCCAGGTATGTATATATATATATATATATATATATATATATATATATATATATATATATATATATATATTATATATATATATATATACATGTGTATATATATATATATATATATACATGTATATATATATATATATATATATATATATATATATATATATATATATATATATATGCATGTGTGTATATATATATATATGCAT